>WAAF01018014.1:232718-245527 GCA_013400475.1 Tricholaema leucomelas | reverse complement strand
GAAGCCTTCTCTTCTCCAGGCTGCAGAGCCCCAACTCTCTCAGCCTGTCCTCATAGCAGAGCTGCTGCAGCCCTCTGAGCATCTTTGTGGCTCTCCTCTGGACCCGATCCAGCAGTTCCATGTCCTTCTTGTATTGGGGGCTCCAGAACTTGCTGGAGTTCAGCTTGTGTACTTATTATTGCATCAGTCACCCTTCATGGAACTAGCTTTCCAGCAAGCATTTCCATGACACTGTCAATAGCTTGCCTGAGATAACATTTTATGTTTGTTTCCATTAAGCAGCTTCACATAAGGCACCGTGAATGACTATCTTCTCAAAGAAATACTCTCTTTATACTCTGACCTGCATGATCTGCACTTATTCCACAGCCTCAAAACCTTTCCTTGTTTACTAGAGATTAAAGCTACCTTTTCCAGAGAAAGCTAACCTTCCCAAAGAGAAAGGAAAACCAGAACACCACAAGGAAAAGTTGCTCCATCATTGTGAGAATATGATACATCTTCAAATTACAGTGGGGACAGTTGAAACATGATGGGGAAGGCCTGTGTTACAATGCTAGCAAATTAAATGTGCTTTTGTAGGGTTTTTTGATCTTACACAACACAGCAGGAATGACATGAAGGAAGGTGACAGGCAAACACATGCCTCAGCTAAGGAGAGGGGAAAGAAGGTGAGGAAGCAGGAGGTGGTGATAGAGCATGAATAGCTTCACAAGGCATCCCCAGACAATCAAGCTGACAGAAGGAGGGGGAGTTTGCAGGCAAACTTTCTGCATTCTCATTAGATTGGGAGCAGGCTGATGAGTGCTGTAAATAACAGGTGCTTTATTTAACAAGGGAGAGAACATGAAAATGAAATGGAAGAAAATGATTAGGACTTCAGTTCTTCACTAAGAGTGCTGGAGGCTAAGGCCATGACGGGGAAAATTGTGATGATCTTAAAACAGAATAGAATCAACCAGGTTGGAAGAGACCTCCAAGATCATCCAGTCCAAACTAGCACCCAGCCCTATACAGTCAACTAGACCATGGCACTAAGTGCCTCAGCCAGGCTTTTCTTCAACACCTCCAGGGACAGGGACATCACCACCTCCCTGGGCAGCCCATTCCAATGCCAATCACTCTCTCTGTGTGAAGAACTTCCTCCTAACATCCAGCCTAGACCTCCCCCGGCACAACTTGGGATTGTGTCCCCTTCTTCTGTTGCTGATTNTTCCTGATACAGGCCAGGATGCCATTGGCTCTCTTGGCCACCTGGGCACACTGCTGGCTCATTTCAGCCTACTGTCTACCAGTACCCCCAGGTCCCTTTCTTCCTGGCTGCTCTCCAGGATCTTACCTCTTCCTGCCCCTTTGGTCGTGTGTAGGCTCCGAGGCAGGGGCTCTGAAGGTCACCTGCAAACACTGACCTCCTACACCCTGCAGCATTCTGCAGCACTATGCCCATCTTTTCAAGGAGCTGTAGTTTTCCATAGCTTCAGCGCCTACAGTCTTTCAACCACAGACTACGACTGTCACACAGTGTCACAACTTTTATTATTTTTAGAATTTCTTAGTAAATGGGGCACACCCATGAGGATTTTAGCTCTGTGTGTTTAATCAAGGAAATTCTTAGCAAGAGTACTGTGAAATTGTTACTAGAGACGGCACAGCATATGTGTCCAGCAGGCATACAAGATACCATAGAATCCAGCAGTCACAAGTTTCTTTACTTTTGAAGCTGCATCAGAATATATAAGTAGAACTTTTCTTTTTTCTTCCCTTTTTTCTTTCCATTCCATATTTCTTGTCACCACAACAGTTGTAAGGCAATTTCAGCCTTCCCTTGTCAGAATGGGATGGGCCTATCACCATCTTAAAATTGTTAATGGCAAATTTTTTTTTGTTCAGATAATTCTGAAAGGCTTTGAAACTTTCCTCTGGTTGTTTTCAACACTTCCTCATGGTCACTTTGCTGAGAAATGTGGATTAACTTTTATAGGAGACAATTTGTTCAATATCAGCTGGCAATAACTTGTCATTACTTACATCTTGCCTTGGGATTTGATTATAGTACCTCGTTCTGCCTAAATTATTGAAAGCAAAGGAAGCAAAGTGGGGGCTGCTGCTCTCCCTCTGCGAATCAGAGTAATATTAACAAGCTGACAAGCAGTATATGGTTTTGTCTATAACATCATTCAGGTCCTGCACCTACTGGGACTCTAAAGAAACCAAGAGCTGCTACTTCACACTGCAGTAAATGGATTCTTGTTTTGTGAAGAGAAGGAAAAATAAGAAATAATCTTTCACTTATTGGGTGTTTGATCTAGATATATACACTCCTGTAGACCCATTTCAAATCTCACAACAGGGAAACACCTAAAAATCCTGAAAATATTTAACTTGTTCTCCTTTCACACTCTTGCCTGAGGGCAGCACAGGTTCACTTGCCTTTTGCAGTCTAGTTTATGTCCATGATATACAAGGATGTAATGACTCATCTCATCTGATTTTGGATGTCTATTGCTTAGTTGCATTGCCTACCTATGGCTCTCTTTGTAATCACATCAGAGACCACAAGGTTTCAAGGTACAATTCATTTGACCTTTTTTAGACACTGGCTTTAGTATGTAATAAATTACACTCTGAAAGTTCTTATTTCTCTCCAAGTGAGCCTCAGGTGACCGGCTCAACTAAAGCTGCCTAGAGTGCCACTGCCTACAGCTATGTTAAATCAATCCCACCCATGAACCTCACTCACTGTCAGTATCCACTCAAATCAATGTCAGAATTCCCTTAGGCTTTGGGTACAGTTCTGCCCCATTTCATCTTTGCACATGTTTGTAACACACATTAGGCTTTTGCTTTCCCAGAGATTCAGGATAGCTTCTAGAAGACTCATTAAATATCTGTATTGAGTTGCTCCTGTTCACTGACCTGTTTGAAATGAAAATTAAGTTAGTGTGCTAAGGTTGGAGATTTAACATCCTTCTGCAGGTTAGAAATTGTAGAGGTAATTGTTTTATTAAAATATTTGCTCTTTTGCTCCCTACAAGGCTTTTGATGGCCTGGAAGTCATTGTATAGCACCATGCTAGCCATTAGTTCTTTGATTTTCACAATACCTTTCTTTATTTAATAGGCCTGAAATATTGATTAACATTTACAGATTCAATTCTGAGCACTTGCCAGGGGTTACAGAGAGCCAAAGAGTGCTGGTTGTGCCAGTCAAATTTTGAGGTGTAATGAAATCCCCTACTGTGCCTGTCAACTTATCCAGTGTACAGGTCATTTCCCACAAGGTCTGCAGTGTTGAAAGAAGCAGTTTTCACTTGAAACATTTCACAGGCAAAGGGAAAATATGTCTTCAGTATTGTATGCTTTCTCCCTTTGTCTAATATTGAATAGGCTCATTGCTTCACACAATTTTTGGCCCCAAAGCTTTCTAAGTCAATAGAAGAAGAATGTTTCAGGTGGGCACAAGTCAAGACTCTCAGTGTAAATGCTTTATTACTGTTGTCAAGGAATTCCACAGTAACTAAGGCTAGAGACAGACAAACCTCAAAAGGACTGGAATCTCAATTCATTTTAGCAAAGTATTGAGTTATTCTTTTATTCTATCAAATATTGCAAAGCTCCCTTTGAAAGATACTTGCATCTATCTTCCAATAATGTTCTCTTTCTTAATTTGTCCAAGAGCACAAGTTCCATTCAAATTCAACATCTCTTACCTATTTCAATCCAAATAAAAATAGAATCTATTCCGTTCCATCCAAGTCCTTATCTGATTTTGGGGTTTGGGTTTTGTTGTTTTGATTTTTTTTCATGATCAAGATGCTTTTTTTCTCTCATCTCTTACAGAGAAAAGAAAGAATGTGCAGCAAGATGTTTTGTTTTCAGAGTGTCAGTTTTGCTTCTGATATTAAATACTCGGCTTTCAAACTATTGTTTTAAAGAAAGATACCTTGTTCTTTGTTTAATGATCTGGTGAAAGTCCTTTTGATGGGCTGTGATCAAATTCTTTATGCAGATTAAGAGTAGTCCACAGAGCATTACCATTATTTACAGGCTCTAATTTTAGATCACTTATAACAAATGAGTTTTATGCCAGAAAATTCATAGAATCATAATTGATCAGCTTTGGAAGGGACCACAAGGATCATGTAGTTCCAACCCCCCTGCCATGGGCACAGACACCCTACCCTAGAACAGCCTGGCCAGAGCCTCATCCAGCCTGGCCTTAAACACCTCCAGCAATGGGGCCTCAACCACCTCCCTGGGAAACCCATTCCAGCCTCTCACCACTCTCATGCTGAACAACTTCGTCCTCACATCCAGTCTGAACCTCCCCACCTGCAGCTTTGCTCCATTCCCCCAAGTGCTGTCACTCCCTGATAGCCTAAAAAGTCCCTCCCCAGCTTTTTTGTAGGCCCCCTTCAGATCCTGGAAGGCCACAATAAGGTCACCTCAGAGCCTCTCTTCTCCAGAAAATTAAAGTTGCTGACCCTAAATATCTCATGTGAGGCAATATTATGTCAAGATCAAAATTTCTGGGTGGTGCAGTAGAGGAGTTGTTTGCCCTTTGTCCTTTAACACAAAGGACACAGATATCCAAGCTAATAGAAACTTCTAACCCCATTTTCTGACCTAAACTCAAAATAATGGCTTTGATTTACAAATTTACCATTTATTTTGTTTAATTTCTTTACCAGCTTCATTTACAATGGGACATTTGACACAGATTCATGACAGCAGATGTGAAGATTTGATAATATTCTACCAAAACATCTTTTTTTTTCCTGTCACCAGGTCTAAGCTTCAGTGAAATGTGCATACAAGATTCCCTCGACCTGCAATATACATCTAGCTCTACTGCTGAGAAATTAATTATGGTCTGTACAAACTTTTGTTTCACTCATTATACTTAAAATTCTGAATACTTCACTGAGATCAAGATGTCTCAAACAAGAGATTTGCTGGTAGCCAACACGATCAAGGTTAATATATAAAATTCTAACGACTCATCAGCAATTCCTAGGAGTGGGATCTCATTTAAGACTTAAGAAGCTACATTTAAGTGTCCATATGTGAGCTGAATATTCAATTTCCTGATGGGCACAGACAACAGATATTGTATCCAGAACACTGTTTAGCTGACCATCTATTAGCAGTAGAATTCAACTGTTTCAGCTTTCTGAAGCTGAAATATCCAGGGGTTTTTGAAATGCCTAAGGCATTCCTACTGGATAGGTATAGATAAGATTTAGGGCAAATGACATCATTGTGAAGAAGCAGCTAGAAGTCAAGTAAGATAATTTTCAAAATCTATAATGACACAAAAGTGTATTGAGACAACTGGATGCTGTCCTAGATAACTACTTTGGGGTAAGTTAATAACCTGAGCAACCTAGATATCTCTGTTTTCAGAAAGGGAGACATCCTAGACTATTTGAGATACAGCTTGGACAAGCATGACACAAGCCCTATAGCAGACACATGCACTGCTGAAAATGTAGGTATGATCCAGGTGGAATGCAGAAGGGAGCTTCAAACAGCAATGAACATATTCATTTGGGCAGATCAACTGAGTTCTTGACTCCGTTGACCTCTCAGTATGTTTTCATAGAACCACAGAATGGTTTGAGCTGCAAAGTATCTTTAAAGGAAACCTAGTACAACTTCCCTGCCATGGGTAGGGATGTAATCATTTAGACATAGAATCATTGAATCAAGCAGGTCAGAAGAGACCTCCAAGATCATCCAGTCCAATCTGTCACCCAGCCCTATCCAGTCAACTAGACCATGGCACTAAATGTCTCAAGCAGTCTTTTTTTGAACACTTCCAGGGATGGTGGCTCCACCACCTCCCTGGGCATCCCATAAGGTTTGCTCAAAGCCCCATCCAACCTAACCTGGAATGTTTTCAGGGATGAGGGACATCCACCACCTCTCTGGACAACCTGTGCCAATGTTTCATAACCCTGATCATAAAATAATTTTTCCTTACATCTACTTTATATCTCCCCTCTTTAAAACTACTGGCCCTTGTTCTGTCACAAGAAGCCTTGCTAAAAACACTGTCCCCATATTTCTTACAGCCTCCTTTGAAGTATTGAAAGGGTAGAATGAGCTGTCTTTCTTTAGCTATAACAGAAGCCTTGACACTTAGCAGATGTGTAGACATCTGCAGGTAAAGTGGTTTGGGACTTTCATGATTGGTCATGTCAATATAAGTATTAAAATGTCTGAGTACCATATCTGAAGCATCTCAGGATCAGACTGGTAATAAGAAAAAAGCAATAACTGGTGGAGCCCTAATGAAAAGAAGATAGACTCAACTGAAATTGAATTTCAACAGAATATCTGTGTCGACCTCCCTTCTTATTTGAATGATCTGGGTCACAGCTTTTGTCCCCTGGCATTATTATGCATTGTTTTCTAGTAGTATTTTTTCAGTGTGTCACCGACACCTCTTTCCCATACCATTACATACCCAATTCTGTTCCTCTCAGCAGCTTTTCAGCTATGTGCCCCTACTTTCAGCTACAAAGCTTTACTTTTCAAACTATTTTCACTATTTCTCCTTTTTTACATTCTCCTTTGCTTAAGGAAACAAGTTCTATTGACTTTAATTAAACTTAACTAGACTCTAGAGCTTGACATTTCAATAAGTCCAAGTGCCAGGTGCTGCACTTTGGCCACAACAACCCACACAGAGATACAGGCTGGGGTCGGAGTGGCTGCCAAACAGCCAAACAGAAAGGGATCTGGGGGTGCTGATTGATACCCGCCTGAACATGAGCCAGCAGTGTGCCCAGGTGGCCAAGAGAGCCAATGGCATCCTGGCCTGCATCAGGAATGGTGTGGCCAGCAGGAGCAAGGAGGTCATTCTGCCCCTCTACTCTGCACTGGTTAGACCACACCTTGAATACTATGTCCAGTACTGGGCCCCCCAGTTTAAGAGGGACATTGAGATGCTTGAATGTGTCCAGAGAAGGGCAACGAGGCTGGTGAGAGGCCTCGAGCACAGCCCTACGAGGAGAGGCTGAGGGAGCTGGGATTGTTTAGCCTGGAGAAGAGGAGGCTCAGGGGTGACCTTATTGCTGCCTGCAACTACCTGAGGGGTGGTTGTGGCCAGGAGGAGGTTGCTCTCTTCTCTCAGGCAGCCAGCACCAGAACAAGAGGACACAGCCTCAAGCTATGCCAGGGGAAATTTAGGCTTGAGGTGAGGAGAAAGTTCTTCACTGAGAGAGTCATTGGCTACTGGAATGGGCTGCCCAGGGAGGTGGTGGAGTCGCCGTCCCTGGAGCTGTTGAAGGCAGGATTGGACGTGGCACTTGGTGCCATGGTCTAGCCTTGAGCTCTGTGGTAACGGCTTGGACTTGATGATCTGTGAGGTCTCTTCCAACCTTGGTGATACTGTGACACTGTGATTTTATTTTTGCTTTTGTTTAGAAACTCCTATGATTGTCCTCTAAGTTGCATTTCTTGATTCTTATTAATTTTACCACCCTACTACCAACAGGGATGGAACTCCCTCCATTTAAATCATTGTCTTTTTAGAGTAACTTTGTAGCATTAAAGGCAAATCTGTAACACTTTCATCATGTTGACATAACAGCAACTCAAGATATTCCCAACTGCAGAAATGCTGGGGGCATGAATTCTAATATTTTGCTGTAGGCTAAATTGTAAATAAAAGACTTTAGCAGCTGTGATTGACCATATCTGCTACAAATCAACTAGGATGTATTTAAACTAGTGGCTTTTAATTAGATATGCACAGGGCTGGGGACATGATCAGGAGAAATCTTAATGGCAACTCAGAAACAATATTGGCATTCGTATTTACTGGTTTCTAAATGTGACACCTTTCATGAGGCTCTCAATTTCTGTCTTCCTTGTGCAAGTTACACATTAAGCTCACTTTGCCTCTCTGCCATCTAGCAAAATGATGTGTTGACTTCTTGCTGAAGTTGTGAAAGTCCTCCCTTTTTCAGTGGTTTTGACATAATCTTTTTAGCAGCCTTCTCCTTCTCTCTATTTTCTGCATCTGATCATCGTCGTTCCTTGATTGACTGCAAGTAAAACTTAGAGGTGGGGTTTGGTTTTGAGGGGTTTTTAGCTCTTAATGTAAACCATCCAAAGATTTAGAAACACAGACACTTCTGAATTCTGCGGTGGTGGTGTGTTTCTACACATAATAAAGCTGCTTTTGAAAGTCTCCCTCTGGGTTCCTCACATAGAATCATAAAATCAACCAGGCTGGAAGAGATCTCCAAGATCATCCAGTCCAACCTAGCACCCAGCCCTATCCACTCAACTAGACCATGGCACTAAGTACCTCATCCAGGCTTTTCTTGAACATCTCCAGGGACAGCGACTCCACCACCTCCCTGGGCAGCCCATTCCAATGGCAAATCACTTTCTCTGTGAAGAGCTTCCTCCTAACATCCAGCCTAGACCTCCCCTGGCACAACCTGGGGGACTTCACATTATAGCACTTGAACTGCAGAAATTTAAATGGAAGTGAAAATGTAAGACAAATGTTGAACACCCACAGATTCTTTCAGCTTCAGTAGTTGTTGCAGATTCTTTATCACTTCTAAAATTTGCACATTTTTACTGAATTTGGAAAGGTCAGTGCATTTGCAAAAGTGAAGTCTCCACCCAGAAGAGCTTTGTGTTTCAATAAATGTGACATCAAGAGTTAAAAAAATACATGAGAACCTCAGGACACCTGTCTGATTTCAGCCTTTCATCTAATAGTCCTTCTGTTCATGCTTCATGATAAATTAATTGACCAATCTGTCACTGACCAATTGCTAAAACAGATGCAGGAAATCTATATCTTCAGGAGCAGACACAGCTTGATGCTTTGCTTCTTTTGACTCATGGTCACTTTTCAGTGTGAGAGAGCGTGTGGTGCAAGAAAGGTGCCTGAGAAATCAACTACACTTTGAGCAGGGAAAAGGTATCCATTCCTGCTTTAAAAGGCCCTCTATGAGGAGAGGCTGAGGGAGCTGGGGTTGTTTAGCCTGGAGAAGAGGAGGCTCAGGGCAGACCTCATTGCTGTCTACAACTACCTGAAGGGAGGTTGTAGCCAGGTGGGGGTTGGTCTCTTCTCCCAGACAACCAGCAACAGGACACAGCCTCAGGTTGTGCCAGGGAAAGTACAGGCTGGATGTTAGGAGGAAGTTCTTCCCAGAGAGAGTGATTTGCCATTGGAATGGGCTGCCCAGGGAAGTGGTGGAGTCACCGTCCCTGGGGGTGTTCAAGAAAAGACTGGATGAGGCACTTAGTGCCGTGGTCTAGTTGACTGGGTAGAGGTGGGTGCTAGGTTGGACTGGATGACCTTGGAGGTCTTTTCCAACCTAGTTGATTCTATTCTATTCTATTCTACTTTGAACTCTGAATCCTGGAAGAGATTTTGAAATCTCAGATGAGATATTATGGGTTCATTTAACAAAAATGTTGAAGCATCTACATCTAATGATGATCAGACTCTTTAAAAACTCAACAGCCATAGAGATTTTAAAATCTTAGGTAAGATATTATGGGTTCATTTCACAAACATGTCAAGGCATCTACATCTAATGAAGATCAGACTCTTTAAAAACTTGGTAGCCATTTATATTAATTGATGCTCCAGTCTTACACACACATAAGAAACTAACCTAAGATTTAAAAAACAATATATGAGCTGTTTTAATGGATCCCTCCCCTTGTTTTGTTCGTTTTGTTTTGAGTTTTTTTGGACAATCCATATCTAAAAGCATAGAGATATTTGAACATGTGTATTTAATTTTTTGAAAGACAAGTAAGAAAACTGAGAGCACTTTATAGGGTTAAAATGAAGCTAGAACAAATCCCAGAAGTCTCCTCCTCTAGTGGTAAAGCTTTTACTATTTTATAGCAGAAGGATGAAAATCTTCCCTTGAAGAGGCATTTTCTAATTTAAAGTGAGCTAAACATACCTTTGGACTAGTTCTTTATTTTTTCTCCTCTTACCTTAACAGATGAACACACACTTTACCAATATTGTATTAGATCTTTTTCTTTGAAAGGAGTATTGGACTTTCTAATATTAAGAGCCTAACCTCCTTGGGTACTTGTTCACAACAAAAGGGAGGTCAGAAGCTCAATAGTGCCAAGACAGAAGTTCAGACATTGCCTAAAGATTAAATACATGGCTTAAACATAACTTGTAAGGGGCACATTAACTTGTCTTTTGACTTTCTGAGACCCCAAGAACTTCACATTTTCAAAGTTTTCCCTGTATTCTAGAGGGCCATGAAACTTAATTCCTTTGAAATGAAACCTGAGAAGCAGAAGTTTATTTAAAAGAAAAAAAATAGGGAAAAAAAAAAATAAGGACAAATACAGTGATATTCAGGATGAAATCTTGAGACACAGCAATGTTATGATCTGGACCTCTGTGCAGAGGAATGGTCTCATCTCCTTTGTCTCAGAAAAAAAGACTGAGGTTGTCTGAGAGAAGACAGTGTCAGAAAATAACAAAGAAGCCTTCAAAGATGATTCTCTTGCCTCTTAACTTGTGCACTCCTTGAAAGGGCAGCTTTGTGCTGTTTCTTTAACACTATGTCTTTAACAAACTCTGTGGTGCAGGTGATTCCGATGGCACCATACAATTTTAACACAAATGATTCCTTCTGAACTAAATAAAAAAGTTAAATAGAAGTCCCCAAAACTCTGCCCCAATACTAGTCAAGATATTAATGTAAACTTCAACTTTTGCATATGCATATAATTCACATACTTGCTTTGCCCAGACATTCTATTGCTTTGAAGCCCATGAGTGTGAAAGTTAGCTGATATTTTGTAGGCAAGAATTAACCTTTTCTTTTTTGAGAATTATTTCCTTTTGCTTGTAGCTAAAAACAAAAAATCAACAATCCAATTTTTTTTTTCCTAAGCATTTATGAAAAATGATAAAACTCTTGAGAACATAGCCAATTTCTTTTTGTTTTTCTTATTGAGAATTTTCCTAACTTTAAGGGAGAAAACTGAGGAAAATAAAAGGAAAAAAAAAAAAGATTTGAGGCAGAAAATTTTAAACCTGTACTTAAAATTCCGCAAGTTCCATACAGAACGAATTTACTTCCACATATTTTCTCCACTTTTCAGTCTTTCAAGTCATAGCTGCAAGTAGATGCAGCTGCAAGTTTAACAAGGCCAAGTGCAGGGTCCTGCACTTTGGCCACAACAACCCCAAGCAGAACTACAGGCTGGGGAGAGAGTGGCTGGAGAGCAGCTAGGAAGTAAGAGATATGGGGGTACTGGTAGATAGTAGATGAAGATGAGCCAGCAGTGTGCCAAGGTGGTCAAGAGAGCCAATGGCATCCTGGCCTGTATTCAGGAATGGTATGGCCAGCAGGACAAGGGAGGTTATTCTGCCCCTGTACTCAAGCCACACCTTGAGTCCTGTGTCCAGTTCTGGGCTCCTCAGTTCAAGAGAGATGTTGAGGTGCTGGAACGTGTCCAGAGAAGGGCAACAAAGCTGGTGAGGGGCCTGGAACACAAACCTTATGAGGAGAGGCTGAGGGAGCTGAGGTCGTTTAGCCTGGAGAAGAGGAGGTTCAGGGCTGACCTCATTGCTGTCTACAACTACTTGAAGGGAGGTTGTAGCCACGTGGAGGTTGGTGTCTTCTCCAGGCAACCAGCAAAAGAACAAGGGGACACAGTCTCAAGTTGTTCTGGGGGATGTATAGGCTGGATGTTAGGAGGAAGTTGTCGGCAGAGAGAGTGATTTGCACTGGAATGGGCTGCCCAGGGAGGTCCCTGGAGGTGTTGAAGAAAAGCCTGGCTGAGGCACTTAGTGCCATGGTCTAGTTGACTGTGTAGGGCTGGGTGCTAGTTTGGACTGGATGATCTTGGAGGTCTCTTCCAACCGGGTTGATTCTATGATTCTAAGCAGCATGACCCAAATTGTAGATCATTTATATTGAGTTAATATTCTTCATTCCTTATTTTGACAAAACACTGATAAAAGTTGTTTGCCGAAGAAATACATTAATATTAATAAGTGAATAATGAGTTCACTTAAGACTTTCATTTTCTGTACATTCATAAGTTTGAAAGATGAATATGATAGCTGAGGAAAATATCTTGCTAATTATGTTTTCAGCTCAAATGCAGAGCTTTTTCCAGCACCAAAAGCAGAAATCAAAACATGATCCTGGAATGTTAGAAAGGAGCTGAATTCCAGTCTCTAATTCATTGCTTAGTTCTAGATCTAATCTTTATCATGCCATAACTCTCTAAATATTTGTTGAAAGAGCTCATGGGAATTCTTAAATCTGTTGCAAAAGATTGGCCATACTTATTCCAGTAAGGGAAAACATTGCCCTCACTGTAAACAAAAAGCAGATGGACTGTGTTGATGAGCTCCAGTGAGAGCACAGTTTATGAACATTTTGTTGTAGGTAGGCATTTGTGTATTGTCTGCTTCTCCAGCAGAGTATTATTTTGGAGCTGGTACTTTCTGCACCAAGACACATGCAAATAATCTTCCCATGAGCTCCTGCAAGGAAAAAAAAAAAAGAGATTGCAGCACAAATAAAAAACAGTTACAAACTTACTAAGTTGCCCTAAAATTGGTCTGGGAACTAGTAAGGACCAAAGAACAGCCAGACTGGGCAAATGATGGCCACCAAAGGCTGAGAAGGGCCACCTAAGAAAACTCCCTTACTGGAGTCTGCTATTGTTTGCTTCCAGGAGGCATAGGAGGTAGAATAGAATAGAATAGAATAGAATAGAATAGAATAGAATAGAATAGAATAGAATAGAATAGAATAGAATAGAATAGAA
>WAAF01018014.1:178698-222816 GCA_013400475.1 Tricholaema leucomelas | reverse complement strand
GAAGTAGACCTCACCATTGTTTTCATTTCTCAGCCTATGATCTTGTTCTTCTTACCAAAACATTCTAGCTAGGCTCAAACTAGCACAGCTAGCCTTCCAGAAAACATATTATCCAAGCAAAAAGATCCATGAGTACTTAATAGTGAGATAGACATATAGTCTAAGGTGGTTGTCCTGAGATTTTTGAGGGCAAGATAGAATAAGGAAAAATTCACTTAAAATAGGTGTGATGCCAATAAAGTCTTCAGGGAAGAACTGGAGATTCACACAGTCCTGCATGAAAAAAAGGATAATTTTTAGACATTTTAAACAGCTAAAATTGCTCTGACTCTTCATGCTAATTTTTTTTTCTTTTAGTATCTTTATACAGCTATATGCAGTATTCACTGTGAATTGTACTTAAATATGTAATTTAACAAACTATAATAATAATAATAATAATAACAATAATAAAGAGGCCCAAAGCTCAATCTCAAAATGTAATTTGGAGATTCTAGTGTTTGTTTGCTTAGCATGGCACCAAAAAAACCTCCCATAAGTCCAAAGAGGAAGACAGGCTTAAAAACTGGGCAGAAATCAGTCAAAAAAGTGTTTTAACCAATTTAAAGCTGGGTGATCAGTGGGTACTAATTGGTTGAATTGACTATCTGAACTGAGGGCTAGCTTGCAGCCTTTAGAATCTATTAGAATTAAGTATAAAACTATGATCAAGCTGAGAATCCATGGTGCCAAGGACAAATAGTCAAAATCATTAGATTTCCATTTTTAAAATGACTCAGGGTCAGCAGCTATAGCAGCATATTCCTGTTACTAGCATCTTCAGAAGCCCCACAGCTCATAACCCCTGTGAAAATGCTCACATCCTTAATTTTCTTCTCAACACAAATGATACATACACACTTAATTGTTTTCATTAATGGAGCTGAGTCACTTAGAAGCTTTAAGTTCCTTTGAAATATTACTTCAGACACCCAGACAATAAGAACTGCTCTAGTGGGAGATGTTCCTGCCTATGGCAGGGGTTTGGAGCTGGATGATCCTTGAGGTCCCTTCCAACCTAAACCATTCTATGATTCTATGATTCTATGAACTTAATGATATGATGTCACTGATGGTCATGTGGCTATTTGCTTGATTATTCCAACACGACCAACTCCAGGGGTTCCTATTACATAAGGGTCAGTTTGTGTTTAGCTGTCATGGATTGAGTTGAATCTGCTGCTGTTATTCATACCATGCTGCAGTCATGCCAGTTTGTAAAAAATGAAAGTGCTAACTGGAGCAAAGTATTCTGGGCCTTGAAGTTCATATTGCAATATGGGATGCTTTGTGTCCCAGTTTCTGGGATCTAGGTTCTGGGCTGCTGGCTTTTTTCTGCAGGCTTGACAGCAGAGCAGTTGTGATCTGGGTAGCTACTGGTTTAGATTTTCTGGTTTATGCTGTTATTTTTGTCCTATGTTTCATTTTGCTTCTTCTGTAAATAGGCTAAGCTAAGGTAATCATGCATTGTATTATTAGATTCATCAGAAAGGCCTGGAACACAAACCCTATGAGGAGAGGCTGAGGGAGATGAGGGTGTTTAGCCTGGGGAAGAGAAGGCTCAGGGGTGATCTCATTGCTGTCTACAACTATTTGAAGGGAGGCTATAGCCAGGTGGGGTTTGGTCTCATCTGCCAGACAACCAGCAACAGAACAAGTGGACATAGTCTCAAGTTGTGCTGGGGGAAGTATAGGCTGGATGTTAGGAGGAAGTTCTTCCCAGAGAGAGTGATTGGCATTGGAATGGACTGCCCAGGGAGGTGGTGGAGTCACCATCCCTGGGGGTGTTCAGGAAAAGACTGGGTGAGGCACTTAGAGCCATGGTCTAATTGATTGGAGAGGGCTGAGTGATAGGTTGGGCTGGATGATCTTGGAGGTCTCTTCCAAGCTGGTTGATTCTATGATTCTGTGATTCTGAGTTAATTATGCTTTGTGATTCTGATATATTAAAGACTTACCTCTTTACCTCAACCCTGTGTTTTCCCCTCACTTTCATGTTGGGGGAGCAGGCAGGTTAGCCCTTGCACTAAACCATTACATTAGTAAAGAATAGCTTCTACTTCTCATTAGTCAGAAAATAGTCTGAAAATGTAAAACAGTGCTTAAAGCTCGATGGAAAAGAAACCAAATGAGTTCTGTGATTCTTCTATACTTAGAATATTGTGGGGTTTTTCACACTAGATATTGTTTTCTAAGAAGAGGACAGATTCAGCACTTGTCAAAGGCTGAGGTTATCGCCTCTGAGATCTCCTGACATATAAAAAAGAAACCCACAAGTCATTCTTACAATGAATACCAAGGAGATCAGCTTTACTGTGTCAATAAGTAATACAGAGCAAATCTGATTGAGTGCCTGTATGCTATAAATACCTTGAAATCAGCAGAAATGTCATTCTAAAAAAGGGAGACACAGTTTTGCAGAATTGAAATAAAGAATTCTATGTGAATAGCCCAAAGGGAGTGATGGGTTACCAAGCTGCTTTCTCTTGGCTTTTCAGCTGTCTGGTATTTTCTCTCCCCCTTTCTTTCTCAGTCCTGACTCAGCCAGGCAACTTGCTTATTAAGTAAACAGCCTTCAGAGCAACTTGTCTGAGGCATGCGGTTCCATTAAGTAAAAATATGGAACGAGAAACCCTTGAGAAGCAATGATCAGAGATCTAAGAATACAAATGAACAAACACATTTTCTGATTTAAATATGTTATTGTTATTAGCATCATTATTCATATTCCAGTAGCTTCAGAACAAACGTCTCGCTGCAGTAAATTTTCATAGGCATAAACATTCATTCTGCCCTAAATAACTTCCAGTGTAATTGAATGTGAGTACTATAAAACACTTATCAATAAATGAGACTGACTCGTACAAAGAGTCAACCCACTACATGACAGGTGGGTTCCAACCTATTTTTTAAGTTGGAAAAGTATTCTTTGTGTTGATATTGGGATTTCTCAAAGGCAGGCTGTTTTTTAACAGGATCCCCTGCAGTGATGGCTGCCAAAGAACTTGTCCCTTTCTCCATTCTGCATTCAGCTTAATGATCCTGTTTCATAGCTGTCTTCAAAGCTTTTTGTACAAGAGGAAAGAAGGGCTGAAAAGCCCTCTGACTTCCCTTATGAAGGCCCTCATTGCTGCACAGTGTGAGACAGGAGCAGTACTAGGACCATGGTCTCTCACAGCAGCAAAACGAAGCTTCCACCACTCTGCCCTCATCCCGTATCATCCTTCTTTATAAGAGCTCAGTGCAGGAATCTGCCATCTTTGCCACTCAAAGTTACCACATATTTTTTCCAAGGCCTGCAAAACACTTTGGAAACAAAAAAATTTGAAAACATGCCTGGAGCATTACTTTAGAAACAAGCAGAAGCACAATATCCCTGTGAGGCAGAACAATGCTATTATACTAATTTCACAGATGGATAAACTTGAATGCAGTAAGGTAAAGGGCTAGATCCTGTTTGGTGTTGTGCTTTGATATTTTAGAGGATTAAGCAGTACAGAGCCTTTTTTCCCCTAGCAGGAAAGCTGAAAGACAATCTATACAAGGAAGTACAATAGGTGTGCAACTATAAATGCATTTATTTATACAACATATTCATGGAAGAGTCTGGTCTGCCAGCTGGAGAGCGCGCTCATCTTTTGTGCTGAGCTGCACAGGTAACAAAGACCCCAATGCACATTCCAAACAAGTACACTTCTTCCTTTTTAAACAGCAGTAAAATGAGTCCCATCTGCCTCACAACCTCTTTTCTTCCATGTTGTCCAAGCCAGCACGAGTCCAAAGCAGACGCTGCTTCTGATTCACTCCTTTTACCCTCACTGACCAGCAGGGCAATGCTTGCCTAGAATAACTTTGCTCAAGTGCACAGAGAGCACCCAGATGACCTCATGGTCATGCTCAGATCTCCATGCAAACCCTCTCCTGAATATTAACACCTATCCTTTTGACTGTTCCCTGAAAGAAACTGAAATTTGTCAGATTCTAAAAGATCTTTTTGCATCTGCTAGGCAAGAGGATTGCTGAGTTTGATCTACACTTTCACTTTGCACAACATGAAATTTTTAATTGTCTAGTTGGGGAAGGGTGGCAGCTGACAATTGTTTTGTTCAGACTCACAGAGCTGATAATGCTCTGTTCATGAGACTGAGGCTGTTAATGATTCGTGAGCTGATATTTCCTCACACTTGATTGTGCACAGTATACTTCATAATTTGAGCTTGTCATTTTCATTTTTCAGGGGGGAAAAAAAGCCAACAAAACCTCTCTATTTTCATGGTAGACTTCTCTATAAGTGTATAATTACATCCTGATGTTCCCTGTGATTTGTGCCTTGTTCAGGCCATTGAAAGCCTCTTTTAATACAGTTTCATAAAGTATTTTCTCTGTGAAAAAAAAAATTCAATGTGACACACTGTGGGGGTGCTGTTTTATTATATGTGAATACTTTACACACACATAAAATCCTTCAAAGAGCTTTTACTGCACAGGGATTCTATCACCATCCCTATCCTGAAATTGTTTTGAGAGGATCACTGCAAGTGGCTGTCACTTCACTCTATGGAAGCATCTTTCTATCCTTCTCTGGTCCTCACCTCAGACATGGCAGGAGTCTACTAGAAGGACTCTTCCACATTCGACAGGGCTTTAATATTGAGAACTCCAAGGTAAATATAAGGACTCCCAGGCAACCAGCAATAGAACAAGGAGACACAGTCTCAAGTTGTGCCACGGGAGCTATAAGCTGGATGTTAGGAGGAAGCTCTTGACAAAGAGAGTGATTGGCATTGGAATGGGCTGCCCAGGGAGGCGGTAGAGTCGCTGTGCCTGGAGGTGCTCAAAAAAAGACTGAATGAGGCACTTAGTGCCACGGTCTAGTTGAGTGGATAGGGCTGGGTGCTAGGTTGGACTGGATGATCTTGGAGGTCTCTTCCAACCTGGTTGATTCTATGATTCTATCATTCTATGATTTTATCATTCTATGACTGTTTGCAAAACCATACTGAAATAAACTATTTCAAATTATGTTATCACTCAACTGCTGTGACTGTGACTGTTTGAATCAAACAGCTGACATTTCCAGTGTCATAGAAGACTTTAAAGACTGATTTTAGCATATATTATTGCTTTTTAAAAGTATTTCTTCTTCTTCTTCTTCTTCTTCTTCTTCTTAGTATTGCAGGCCTAAGTATTAAAAACAGTCTGTTGGTTTTAGGTCTTTACATTTTTTTGATCACTTTGAAGTTCTGTTCTCTGAAAAGCAGAATATCTTCAAGTGTCTTTGTTAAGAGAAAACAAATTGTTAATAATTGTAAATGTGTTTTCTGTAATTATATTGTAAGCAACTGCAACCAGAATCATCTAAACAGTCTGTGAAACAATCACCATTAGGAGAGCATCTAACCCAAAGCTATCAGATTAACATTTTTATTCCATGAGTGCATGAACTGAGACAAGAGAAGGCTCAGAGTCTGTCTACTGTTTATACCATGTAGTGTCATGGAATTAGACACAAAAGGTGATTTCAGATGCTAAAGCAAAGACCATCAAAAGCTATGTAGCATAAAACAAACAAACAAACAAACAAAACCAACAACAACAAAAAAAACCCACCACAAACCCAACACCCCCACACACATACAGGTATATTTTGTGCTTAGTCATATTTATGTGTGAATAAAATTGTAGGTTACACCATCACCCATGCTACCATGATACAATGAAGGCAGAAAATTTACTGTTTATAAGTCATCTAGTCCTAAAGACAGGGCTGACTACAATCACTTAATAGCACACATCCCTGACTTCCCAGTCTTCCTAGAGTTTAAGCCCTTCACATGATAGAAAGGAAGAGATTTTCCTCAGTGGCATTAAGCATGTTAGGTATAGGCTTGTTACCTTACAAAACTGGGAGTTTCAATTCTGTTAAGCTCAAATGTCTGTTTTCCTTTTCCTAAGGCACTTTTCCAACCACAAGGCTATAAATTGGGATAAGACTGACCAAAGAGGCAGCAGTCATAATGTCAGCCTGGGAGAGAAAGAACTGAATTATCACTCTTGATAATGAAATAATTTCTGTGTTATAATTAAACACTGTCTTGCATGAAGGACACTAGTGTGAGACAGAGGTTAAAACTTGTGTGTGGTTTGGGGTCAACTATGTAGAGAACTATCACAGAGCATTTGTAGGTGCATGCACTTCTCCCCTGGTTTAGGAACCAAACAGGGAACTTCTTAGGTCTCATCAAAATACTTGCCAGAAGTCATCCAAACCCTGTGAGAACTTGTTCTGAGGCCTACAAGATTGTTCATATTCATATATTTGTTTAGAATCAGTCATAGAATCATAGAATCAGTCAGGGTTGGAAGGGATCACGAGGATCATCTAGTAGGACACCCTACCCTAGATCAGCCTGGCCAGAGCTTCATCCAGCCTAGCCTTAAACACCTCCCGGGATGGGACCTCAACCACTTTAGCCTCAGTGATATTTCTCCATTCTTATTCTCTGAAAGTACTAAAGTGAGAGGAAAAAACAAATCAGTATACTAAGATCTGTTTTTGTAGACATGAAACAGTCTCTCCACGGTGCATATTCTGAAGCTCGTGTGACCATCATTATCATTAGCAAATTTATACTAAATGCATGACTGATGCTCCCTTCTCTGTCAATTTTATGCTCTGGGAAATCAGTCGTGCAAATACCATTCAGATGATTCGATCTAGAAAATCTGATATGCCCTATTGTAGAGGTAAGCTGAGGGTTGGTTTAAAAATCATAAGGACTATAATCCCCATTTCTAACTTAAAGCATTTCATTACATAGATGCAGTTAAATATTTTGGACACTTAATTCTTCCTAAACTTGCCTCAGTTATGAAAAGCACTGAGATATGTCAGAGCAGTTTTCCAGCTAAACCAGCATTTATTGTGACAGTTACACAATAAGGAAACAAACAGAATATTATCTCAATTTAATAAATTCAAATTTATCTCACCTAGTTTTTATCCCTTTAAAAGCTAGACATTTGCCCTTGTTATCTCAGGTTGCTCAACAACCAAAGGAGAGAAAGACATCTCTTGAGTGTGATTCATCCCTCCTATCTTAAACACCTATCTCACTTTGGAAGCTGATGCAATTCCTCCTAACTATTAAAAAATGATGTCTTCTAATCAGAATCTGCCCAGTTTCAGCTTCCAGCTATTGGATCCTGACATCTTAGATTAGTGAGGTGTTTACTGTAAAAAATATCTTCTCCCTGTGCATGGAGAGTGCGAGTAATCTACTCTTCAAAGAACTAGATAGATGGACATTTCTAGTTTCCCACTATACGACATTCTGGTGTTCTTCAAGTAAGTCTTGAGACATAGTATTTCTTATCATCCCAAATGACACAGCTGGAAAAAAAATAGATGAGATTCGGGGCATCTAAGCTCTTCTTTAGGTCTCACTGAGTTCAAAGCTCCTGAATGAAAAGCAGATTTATTCTCGTTTTTAAAAAGCCATTTAACTTGACAAATTAGAGCTTTGCAAGGGAAGAAACACTTCTTGCACATAATTGGCACTCTAAAGTTTTAATTCAACAAAAAGCATCACAATAGTGAGTCAATTTGTCTTCTATTGCCAGGAGTCTCTTCCCAGTATGTACACAGTAAATTCTGCACATAAATGTGATGACTTAAGATCAGACTCCTGAAGTTTGCAGAGATCAGAGGGATTGGTTCCACTAAATGACTTTCATTTAGACCTTTTGTTTCAACTTTCTGTACTCATACAGGATGAAAACTTTCATGGATGTTGAACAGTAGTCATTAGGAAGCTATGGTGTGCTTGTAGGAATAAAGTTCACATAAGTGGTAAGAGAAAGCACATTGTTAATTTGCATTTCACTTTAAAAGTTAAAGTGTATTCTGGAAACCCATGACCCTATTATCAAAGGCTAGAAGAAGATAATGAGATTCTAAATAAGGCCCTGAATAAATGAAGGTTTTCTCTCAATTATGAATGGATACATGCTTACTATTATAGAGGTGTTCTCTTGTCACTTTCCTGAGGTCTTTGTCAGATGAAGGTCGAGGGGACATTTTTATTTTCACTATTACAAGATCACTGTGAAAAAGGTTCCTAATAAAAAATAAATCCAAACCCTTAGTAAAGTGATTCCGACAACTAGAGGAAATGACTTTGGGACACGTGACAGTTTCACCCTCTTGTAAAGATAAACCATTATTTCATCCTTACTTTACAGTCAGATCCTCAGCAAATGGATTAAGTTAAAAGATGTCCCAGGATCCAAGAAATTAACAGGCAAAACAAAGAAATTTGATGCTGTAAAAAAAAAAAAAAAAGGCAGCTTTTATGTTTAGCCACAGACACAAAATGATGTTTTCTGAAAAATTCTTCAGTCTGTTTAGCCTTTATTCTTTTATTCCCTCGATCTTGCAACTTGATTTTAATGCAAAAACATAGCTATTTCAGTAAACCACACAGGAAAACAACATTTTAATGGTAGCAATCTTCCCAGTATAAACTTTAGAAGGTGTGCCAAAGGTTTTCCCTAAATCAGAGGAATAATGATATACAAAAGCAATACGTTATTGTTAATTTAATTACAGCAATTAATATTATAAGATTTATTGTTTACAGGAAAAATTGTTACAAGTGATTCAGTCTACTAGTTAATTCTTCTGGAAAATACCCAGTTTCTGATGCTTTACAAAACACCAATTACTTTATCAATAATACTTATGTCAGAGAATCATAAAATCAACCAGGTTGGAAGAGACCTCCAAGATCATCCAGTCCAACCCATCACCCAGCCCTATCCAGTCAACTAGACCCAAATCTGCACTAAACAAAAACTTTGAATATTAAGCAGGAATGTCCTTCTGACCCTACATTAAATAATATGCCTCCCTAAAGCATGCCTCTTTTCTATTTTGTTGTTGTCTCATTGCTGACTACAACTACCTGTAGGGTGGTTGTGGCCAGGTGGGGGTTAGTGTCTTCTGCCAGACAACCAGCAACAGAACAAGGGGACACAGTCTCAAGTTGTGCCGGGGGAACTATAGGCTGGATGTTAGGAGGAAGTTGTTGTCAGAGAGAGTGATTGGCATTGGAATGGGCTGCCCAGGGAGGTGGTGGAATCACCATCCCTGGAGGTGTTCAAGGAAAGGCTGGATGAGGCACTTAGTTCTATGGTCTAGTTGACTGGATAGGGCTGGGTGCTAGTTTGGACTGGATGATCTTGGAGGTCTCTTCCAACCTGGTTGATTCTATTCTATTCCATTCTATTCTATTCTATTCTATTCTATTCTATTCTATTCTATTCTATTCTATTCTATAAATAATATCATTGTCATTGCATCGTTATTTTTTGGATCTGCACTGAGTTTTCCCTGGCACATGGTAGTTGAGATATGCTTGAAACTCTTCATGCATCCTGTTACATTGTCAACAAGATAATGTAATTAAGACTTTTCCTTTCTGGTGGTCTCTGTGTGTGTCCTGAATGATTTGCTTTATTTAAAGATGGACCAGTTTCAACATTCTTCCTGGTGAAGAGTTCCACAAACAGCAGGTGCGACTCAAGTCAGAGCCCAGTCACAATTAGTTTGGCAGATTTAGTATTTCTTCCAACCAGCTCCACAGTGGAATTCTTGTGTTATTTCACAAATAATTGCAAATAGAAATTGGCTGTTGGATTAAAATACAAATTTATAAGCTTCTTATGAAGTATCCCTTATAAGAATAAGGGTTGTGTTGATAAATCTAGCTATTTCTGTTATCCACAGTAGACATCTTTCCACCTGAATGCTTTTCTTTTTCTCTTGTTCATATAAGGCAAATAAGAAAGCTTCTCCTGAGTTAGAAACAAGGCTAACTAACCCCTTCAAATCCACCAATTTGAGGAGAGAAAGACCAAGTCGTTCATTTTCTATTCATCTTTATTTAAAACTGTAACATTTATATCTCTGATGAAATGTGCAGTTGTGTTTCATTGGCAGTCACAAAGCCCTTTTGTGCTTCTTTCTTATTCTTTACATTCCTGTATCTTTCTTTTTGAAAGCTAACAAGTGACAGATTTTTAAGCTGTCTCAAGAATTTTAGAACTCCTACACCTTCAAGAACTTCAGTCACTTAAAGCTGTAAAAGTGGGAACTGTGATAGATATTTTAAGTGTGCTTTTGCAGCTTGAATTTCTGATTTGCAATAAAAATCCCATTCTAGCATCAAAATGAGTTTGGCTAAATGCAGTTTATTGTAGGTAGAAATCTGTTTCAGTAGATCCTCTGTTTCGGTGAGACTACTTAACTGCATTTTCAATATCAAAATATGAAAACAAAACCAAAACCAGACTTTGTTTATTCATATTATTTTTTGGGATTGAAAACCAGATTTTTACATGGCTGTTATGAGACATATATTTTATTTCTTTGTACTGTAGATGAGTAACAAGATTCATGAACCACTATTTTTTTCTGTGACATTTGGATTGTATCTGCAGTACACTCAGTTGGAATTATCTTTTTGCTTTGGATAGGATCAAAATTAAGCTGTTAAGGGAACAAATAATACAGAGGTTTAATTTGCAACAATATGTGATCACCATTACTCACTCAAAGAATGCCCTCCAGGTTGTGTGATATCTGATGAAAGTGTTTATAAATCCCTGGAGTGTCATATTTTTACCATGGATATTCATGCAATTATTCATGTTCTGTGAGATATATAGCCACCCTCATAGCATTTTTGCCACTTGTAATTTCTGGCTGTTATACCTGATGCCACAAAGACAAGACCTTGATTTTCTTAGGAATACTCCAAATACTGAGAGACAATTGACAAATCAACAGGAAGTCTTCAGGAAAAGAAAGACGAATACACAGAGGTAAAGAGATTTGCCTGCAGTCTCAGGGGTGTACCTTGAATACACAAAGTGCGGTGATAGGAAGGGAATGGCGATACCCATTTTGGAGGTCAGGACCAATGTGCGCTTCACTCGTGTTGCATAAAGGGAACAGAAGAGAGGAAAGGTGTCTGTTAAAAGCTAGTTAGGCTAATCATATAGTTCTGAAGATAGTAGTAATGAAGTCATAGAATCATAGAATCAATCAGGGTTGGAAGGGATCACAAGGATCATCTAGTTCCAACCCCACTGTCGTGGGCACAGACACCCTACCTTAGATCAGGCTGGCCACAGCCTCATCCAGCCTGGCCTTAAACACATTCAGCAATGGGGCCTCAACCACCTCCCTGGGAAAGCCACTCCAGGCTCTCACCACTCTCATGATGAACAACTTCCTCCTCACATCCACTCTGAATCTCCGCACCTGCAGCTTTGCTCCATTCCCCCTAGTCCTGTCACTCCCTGATAGCCTAAAAAGTCCCTCCCCAACTTTTTTGTAGGCCCCCTTCAGACACTGGAAGGCCACAACAAGGTCACCTCTCAGCCTCCTCTTCTCCAGATTGAACAGCCCCAACCCTTTCAGTGTGTCCTCATAGGAGAGGTGCTCCAGCCCTCTGATCATCCTCGTGGCCCTTCTCTGGACATGCTCCAGCATCTCCACATCCCTCTTCTAATAGGGGCTGCAGAACTGGATGCAGTACTCCAGGTGGGCTCTCACCAGAGAGGAGTAGAGGGAGAGAATCACCTCCCTCGCCCTGCTGGCCACATTTCTGCTGGTGCAGCCCAGGATCTGGTTGGCTTTCTGGGCTGCAAGTGCACACTGCTGGATTATCTTGAGCTTCTCATCCAGCAGCACCCCCAAGTCTCTCTCCTCAGGGCTGCTCTGCAGCCACTCGCTGCCCAGTCTGCATTTGTGCTTGATATTGCTTCGACTCAGATGCAGGACCTTGCACTTGGTCTTGATGAAGTTCCCTACTCCAGATAAAGAGCATGGAAAGAAGGAAAGAATATACAGAAGAAAAAGAGAAATCTTCAGTGTCAAAAGCTGACTGTATCGCAGAGTGGAAGTTCAGACAAAACTGAGCTAGACATATGTAACAGCTCCCAATAAATCTGGCAATTTCACAGCCAATAAAATAACACAACCAATCTCATCCCACCATAAAGCAAAACCACATCTGTGAAGCAAATTGTTTGGGTGGGTTTTTCTGTTGTTTATTTTGCTTTGGTTGTGTTTTTTTTTTCCCAGTAGGATACCGATACTACATTCTGCAATATTAATTTCTAACAGATTAGATTTTTGTAAATAATTTTACATGTGCAGGAAAAGCATTTCACATTTTTCTGAACTGGATTAAACACTGACTGCAGAACTTCTGTTTTTTCATTTGGAAAATATCTCCTTTAAATATTTAGAAAAAAGCACCTATAAACAGCATGCAGTTTTAATTACAATTTATACGCTTGCATTTTAATTGCCTTTTAAACTAATTTAGCTTGTTCTTAAAGTTAATTAAACTCATTGGGGGGAAAATGTTCCTTAATTCAGTTGTGAAAATGGAGCAGATGTGGAGATGTATTTGTGATTGTGTTTATCAGTCTGAACTTATAAGAATCCTTTTTGTCTCAAAGTCTTTAATAGACCTTTAAAGCAGAATGTTTCCCATAGGAACAACGTGCCCTGTGCATTTCCTCTGTACTTTCAACACTAAAACTATATGTGCACAGCACATTCTTTCTTAATTAGTTTGCCCCTTCTAAAATGCCTACATTGTTACAACTTTAGCTTTTCGAGGACCATTCACTCTGGGCTTACAAGCATTTAAATAATTCAAATTCAAAAGCAGGGCTTGAGCTGAGCAATACTGATTTTTATGATGAGCTTCTGTGAGCACTTTGGCAGGGAGTAAAGGGAAAGCACATTCTTCAGAGAGAAAAACATTAGAAATACACACCAGCTGAATTAAAGGTCACTGTGGCACTTGCAGTTCAATCCTTGGCATAGGTGGCCAACTTGATGCTCACAGCAGTTCTGGTGTTGCAGAACTCACTGTGTGCCAGCTACAATGTCCACAAAGTCCAGGGCTCTGTGTAGTTGGTCTGTTCTGAACTCAATATTAAACTATTTGTTTACAGCTGGTTCGTGTAGCTCTGCTCCAAGCACAATTAGAGCTGTCAACTCTGAAAATGAAATGATTTGTTTAGAAAATTATACAGGAAGCATTAAATTCCCAGATACCAATTATTCAAGGGAAGCTCCTTCCAGCTGAATAACCCTATCAGATGACAAGCTTAGGTCACTACCTTGCTATGGTAGTATGCTGTACATAGCAGTAATCACCACTGAAGAAACTCACAGGCCGTTTTCCTTGAAGTGATCCATTCACAATCCTGTTCTGAAAGACTTTTGCTGCTGTTCTAGCTAAACTAAACAGTAGCTCTCCAGTATGTCATGAAAAAGGCTCAGTGAAGATTTCTGGTAACAGTGATAGCATCTGATACATACTGAATTTCTAGGGTATTGTACACAACTGATCTTTTGATAGATACAGAACATTAAAATCATAAAATAAATCCAAGCCTTCTAAAAATCCATTAAAATGATCAGAAGTGACTGCCTCACAATGCTTGTTACAGCAGATCTTGAACGGTGTTTAACCAACATAAGAAAACAAAGAAGGATTTATCAGGAGGGTTGAGAGAGAACAATAGCCAGCATGTCAGAATGGAGTGCTAGGTACCTAGAAATTCAAAAAGGGGAAAAAAAAGAACAAAGAAAAGAAAAGGGAAAAAAAAAAAAAACACAACAAACCCTTTTATTCTCACTGTATCCAGCATCCGAGGGTCAGTGATTCTGAGGTCATTGACATAGCCTTACAAGTTTTAAAAAGAAAGCCTCAGTTAGCCTGTGCTTCTGTTATTGCGGGAGAAACAAGCTTGCTGCTGGTTTGTTAACTTGTTTTGATTCTGCTCTACTCCTGTTTCATTGACGTACACAAGGCTGACATCCAGAGACACTCTTCTTGGGCAGTCATGTGTATCAGGCCCAGTACGCTCACTGTCAGCTTGATAGGACTACTAAGTGACTGTGTGGTGATCCAGAAGCAACTATTCCTCATACTGTGCAACTTGTTGGAGCTTTTATGCATACTGTATAGTGTGTGACAGCTACTTTTGTGCATGCGTTGCTACTCATTATATACACATTGAAATTCCTTTGCTGTAGAGCCTGCATGTATTTCACTTACAGATAAACTTCTTTTTTTCCCTCCTCCTTTTGTCATGAGTCTTTATTTTTCATGATTTTTTGGATTTGAAAGGTTGAGGGGTTTTTTGTTTTGTTTTGTGTTGTTTGTTTTTTTTATTTCATGTTTCATGTTTTTAATTTGGTTTGGGTTGGTTTTGTTGTTTGGGGTTTTTTTTTGCTGGTTTTTCATCGTTGTTTTATTTTTGTGAGCTCTTTTTTCACTGACCAGGTTTGCAGGAATTATTTCACTAACTGTTGCAGTCTACAAACTTCATGAATTAATCCATTCTTTCACACACAGAAAGTAAATTGAAGTCACCTCAGCAACATCCATAACACATGGCTAAGCTTGTACATTTTTGAGTATTACTGATCTCTGAGATCAGTACGTGCCCTGTTGGAAAAGCTGTACATTTCCCAGGCAGTTTTCTCCTTTGTCTCATTCTTCACAGTATCACAGTATCACCAAGGTTGGAAGAGACCTCACAGATCATCAAGTCCAACCCTTTACCACAGAGCTCAAGGCTAGACCATGGCACCAAGTGCCACGTCCAACCTTGCCTTGAACAGCTCCAGGGACGGCGACTCCACCACCTCCCTGGGCAGCCCATTCCAGTAGCCAATGACTCTCTCAGTGAAGAACTTTCTCCTCACCTCAAGCCTAAATTTCCCCTGGCGCAGCTTGAGGCTGTGTCCTCTTGTTCTGGTGCTGGCTGCCTGAGAGAAGAGAGCAACCTCCTCCTGGCTACAACCACCCCTCAGGTAGTTGTAGACAGCAATAAGGTCTCCCCTGAGCCTCCTCTTCTCCAGGCTAAACAATCCCAGCTCCCTCAGCCTCTCCTCGTAGGGCTGTGCTCGAGGCCTCTCACCAGCCTCGTTGCCCTTCTCTGGACACGTTCAAGCATCTCAATGTCCCTCTTAAACTGGGGGGCCCAGAACTGGACACAGTACTCAAGGTGTGGTCTAACCAGTGCAGAGTACAGGGGCAGAATGACCTCCCTGCTCCTGCTGGCCACACCATTCCTGATGCAGGCCAGGATGCCATTGGCTCTCTTGGCCACCTGGGCACACTGCTGGCTCATGTTCAGGCAGGTATCGATCAGCACCACCAGATCCCTCTCTGTCTGGCTGCTCTCCAGCCACTCCGACCCCAGCCTGTATCTCTGCATGTGGTTGTTGTGGCCAAAGTGCAGCCCCTGGCACTTGGACTTATTGAATGCCATCCCCTTGGACTCTGCCCATCTGTCCAGGTGATCAAGGTCCCGCTGCAGAGCCCTTCTGCCCTCCAGCCCAGCAACATCTTCCCCCAGCTTGGTGCCATAGTCTCAGCAGTCTTCCTTTTCCAGAGCTACAACCATGATCCCACAGAAGCTCATAGTGAGAACCACGATGTTATGTAGCTCTGTCTCTGAGGCAGTGTTAAGGAGGGGTTTGAATCTGGGTTAGGAGTGAATTGTAATGAGGCCGATGTAAAAAATATATTGAATAGTTTATTAATTATACAAAGAAAACTTCCTCAAACTTATTTACAATTAACACACACAGATTCTATGATGCTGTTGGCAAAACTGTTTTGCAGCATGCATATATGCACAGTCAAATTAAATGACTTGGGAAAAGTCTTTAGAGACGTTTCTAACTAGAGAGCCTGGCAGCACAAACTGCCGCTGAAAGGTTAAGCATAAACCTTCACAAACTTGAGTAAAGAGAGTTAGGTTACTCACTGGTCAGAAGTCTCAATATAAGCACTCCAAAAGCATAAACAGGAAAATATATATAGTGAAAGCCACGTAATGGACTCCACCTGGTGATGACGCCACAGGGCTTTCCTGCTTGTTCAGTGCAGATTGAGCACACCATCTGAGAAGGCCCGCGGACACGAGAGAGGTCTTTCATGGCTCTCAGGCAGTCATCGGCTGGCCAGAGCAGCCACCTGGGCAAAGCAGGGTCCAGGTTTGCGGGCAGGAGCAGTCCGACCGAGTGCTGTGTATAGCAAAGAGTCGGCCCTCGGGCCGGCACGGCGGGCTGGAGAGGCAGGCCGGCAAGTCCCAACGTCGAAACTTGTTGCTAGGTCATTGCTGGGTCGTTTACTCTATTGGGGCTCAATCAGGCAGGGTCAGGGCTGCCGGTCGTAGGCAAGTCCCCACTTACACGCAGTGCAAAGTGCGGTGGCACACACAGGCACGTCAGGCAAACAGGTAGAGAGCAAAACAAAAGCAGCAGCAGCAAACAAACAAGTTTGCTAGGGTTTGAAGCATTTTGGTGAGCGTCTTTGACCAATAGCAACAGATAAAACCAGCCCTAGAACCAACCCTGAATTATACCTCCAAAAAAGGCAGATGCAGAGGCCTAGGATCGTGACCTGCGTTTATCACAAAACAAAGCAAGCTGCAAAACAAGGCCAAATATGGGGTCTGTGATAGACTGAGAGGCGCCAAAGCTTTTGTCTGCTTTCCCCCAGTCTTCCACCTGGGAAAAGAAGCGGGAAGGGGGGATGGGGTGGGCAAAATGGGTATTGGGACAGGTGTTTAGGGCATGTGATGGATATGTGTTCTAGGCATAATTTGGACCTTCCACCACAGGCAGCTAAACACAATTGGGAGATTCATATGGATCCACCTAACCTAAAAGGACTTCTGGGATGGGAGACCACATATTTCCTTGCCTGACAAAGCATTGCCAAGCATCATGGATCACAACCCTCACATGATGCACATGAGTTGGAAACCACAGTTCTGAATTCCTATCTGTTGTAAAGATTTCTCTAGGTGTTTAGTTCCAGTATAAATATTCCCCTGTAACATAGCATACTTGGTTTTGTGGTACATTGTAATGTGTAAGCTTATGGCTATGTGTAGGACTCTGAAAGCCAAACATAGAAACATCAATTTACTTTGCATTATGTCTACCTAACAGCTGTGGTCTCTTTGAATTACTGATAAAGCCTTCTCATGTATCTCCATCACAACCATGGGTATTATTTCATTATCAACCATATCCTTTTAAAAGTTAGGTAGTATTGTGAGAGTCTAACTCCTCTCTCCTTTGTTCATCAACAAAGATAAAGATTGCCCTTGTTAACCTCCCAGGCTCAGACAAGGTGTTTGGCCAAAAGCTCAGAGATGCAAATCAACAGACAGTGCCTTGGAGGAAATTCCTGGTCCTCAGCCTGGCCTGAATGCCCAGGATGTGTACATCTACCCCGAAGAGAAAAGGCTTATGTGTATTTGGGGTATGGATAGGTAAGCAGTGCAGGAAGGGTGCAGAGGCCCTCCTCCGGCACTACTGCCAGATCCCTGCGAATGCATGAATACACAGGAAGATTTCCTGGGGGGCTGCACCTGGACACCGATCAAAAAAACTGTATAAAAAGACATGAGCAATGCCTTCAAAGTGTGGACCTCCACCAGATCGCCACCAGAGCTGCACCTCCACCAGAAGATCTCCTGACAAACTCTACAGAAAAACATCCCTGGGCCACACACCCATGTCTCTCTTCCCCCTATCTGCGGCTGATGGTAATATAATCTCTGCTCTTTCCCTTTCCTCCTTCTTCTCTTTTTCTCCATTGTTCTCTTTATCTCTCTGTCCCCTTCTCTTTCTCCCTCTGTTTTGTCTGACTTTATCCTTTAATATATAGTTTTGTGGTGATATATGGTCTCACTTGCACCTTAATTTCACAACACAGAAATCTATAAGAACAGATCTTGCTCCTCTGGACAGAGATATTGTTAATCTCTGTTCTCTGGACCTTGACAAGTAGATTTAATAATCTATAATCCTTCTATAGTCTAAAGACAATTTTGAAAGCTATAAATCTAATTTCATTTAAGGAATTTTTGGAGGTGTGACAGGAGGCTTTTTTTTTTACCTACTGTCCTGGGTTAGGGTGGATCCTTCCCCTGGTAGAATAAACTCACCACAATACAGACACAATACAGGGAAAGACAAAATTCTATTTCTTATAGTTTAAGTATAACAGTATAAAAAGAAATAAACTACTAGAGAAAAAAAAAATATAATAACCTTAAGGAAGATGGGGGAAGGGGTCAAGCAGCAGCAGCCAAAACAGCAGCAGGGGAAGATAGCAGGCAGGTGCAGCTCAAGCAGTAGAAGCCAGCAAGGGGAAAGAACAAGCTGTTCTTCTAGACATAAAGCTCTTGATGCTCCAGTGAAATTATATTGACTTATCTATTGTTGCCATTATATGGCCTATCCCTGGAATGTTCACTGCTCCCCTACGTCTGAGCTAGAAAATCAGCTCAAATGGCCACACTTACCTCTAGAGTAATTTTCTACAGAAACATTTGCATTTCATAGGAAGCCTTACTCAAAATTCATAGAATCTTAGAATGGTTTAGGTTGGAAGTTCTAAGTTCTAGTTTAAATGCCTTCTTTTTCACATTTAAACCAGTTTGCAAGCCTTCTATACCCATTCCAGATTTGGAGATCCACCAACCCATCTAAGGTCAGCATAATACAGCAGTCATTTCCTCTGGTCTCTAAATAATGCTAATTATCTGGAATATATTATTCCAAAGTGCCCTCATTTTGTCATCATTACAGACTTCTTAAAAATCTTCTGGGATTCCATGCTGCAGGCATCTACATTTACCCTTGGGGGCAAAAATAAAAACTAAAGGAAAAAAACCCAAACCAAACAAACAAAAAAAAACCAAACCCAAAACCCAAACTAAAAACCAAAAACCCCAAAACTGTCTTAACCTTGCTAGTGCTCAAGTCCCAGCGCTCAAGCTGTCATGACTATGCAAGCAGTGAAATAACCACAAGGTCCCTGTAGAGTTTTTAGATTAATCCCTGTTTGCACATAGGTTAACTGTGATAGGAAAGAAGAACAGACAAAATTATGCTATACTTATTCCTAAAAAAGAGCTGGTGAGAGTCAGCAATTAATGTCATTCATTATTAAAATGTAAGTAGTATGCTTTGTTTTTTGTTATCCTTTAGTGACTTCAGTGATGTTTTCATTTTCCCTTCTTCTCTACTGATGGTCAGATCAGTTATGAGACATGTCAGCGGTCAATGAAATACAGTGTCTAGATCACTGCAAAGGATGAACTTAAAGGGAACAATCTGTCTCATCTAACTTTAGGACTTACCTCTATCTGAGCTATACATGTATCATAGAATCATAAAAATCAAAAAATGGTTTGCATTGGAAGGGATCTTAAAGATTATCCAGTCCAATTTTTCTGCCAGGGGCAGCAGCAGCTTCTGTTAGACCAGATTGCTCAAAGCCTCCTCCAACGTGACCTTGAACACTTCCAGAGATGAGGAACGCACAACCTCTCTGGGCAACCTGTTTCAGTGTCTCACCACCCTCACAGTGAAGAACATCTTCCTCTACATCTAATTAAAGTCTGCCCTCTTTCAGTTTAAAGTCATTACCCCTTGTTCCATCACTACACATCCTTGTAAAAAGTCCCTCTCTCTGGCTTTCCTGTAGTCCTTTAGGTGCTGGAAAGCTCCTATAAGGTATTCCCAGAGCTTTCTCATCTCTGGGCTGAAGAACTCACACTCTCTGAGGTTTGTTGTTTTATTTTTTTAATAGAAGAGGTTCTCCAGTGCTCTAATCATGTTTATGGTGCTCCTCTGGACTTGCTCAAACACGTCCATGCCTTTCTTATGTTTGAGGATTCAGAGTTGTACACAGTAATTCGTGTGAGGTTTCACAAGAGCAGATTAGATGGGGAGAAACACCTCTGTTGACCTTTTGGCCATGCAACCCAGGATACAGTTGCCTTTCTGGACTACAAGCTCACCTAACCAGATCATGTCTATTTTTTCATCCACCAGCACATTCTTCCCAGGACTCTATCTGCATTTTGGATTGTCGAGACCCATGTTCAAGACCATCAGCTTTCAGTAGGTCATAGCCTTCAAAGAAGGTTCCACACTTACCCAAATCTCTGCCTGAGGCACCCACCCTGTAACTGTTGGATCTTCAGATTCTACTGCCCCCTTCAAACACTTTCCCTTCAACTGTCCCTTTCAAACACCTTCCCTTTGGCCAGGGGGACTGATGAAAAAACATCCTGTGTTCCAGAGCCCCTTAACACCACTTTCAGGGCTCTGGCAATCTTCTCAATATTCCTTAGACTAGTCCTGGCTGTATCACTGGTGTCCATGTGAAACAAGAGCAGCAGATAATAGTGGACTGTCTAAGTTTTGGCAGTCTTTTGGTGACATCTCTGATGCAAGGCCCCAGTAAGAAACACACCTCTCTAGAAAGTACATCAGGTCAGCATTTGGGTGCCTCTATCCATCTCAGGAGAGAGTTGCTTGCTGCTCCCACCCATCACCTGTTCTTACTTGTGCTGTTGTTATACAGGGATCAGATCAGGCTCCCTTGCTCATCTCTGGGGTCTCTCTTAATGTGATTGATCTTTCCTCTTCAGCCTGCAGAGCAGCAAAGCAGTTCTGCAAGGACACCTCAGGCTTCAAGGGAAGTCTCTAATTCTTAAGAGAAATATTTTTTCACACATTCCATGATAAATCATGTAACATGCTAAAAAAGTATGGTTTCATGTGTGAACAGTGAATGAAGTCTGGGCATCTAGTTCAGCTGTAGGTATGAGACATCTGAATTAGGGGAGATTAATGCCTCTTAAATAACTGAGAGGCAAAACAGAAGCAGCGCAAATCAAGTATTGTAAATCATTCAGAGAATAAACACAAGGATTTGCTACATATCATCTCTGTTTGAGTGGAGATAACCTAATGTCATTTGGACAGAAAATACCTGAACTAGCATTTTTAACGAGCTCATATTGCATAATGTATCCCAAGTCACATAGAAAATGTCAATATATTTTCTCTCTCCATTAACTCTGGAAGGCAATTAGAGGACCAGTTTACACTAGACAGATCACTTTTTGAAAGCTAGAAGTAAAAGAGATTAATTCTACCCTATATGTTTGCTCAGTGGATTTATTTTTTTCAAGAAATCAGGCTTGTGCTGTCACCTGGTGTGTAGTCTGGCTAGATCTATACTGCTGACTGACACGTTTAACAGTGCGTGGACAGCACAATGTTCCAAAGGCCCAGGTTTCCCTGCAAGTGACAGTATCATTAGAATAGCCCTGTTTCTGCATATATTCTTTGTCCTGACAGCTCAGCACAGAGCTGGGGATCAGAGTCACTTCCGATATCTTCAGAAAGCAATCTGAAGACACCAGCACAGGGAGTTCTGCTCAACAATATCATTTCTCATCTCCAGCTTTCCTTACATTGAGCTGTCAATACTGCATTTTCACTATTTCAGCCACAGTTTTTTATTGGTTCCATGAGAGAAAGAAAGGATTTTTCTTTTGGAGGGGTTTCAAATAGCAAAAGGTAAATAACCAAGCACAAGATATATCTTCCACCTTTAGTTTGTTCTGCATAACCTATCTTCATTGCCAATGCTCCCCTTGTATTTGGGGATGATGTCCAAGAGCACTTACTGATCATGCTTACTGGCTGCCTAAGGCACCCCAGAAAGTACTTGAAGCTTTCACTCATCAACCAGCAACAGAACAAGGGGACACAGTCTCAAGTTGTGCCGGGGGAAGTATAGGCTGGATGTTAGGAGGAAGTTCTTCACAGAGAGAGTGATTGGCATTGGAATGGGCTGCCCAGGGAGGTGGTGGAGTCACCATCCCTGGAGGTGTTCAAGAGAAGACTGGATGAGGCACTTAGTGCCATGATCTAGTTGATTGTCTAGGGCTGGGTACTAGGTTGGACTGGATGATCTTGGAGGTCTCTTCCAACCTGGTTGATTCTATGATTCTAAGTGATCCAGCATTTTATAAGTATCCATCACAGATCATAGATTATGGATCATAGATCACAGATCACAGATAGTAAGCATGATTGTTCACAATATTGTATTGGTCTATCATTAAGCTGTCTTGAATATCTTTCATACATAATTCTTAGAACTATTATTATCTTTGTCTTCTCTTAACTGTAACTAATAGTCAAGCTTGCTTAGTAACAATGTTCCAGTAGATCAGCAGCAGAAGAGTCATATTCTATATTCCACATGTATTATTGCTGATCAGTTTCAGAGAGGAAAGATATTCACTTGTGTTTTGACTATGGTGCATTCAATATTTTTCAGAATCATAAAATCACAGAATCAACCAGGTTGGAAGAGATCTCCAAGATCATCCAGTCCACTCTATCATCCAGCCTTCTCCAATCAACTAGACCATGGCACTAAGTGCCTCATCCAGGCTTTTCTTGAACACCTTCAGGAACAGTAACTCCACCACCTCCCTGGGCAGCCCATTCCAATGGCAAATCACTATTTCTGTGAAGAACTTCCTCCTAACATCCAGCCTATACCTCCCTTGGCACAACTAGGTGTTGCACACCCCGTACTGAGGATCTCATATAGAACACTGCTAGGATATTTTGTTGGTAGATTGGCTGTAATGTTCCAGTTACGATCCCAAACAAATACCATTAGCAGGAAAAAAACATATCCTGATTCATCAGGGGAGAGTGTGTAAGGGAAAGAGAATAAAAAGTTTTGTTTAATAACAAAGAATGAAATAAACTCTCTTACACCTAACAGAAACTTAATTTTTGAACATCTTGTTCATTTTAAGAAGCTGGCTCCAATGTTCCCAAGCTAAATCAGACCACTTGTGATTTCTACCGAATCCAGACAAAAGCAATTTTTTACAGTTTATCATCACAATATTGATTCCGTCGTATCTTTTATGATACAAGATTGATGTGAATGTTGGAAACTGCTAAAGGGAGTTCAGGATATGTTATGTTTCAAAGAGTAGTTCATAATATACAGTGAAAAATAACATTTTATATTGTGGTGAATGTAAAAACTTAACCTTGTCTTAGAAAGAAAGAAGTGATGACACCAAGTTGTGTGGCACAGTTGACTTGCTGGAGGGCAGGGATGCCATCCAGAGGGACCTGGACAGGCTGGAGAGGTGAGCTCAGGCCAACCTCATGACATTTAACAAGGCCAAGTGTAAGGTCCTGCATCTGGGTTGGCACAATCCCAGGCACAGATACAGGCTGGGTGGTGAATGGCTGAGAGCAGCCCTGAGGAGAAGGACCTGGGGGTCTGGGTTGACGNGCTGGGGAGGGACTATTTACAAGGTCTGGTAATGTCAGGACGAGAGGGAATGGGTTTAAACTGGCAGAGGGGAGATTTAGACTGGATATTAGGAGGAAGTTCTTTACAGTGAGGGTGGTGAGACAGTGGCACAGGTTGCCCAGGGAGGTTGTGGATGCTTCCTCCCTGGAGGCGTTTAAGGTCAGGCTGGATAAGGCCTTGAGCAACCTGCTCTAGTGTGAGGTGTCCCTGGCTATGGCAGGGGGTTGGAGCTGGATGATCCTTGAGGTCCCTTCCAACCTAAACCATTCTATGATTCTATGATTCTATATGTGTGTGTTTAGTAAAAAATGGCTCATTTTATTCCTTTGAAGAACAAAAATAATATGACATAAATATCACTTAAAGAAAAAAACAGCCATAAAAACTGAATGAAATCAGTTAGAAAAAAAATATTACTAAAATGATGAACAGCTGAGGATATTATAGTAGTTCATACCCTCTGAAGTACTAAATGCAGAGTAATATCAAACAGTTCTGTAGAAGCTTTAATATGGTTTTCCTTTTTTAGGGATATAGTTGCTTAAAAGACTTAAATAATTTTCAAACATTGTTTCTTTCCACTTTATCTGCAATAATTGTAACTATAAATATAAATCATAGAATCAGTCAGGGTTGGAAGGGACAACAAGGATCATCTAGTTCCAACCTCACTTCCATGCCCAGGGACACCCTACCCTAGATCAGGCTGGCCAAAGCCTCATCCAGCCTGGCCTTAAACACCTCCAACAATGGGGCCTCAACCACCTCCCTGAGCAACCCATTCCAGGCTCTCACCACTCTCATGATGAACAATTTCCTCCTCACATCCACTCTGAACCTCCCCACTTCCAGCTTTGCTCCATTCCCCCTAGTCCTGTCGTTACCTGGTAGCATAAAATGTTCAGCTCTTGTACACACAGTTCTAATACTGTCTCTTTAATTAGTATATTATGTAGGCATTGAAAAATTCATTAATATGCAGCTACTTTCTTTAATATTTCTACTGTATTAAAATAAAACTGTCTTTTATCATATTTAACTTCCTACAATTTATCACAGTTCTAAATTTATTCTACACAGCAACCTTCCAAAAGAAAACAAATTAATGAAAAAGAGGTCAAAGTTAATATTGTAACCAGCATAGAAAACTCTCCATAAATCTAGATTTTTTTGATAGATAAGAGCTATCAAAATTCAGGTGTATGAAAATGTTTCTTTCTATGGAAATAGAACTTGCATATGTGGCACAATTGAAGAAACAAAATTTCTAACAAGGATTAGAGATTTTCTCACAAAGTTTTCTCTAGCCCCACAGTTATGAAGATGACTGTGATGAAGATTTCATTAGTTAAATTGGCTTCCCAGCCTACAGGTCTTAGAATCATAGAATCAGTCAGAGTCGGAAGGGACCACAAGGATCATCTAGTTCCAACCTCCCTGCCATGGGCAGGGACACCCTACCCTAAATCAGGCTGGCTTGCCCTTCCCTAGACCCTGGGTGTTTGCTGTATGGGTAGAAGTGGAGGTGATCTTTTTTTTTCTTATAGGTATTCTTAAAGTACATATTGCAAATAGTTAGCTCTGTAATCATCCTGTGTATTTTACAACACATATCTAAGACCCCAAGGGTGCAAAAATAAAGCAGCAATGTTCTTGGGAGGTTAGGGTATGAAACTCAAGATAACCATCCTCCTTTCCTAGTTCTTCTGCTAACCAACCTTATCTTCTTATGATGTGGAAAATGAAGACCTCTAATAACCTTTGTTGTTTTTTTTTTATTAAAACCATACAGGAAAGCAAACAAACAAACACATTATTAGCATATATGTTAATTTTATCCTTAAAAGTGGCAAATTCTTAACTGGGAACTTTCTTGGTTTTAACCAGAAATGCATAACGGCATTTAAAAGCATAAAAAATCTTCTTTCAGCAAGTTTACAAAGCCTACTTTAATGCAATAAATGATGAACACAAAACGTTGTGCAAACGGTCCCAGTCATTGTCTGGCTCCAAGATAAAATCTCTCTTGCTAGAAAAATAATGAATCAGAACAGTTTCTTGTCCACATACCCTCTCAGAAGACTGAGTACATGTGGTGCCTTTAAACTGTACAATGCTGATGGAGTGACAGATCTTGAAAGCCCATCTGCCCCAGTATTTCAGCTGCTGACACTTTTGTTTTGTGGGAGTCTATTCATAATTTTTTATTTGTCAATGCTTTTCATCATAAATGTTTAAAAGTACAAGTGAATAATCATTTTCTGTTAAAAAAGCCTGATGGAAATCTAACACAAGTCAACAGGAGCTTTTCTTCCTTTGACATCAATAGGCTTTGAATCAGATCCATACAACGCAATTTAGTACAGCAGTTAAACGTGCTAAAGTTCCATGGACTACAGAGAGGCTTTATACATTCTCTCAACAAATGCCCTCAATATTGAGCTGTCTGTGGGAAGAGAGCATTTGTTTGGTGGTTTGAGGGGAAGGGGGGTGTGTGGGAAAGGAAGGCAAGAAGTAGAAGAGAACTGCAGTTAATGCAGAATCAAAAAAATTCAGACTAAAAATTAGAGAGTTTCTTACAATGCTCAAGAAAACTGAGATGATCACAGGCACAAGTGGGCCAGTAGGAAAGTTTCTTAACTACAGAAGTATCTTATTTTTGCTTCTTTTAAGAAAATACACTGGAGTGTCCAGTTCTGGGCTCCTCTATTCAAGAGAGATGTTGAGGTGCTGGAGCGTGTCGAGAGAAGGGCAACAAGGCTGGTGAGGGACCTGGAACACAAACCCTATGAGGAGAGGCTGAGGGAGCTGAGGGTGTGCAGCCTGGAGAAGAGGAGGCTCAGGGGTGACCTCATTGCTGTCTACAACTACCTGAAGGGAGGTTGTAGCCAGGTGGGAGTTGGTCTCTTCTCCCAGACAACCAGCAACAGGACAAGAGGACACAGCCTCAAGTTGTGCCAAGGGAAGTACAGGCTGGATGTTAGGAGGAAGTTGTTGTCAGAGAGAGTGATTGGCATTGGAATGGGCTGCCCAGGGAGGTGGTGGAGTCACCATCCCTGGAGGTGTTCAAGGAAAGGCTGGATGAGGCACTTAGTTCTATGGTCTAGTTGACTGGATAGGGCTGGGTGCTAGTTTGGACTGGATGATCTTGGAGGTCTCTTCCAACCTGGTTGATTCTATTCTATTCTAAAAATGATGTTTTCTTCTGTGCCTATGCAACATGGCCAGGTATGTTATGGTGTATAGTACAGTCAGCCTCAGTAAACCCTTGGGAACGAGCCTTACAAAGTAAATACGGGCTAGAATACTTGAAGTCAGATGCTCTTACATGCAACACAACTCTTCATGTCTCAACAGTCACGTGAGATTTTGAAAAAAAAAGAATCTAATGGCATTAGATGACAAAGATATCATCCTCAAGATTTCTTTTTGTAATTTGACTTGCCACAATTGGTTTTGGGTCTTTTTGGGGTTTGGTTTTGTTTGGTGGGTTTTTTTCAGCCAGCACTTACTTGGTCGTCGTGCTAGTTTGAAGCTAGCTGGAGTATTTTGGTGAGAAGAATTAGATGATAGGCTGTGAAAAGGAAACAATGGTGATGGCTACTACACTCATAGGCTTGCTGAGATGTATAAAAACAAGAACATAAATATAGATAACAGAGTTACTCTCTGGCTCTGGCTGCCTGCACTTCTCTCTCTCTAACCTGCTGTCTGTGTAACTAATCTGCTTCCTAATCCCCCTGGCTGATTCTCCAAACTCACCTTGAATGTAAGACAAAGTCTGGGATAAGGTAGAGCGGTGGAAGGCAGGTGGAAAGGTGGTTGGGAGCCTCTCCTGGGGACTATGGTTTCTGGGAGGACTTTTGTGTTTCTGCATTACCTTTTTAACTTGTACATTACTGTATATAGCTGTAGATATTGTACACACCTGCTTCTATATTGTGCTAAGCTGTAAATATAAAGCTTCATTCTTATTCCAGCTCATCTGAGTCTAGTCTGAGTGATTTTCTCAAGTGTAGGGGAGCGAGTAACACCCAAATCATCACAGTCATGTAAGTAACCCTGTGGAGCAAAATCAGGAATTGTACTTAAAAATAAAAAATATCAAATCATGTGTTTCTATTTTAGGCTACTAAAGAGAATTTTCAGAGTCCTCTAGAACATCTACATCCTGCAGATAGAGTTCCACATATTTATATAGTCTTCCACTTACTTCAAGAACCAAAGTTTTTTGGGCTATGGACGTTGTTATTTCACTGCTTGGTTTTAAAATGTTGAGTGAATTAGTTCATAGAAAAAGGCACAAGCAGAGAGAAATAGCAGCTGTTTAGGGATCACAGCTAGGACTGCAAAAGAAGTTATGTAGAAAAGCATTATGTTGAAATGCACATCAAAGAATGGTTGTTGTGAAGCATCTAATATACTGGTGCTTATGAAGGGTAAAACTCAGGATACTTAGCTCTGTTTCCTTCCCTTAGTATTTTAATTAAAGAAATCTCAACCTCTCCCTGGAAATACCAAACAGGACAAAAATCAGCCTTTTGTAAAGACAACTTTAAAGGAGACTGGGGGAAAAAAGGTACTAACTTTTTATGAACTCTCAAAAAAAAGAGAAGATTAAAAAATGTGTGATCGATGGCAAAATAGATCTTCTGTGAGTCTCACATCTCTTCTGTCTTTAACACAAAAAGACACTTTAACAAGCACCCAAAAAAAATGCTGAGAACTGTGCACTTATGCTGTGCAAAACTAATGCAAAGCATTTGATTCTAAGTTACCTCCTATGTAAAACCTGAAAATGGACTTAAGCACTTCTGCCACATGTACAGCTCCTCCATTTTAGTTTTGGGCATACTTTTATTCTCTCAAATTATCAGATCTTAAATCCAATGCAAGGAGACAATCCAGACACAGAAAATGACTGTTCTCAGGAAAGATGGAGTCACTGGAAGTTGGAAACCTAATTCCTAAAAAAGGAAGTAAAAATAAGTGTTTTTTCCCAGTGTATTAGTTAAAATTATTTGTGTGTCATGACAGAGGTTTACAGACACTTTTGCACGCCTCTTACAACACTTAGTATTGTTTTCTGGCTTTTAGAGACTGATCCCATTTTTGGCTTTTGAAAGGGGCGCTTTATGGTTTTCATAGAATCATAGAATGGTTTAGGTTGGAAGGGACCTCAAGGATCATCCAGCTCCAACCCCCTGCCATAGGCAGGGACACCTCCCACTAGAGCAGGCTGCTCAAGGCCTCATCCAGCCTGGCTTTAAACACCTCCAGGGAGGAAGCATCCACAACCTCCCTGGGCAACCTGTGCCAGTGTCTCACCACCCTCACTGTAAAGAACTTCCTCCTAACATCCAGTCTAAATCTCCCCTCCTCCAGCTTAAACCCATTCCCCCTCGTCCTCACATTACTAGACCTTGTAAATAGTCCCTCCTAAGCCTTCCTGTAGGCTCCCTTCAGATACTAGAAGGCCACTATAAGGTCTCCTCTTCTCCAGGCTGAAGAGCCCCAACTCTCTGAGCCTGTCCTCATAGCAGAGCTGCTGCAGCCTTATAGCAGATCATCTTCGTGGCTCTCCTCTGGACCTGCTCCAGCAGTTCCATGTCCTTCTTGTGTTGGGAGCTCCAGAACTGCACACAGTACTCCAGGTGGGGTCTGAGGAGAGCAGAGTAAAGGGGGAGAATCCCCTCCCTTGCCCTGCTGGCCACACTTCTCTTGATGCAGCCCAGCAAACGTTTGGCTGTCTGGGCTGCATGTGTACACTGCTGGCTCATGTTCAGCTTTTCATCAACCCAGACCCCCCCAGGTTCCTTTTTCAGGGCTTTTCTTTTTTACATTTTATTGTCTCAACTCACTAGAAGGTGTAAGATATGATGAACACTGTGAGTTCAACAACCAGAATCTGTATGTATTGCAAGTGGACATTAAAGTAGCCATGCCTGCAAATTGCCTAGATTAAGAGCTCAATTTCCATTTTAATGGAGAACATTGAGTATTTATTTGTGGAAATGCCCTTTGGCTTATCAAAAAGGTTAACAGGTGGCTTAATCTGAAAGTATCTAAAGAGTGGCTAGAAGAGAGCTCTTTATTCAAGTGGTCAGACATAAGCCAAGATCCAATAGCTAGGAATTGAAGATAAAATTAAATAGGAAATAAATACAGATTTCTTACTATGAAGGGTAATTAGATGTTATTTGCTGTTGGTTATTAGATTACAGGAAGAAGTGGTTGTTCGAAGGAAGACAAGATGGCTGAGGTTGTAAGGGTATTCTAGTGACCATCTTTTTTTTACCCCCTGTTCAAAGAAGAGTCATCTACAGCAGATTGTACAGGGCTGCATCCAGCTGGGAATTGAATATCTCTGAGGAAAATGACTCTGCAGCCTCTCTGGGCAATCTGTTTAGTATTTGATTATAGATACAGTAAACATGTCTTTTTTCATATCCTTAAATAGAAATTCCTGTATTTGAATTTCTGTCCTTGGCCTTTTGTCCTGCCACAGGGCACCACTGAAGAAAATTCATCTCTGTCTTCTTCACTTCCACATCAGGTATATGTTGGTAATACCCCCACACGCCTTCTCTTTCCAAGTTAAACAAGTGAGGCCCTCTCAGCATCTCTCATCTCCATCACTTCAAATTTTCCTGTTAAGAATGGAGATCTTTGTGCTTGTCTTTCCTTAGCACTAGGATGTGCTCTAGTTCAACCACAAAATCATCAATCCTAAACGCATGGGCTGCGGAGTGATATTTGTCACGTAGTGCTCTGGAGTACTCCAAATTCATTTCTTCTACCCCGCCCCTGCCCTGAGGGTTTCAATGGGTAGGAGAAGAAGGCATGAAAACTACTTTCCCTCCCCTGCCCTGCAGGCTTGAAGGGGGAACAGCAGGAGGTGCCTTTCTGTACAAGTGCTGACTTGTGTGGAAGCCTGCACAGGAGTCGGACTGGTGGTTGGCTGAGTTTTTTCACCCAGTTTAAAATGACAAATGGACACTTTGTTTAGAAAAACAGAAATAGAGCAAGGGAGAAGGCAAGGGGGTTCCCACCTTGAAAGAGTTCCTGCCTTGACAGACCTCCCTACAGGATAGCTTCCTGTCATGACAGAATTCCTGGGTTCAATCATCCCTGCTTTTGGATGGCTCCTACCTTTTAACACTGCTCTCAATTTTACTTTTTTTTCCCCTGCTTTGCTTCCCTGTTCTTTCTGCTGCACCCAGCCAGCCCTGCTGCTATTGCACACTGCCTTATTGCTTGCCTGGTAATCTCCACTGCCACGAGTTACCAGAAGCAAACCCTGGATGCCTGCACATGATCAGCCTGTGTGGCCAGCATGACATCATGCCAAGACTGCATGGCATCCTGCCTTCTGCACCTGAAGGTCCTGCTTAGAATTCCTGGACATATACACAGCCCATCCAGAAAAGCCAGGAGACAAGGTCAGAGATTGCCTGCCTCTTTCCCCAGAAGCTGGGAAGATTCAAGCCTCAATGTCCACCAAGACAGAGTCCCCTGAAAACATTTGGGCACTGTCTGGACTGTGGCTAGCCCCCCCACGAGTGGGTAATAATAATTTGTGAGTAAAAGCTTAACTGCCTCTTTGTAATTCTCCACTGCCTTCTGCCATAGAGCAGAAAGAGCTTGAGCCTATCTACTGGGCAAACAGTGTATTTGACCGCAAGCAGCGGTTGACCATGGGAATAGTCTCTTCTGGTTCAATTAATGTTTATATATTTTGCTGGTAATTACTAGATCTAGAGATTATCCATAGAATGTTCCCATGACCGTGTAAGAACTGAAATATTATTGAAATTAGTGGTCAGGGGTGGTGAGAGTTCTGAATATTAATAAACAATATTAATTTTGGAAAACATCATCTCACATCAATTAATTTACCCTCCCCAACATTTTGGCACCTTTGCCACTCCCCTTGGGCTTCTGCCACGTGGATCTAGAATATTAGATGCTGCTGGCAGTGTCAGAATTGGTTGAGCCACAGAGAAATCCAGCAAGGGATGATTGCCGATACCCATCTCACCTCTGTAAGTAAAGCCTACACTTCCCTTAATTCTCCACTCAGCCTGATTGATAGTGGAGTAAAGCTGTGTTTATAACATAGCCTTTTCCATTTCCTGACTTCTTAAATCTCAAAATTTGCCCATAACATCCTTTTGAAGAATTCTCAATCAAATTAGAATCTGTAAATAAACCTAAACTAGGTTGGTATATAGTTTGGGGGTGAGGTTTTCAGGAAAATCAAAATAATTCTACTTTTATAATTCCTGACTCAGCCACATTAATTCCCTGCCTCCATGACATGTAGGAAGTCAGTTAACTAGCATAACACATGTTGCCATTAAACTATGTGGACTAACAGCTTTGCCTTCCAATAAAGAACCTTCACCAAGGGCTCTGATGAATTTTCTTTCTGTCTCAAAGAACTACATTTTTCGATCATAGGAATAGAATTATAAAAGCTGAGGTATTTTCCTTTCAAAAAAGGACCAAATCTTTAATGAATCATTAGGCTGTGCTTTACTCACAGTGTCCTCCTGGTCTAGTGACCTGAGAATCTTGTTATAGGTACTTGTTTCTCTCCTGGAGACACTGGCATTTTGGATTTTGTGGGTCAGCAAAAAGGCAATAACAAGGCAGGAGATCCTAGACAATTATTGCTTTTACCTCCCATTAGTAATGTGGCTGCAGCAGAGATGCACAGCTTGAGATGCTTTACCAAATGATTTTCCAAGTGCGGGAACTTTTTAGACGTGACATTTCTTTGCTTCAATAGGCAATCACTTCAGGATCTATCACTTTTCTTAGCACATGGCTAATGCTACTGCATTTCTGATCTTCCTGGGGAATTTTTATTTGATTTGTTCTTTTTTTTTTAAACCTTTTATTAGAAATCAAGCTCCAGATTTAGTTTTTAGGTATGTTTTGCTGAATCTGGCCTCCTATGTATAATGTATTCCCCTGAATATGGCCTGGGATTAATGGAGGAACTGAATCACAAAACTAACTACACAGATTTAATTCAGTGGGGTAAAAATTAAGACATTCAGTGGGAAAAAAACTCTTTGAACAGAGTTTAACTCCAGCATAACTCCAGCAGCTGAGATGCTACAAACTGGTAGCTCTTGGGAGCTGGTGAAGCTGGATACTATCATGAGGAAGGCCATTCACGGATGAACCGCAGGAGGAATGTATTTGTTGCAATAGACCCCATTCTCTGATATGCTTTCGTGCATGCTCTCAGTCCCTAGTCATGTGCTGCTCCCTGGCTGCCTTTAGGCTCACACTGGTATGCAGTTTGCATTATTTCTCACTTCCTTTAGCTTTGAGTTGTCTCAGTGTAAAGGGGTCTTGAAAACCTTCGCCTTTACACTGTTGTAAATTAACACATTGGGAAATGAATTACACTGCTCACCAACTAAATAAAAACATAGACTGACCTAGGAAAGTAATTTATTGATCATTCTTTTGTTAAAGTGGATTTCAGAGTGTGAAATACTAACTTAGCTAAATCAATATCCCTTTCACAATCAGGTTTGTCTTTAAAATTATGGGGCTATTCTGAAGATTGGAGTTTAATTTCAAGACATATCCCTCACAGATATTGCCTTAGTTAGGGCTATGGGACATGTATTGAGTAAACATGAAAGAGGATTCTGACTAACAGTGATGTGTGGAACTTCCACAACAAATTATGGCCATGAGCCAGCAGTGTGCTTTTGTGGCCAGGAGGGCCAATGCCATTCTGGAGAGTATTAGAAGGCACGTGGTTAGAAGGGTGAGGGAGGTTCTCCTTCCCCTCTACTCTGCCCTGGTGAGGCCTCAGCTGGAGTACTGTGTCCAGTTCTGCCTCCCCCCCTCCCCAGCTCAAGAACGACAGGGAGATGCTTGAGAGTCCAGCACAGAGCCACAAAAATTATTAAGGAAGTTAAACACCTCCCTTATGAGGAGAGTCTGAGGGAGCTGCAGCTTTTTGACTTGGAGAGGAGACAACTAAGGGGTGACCTGATTAATGTTTGTAAATATGTAAGGGGTAAATGCCAGGAGGATGGAACCAGCCTCCTCTCGGTTATGTCCAGTGACAGGATAAGGGTCAATGGGTGGAAGTTGAGGCATAGGAAGTTCCATGTGAACCTGGGGAGTAATTCTTTCACTGTGAGGGTCACAGAGCACTGGAACCAGCTGCCCAGGGAGGTTGTGGAGTCTCCCTCTCCGGAGATATTCAAGAACTGTCTGGATGCGCTCCAGCATGATTGGCTCTAGGTGATCCTGCTCTGGTGGGGGGGCTGGACCAAATGATCTTTTGAAGTCCTTTCCAGCCCCTGACATTCTATGATTCTATGAAATTAATTAAGATCTCAATGGCATATGAAGGCAGAGTGAGGTATATTAGTGAAAACTGAAATAGCTTCTAAGTACAAAGCATTTCCAAATCCCTTATTAAAGAGCAGAGTTACAAATTCTGATTTAGTACATCTTCCTTCTCCAGGTCCTTAACTGATGTGTAGCAGCATGACTTTACTGAATTTAGTGGAGTCACGTTGGCAATCTGGCCAGCTTTTTCAACAGCAAAGACATATTTCTAAAGATATTTATGTATAAACTGTCAGGTAGACCTTAATTTATACATCACTGGCATTTTAAAATGCTATTTTATATGATTCTAAATATATAAAGAATTAACTATGGTAAGGAAATGCTAGGTATCAGCTGTGACTCTCATCTTACAGGGACAAGCATGACTGTAAAACGTGAAGTAATAATGCAGTATACAACTGGAAAACACTCCAACTAGAGAGAGGGGAATCAGGAAGCAAGTTTTTGAGCCTTTCCCCCCCCTCTTCTTCCCTTCAAGGAAAGTTTAATGAGGCATATTTGCTTGTTTCCATGGTATTTCAAAGAAAGATTACTAGCTGAAGGCAAAGAAGTATATAGAATAAAGCAGGGAACAAACGTCTGTTCTTTACTAACAGGCATAAACCTTATTTTCAGAATTAATTACATTAAAATATTTCTCTATACTGAAAAAGATACTTTGTTGTAAGATGTTTTACAGAAAAAAATGTTACCCAATAATCCTTTGTTCTTTGGTCAGAAGGACACACATGTGTGGCTCTAAAGATCCATTAAAATCATCCTTTGCTATTGAAATATTTAACAATTAAGTGACAAAAGGGATTCAGCCTGCACTATTCATACAGCACAACACTCTGTTATGCACTGTTGATGAAATCTGAATTCATGTCTCTCAATAACACCTGGCCAAGAAAGGCAAGAGTGTCCTTCTGCACTTTCCATGCAGGGACAAGTCCATGATTCATTGCTCACACACTAACTCCCCGTGTCTGGTACTCCAGTGCCTGCACAAATGTAGACAGGAAAAAGCAATTATCACCAAATCTGAGCTTTATTGAAATCAGGTGAAGCTCAGGGGATCACGCATATTGCTCTCACTCATGATCAGAAAACAGTTATTCCTCATTATTTTTATACTGATAATTACTTTTCTTAATTTTAAACTGCCCCAAAAGTTCAGAGAAGGAATAGGATCTTACCTTGCTGCCTTTGAAGCCGATGCTAAGATGCCTATTAATTTCAGTCCAAATTTAGACACCTGGAACACTGAGATTAAACACAGGCGACACCAACAGAACTTGAAACAAGCATTACTGCAACATCTAATGAAAAATACAGACAAGATGCATGAATAAAACATAGAGGTTCATCAAGAAACTGTGGCCCCTATAACTATAAACAGAACACTAAAGATTGGATCTGTCATTTAAAATGATGAACTTGAGATAGGAGCCTCAGCTTTCTCCCTGGTCAACAGAAAAAGATCAGCAACTTCAGAGGACAATTTAATGCACCTAAAACATGAACCTGCCTCACGACCAGTAGTTTAATTTAAATATCTAAAGCTAGGTAGGATGAATCAGGAAGAGCAAACACACAAAATAAATAGTAGCAGTATTTGGGACAAAACTGCTGAGGGCTTTGCAAATCCTCTTGAAATGTAATGTGCCTTATTTCTTACCTTCAAATTGAGTTGGAGTTACTATAACCTCTCCAGAGATTTGTTAATACAATGTGCTTTGTTAGCATAAAGCATAAAAAGCTGTCTATTCAAAGAAGGTGGATTTTTTTTCACTGCAATCCTAGGCATAGCATTTTCCAAAGCTCTGGTTTACTGTTTGAGGTTTTGTTAAAGCTCTTCAAATGTTTCTTTGAGCTACATGAACTCATCCTTGCTGGTGCTTGCTTTCTTTGGGTTTCAGTGGGGGTTTTGGCTGTTTTTGTGCAGATCTCAGCTCCAGCCAATGATTATTCAACTGCAACAAAAGTTGTTAAGATTTGCCTGCAATTTCAGCTTCAGGGTATGTCTATGCTAATAAAAAGCCATAGATCATAATATTGTCAACTTAAGTGTCCAGGTTTATGAAGTATTGTTATTTCAATATGATCAAATGAAAAAATAAGGGCTATCTGCTCAGCAGTTTAATGAAAACATATACATATTGCTTCCTAACTGTGTGTGAGAAACAGTTGCTTCATCTGCCACTCTTTTACCCACTTCCACAAACTTAGAAAAAGAAGTCTTTTTTTACCCACCATTTTGACCTAGCAGACAAGAAGGAATTATTTTCTTCATGTAATAGTTGGGAAATCATTACATGGAAACATTAAACCACTTTTTTTTTTTAAGTTGAGAGAATGGAGAACTTACTCTCCTAAATTCCTCCCTACTGCCTCACAGCTTGGTTATGAATATTGTCTCTTGCACCTTGCAAGTATTTGCATTCTGCAGATTGATGTGTCTGCGTGTTTGGCAATGGGCAATGTGAATGTGAGTGTCACTGAGGCAACTCTGCTAGTTTGAGCCTAGCTAGAATGTTTGGGTGAGAAGAATTAGATTATAGGCTGTGAAAAGGGAACAATGGTGATGGCTACTTCACTCATAGGTTTGCTGAGATGTATAACAAGAAGGACATAAGTATAGACAAGGGAGTCTCTCTCTGGGCTCTGGCTCTGGCTGCAGGCACTTCTCTCCCTAACTTGCTAGCTAATCAATCTGCTTCCTAACTCCCCTGGTCGACTCTCCAAGCTTACCTTGAACATAAGACAAAGTCTGGGGTAAGGTAGAAGGGTGGAAGGAAGGTGGAAGGGTGATTGAGACACTCTCCTGGGGGGTCTGATTTCTGGGAAGGGCGTTGTGGTTTTGTTCTATTTTTTACCTTTGTGCTAGTCTGAAGCTAGCTAGAATGTTTCGGTGAGAAGGACTAGATCATAGGCTCTAAAATGAAAACAATGATGAGGTCTACTTCCCTCACAGTCTTGCTGAGATGTGTAAAGAAGAAAGACAAAACTAAGATTAGGTCAGATAGTTCTATCTCAATGACATATGAAGGCAGAGTGAGGAATATTGGTGAAAGCCGAAATAGCTTCTAAGTACAAAGCATTTTGTAGAGTTACAAATTCTGATTTAGTACATTTTCCTTCTCCAGGTCTTTAACTGATGTGTAGCAGCATGACTTTACTGAATTTAGTGGAGTCACATTGGCAATCTGGCCAGCTTTATCAACAGCAAAGACATATTTCTAAAGGTATTTGTGTATAAACTGTCATCTAGACAGTCCTGGGGACTCTGGTTTCTGGAGGGGTGTTGTGGTTTTGTATTATTTTTTACCTTGTATATCTCTGTAGATAGCTGTATTTATTGTAAATATCTGCTTGTATATTGTGCTAAGCTGTAAATATAAAGCTTCATTCATTCAATTCCCAGTGGCTGAGTCTAGTCTGGGTGATTTTTTGAAGTGTAGGGGAGCGGGTAACACTCAAACCATCACAGCAACACTCACCCATGTGCAGATTCTGTTCTCGCAGGCAGTCACACCTTAGAGAACGTGTTTTGGTTTTCAGTACCTTAAGTAAAACAAAAATTACCATTTTGGGATCCCTGAAACAGAACAGGAAATTCAGTCCTTCAGTCTCCAGCTATGAGATTTACATCACCTTTCGTAATTAATCCAGAATTTAAGTATTTGTGCATAGAATCATAGAATGGTTTAGGTTGGAAGGGACCTCAAGGATCATCCAGCTCCAACCCCCCGCCATAGGCAGGGACACCTCCCACTAGAGCAGGATGCTCAAGGCCTCATCCAGCCTGGCCTTAAACGCCTCCAGGGAGGAAGCATCCACAACCTCCCTGGGCAACCTGTTCCTGTGTGTTACCACCCTCACTGTAAAGAACTTCCTCCTAACATCCAGTTTACACTGTGAAATTAAAAACAACCCAGATCATAGATCATTCTTGCATTCACCACATTTTCTGTGTACCTTTTCCTTATTTCTTAAGGAAAAAGGAGGGGGNACACTCTCCTGGGGGGTCTGATTTCTGGGAAGGGCGTTGTGGTTTTGTTCTATTTTTTACCTTTGTGCTAGTCTGAAGCTAGCTAGAATGTTTCGGTGAGAAGGACTAGATCATAGGCTCTAAAATGAAAACAATGATGAGGTCTACTTCCCTCACAGTCTTGCTGAGATGTGTAAAGAAGAAAGACAAAACTAAGATTAGGTCAGATAGTTCTATCTCAATGACATATGAAGGCAGAGTGAGGAATATTGGTGAAAGCCGAAATAGCTTCTAAGTACAAAGCATTTTGTAGAGTTACAAATTCTGATTTAGTACATTTTCCTTCTCCAGGTCTTTAACTGATGTGTAGCAGCATGACTTTACTGAATTTAGTGGAGTCACATTGGCAATCTGGCCAGCTTTATCAACAGCAAAGACATATTTCTAAAGGTATTTGTGTATAAACTGTCATCTAGACAGTCCTGGGGACTCTGGTTTCTGGAGGGGTGTTGTGGTTTTGTATTATTTTTTACCTTGTATATCTCTGTAGATAGCTGTATTTATTGTAAATATCTGCTTGTATATTGTGCTAAGCTGTAAATATAAAGCTTCATTCATTCAATTCCCAGTGGCTGAGTCTAGTCTGGGTGATTTTTTGAAGTGTAGGGGAGCGGGTAACACTCAAACCATCACAGCAACACTCACCCATGTGCAGATTCTGTTCTCGCAGGCAGTCACACCTTAGAGAACGTGTTTTGGTTTTCAGTACCTTAAGTAAAACAAAAATTACCATTTTGGGATCCCTGAAACAGAACAGGAAATTCAGTCCTTCAGTCTCCAGCTATGAGATTTACATCACCTTTCGTAATTAATCCAGAATTTAAGTATTTGTGCATAGAATCATAGAATGGTTTAGGTTGGAAGGGACCTCAAGGATCATCCAGCTCCAACCCCCCGCCATAGGCAGGGACACCTCCCACTAGAGCAGGATGCTCAAGGCCTCATCCAGCCTGGCCTTAAACGCCTCCAGGGAGGAAGCATCCACAACCTCCCTGGGCAACCTGTTCCTGTGTGTTACCACCCTCACTGTAAAGAACTTCCTCCTAACATCCAGTTTACACTGTGAAATTAAAAACAACCCAGATCATAGATCATTCTTGCATTCACCACATTTTCTGTTTACCTTTTCCTTATTTCTTAAGAAAAAAGGAGGGGGGAAAAAAAAAAAAAAAAAAAAAAAAAAAAGGCAGCTTAAAAAACTCTGTTCAAGGAAAGTGTTAAATTATTATTCTATATATTCTTCCAGCAAGCAACTTCTCGGCATGGGTTAGACTTTACTTCAAAAACTATTGTCATCCAGGAGACAACCTGTAGTTTTAAATGACTAGGCTGTCAGTTCTTTAGCTCTCTGCACTTGCTTTTTCTGCTTTAGTGAATAGTAACAATTACACGACAAACAGCATGTTATTTCCAACTGTGGGTTGGTGGGGTTCTTTTTTTTTTTGTCAGAAGTCTTTGTGATACAAATATTGAAAACTTACATTCATTTGCACGATTAATTTTTATGCAGATTTTTAAAGCCTTAAAAAGGTTTTCATAAAACCTGATAGTTATTAGACTTTGGAGTGGAACTGAAAAAAATCTTTTTCAGAAGTGTTTTTTGTTAACTCAATTGAATATTGCAGAGTTGGGATTTTCTTTTACTAGTTATGTTAGGTTTGTGTTGAGATTTGTAAAGAGTTTATTTCGTATCCTTCAAAGGGTGTTGTTGACAGTGAGAGTGAAATACAAAGAAATTCTGCCCTGGAAAAACATTTGCAAATTATGTTGGTTGGGTTTTTTTCTGTATTTAACAATGAACTTGGANATCACCCAGCCCTATCCAGTCAACTAGGCTATGGCGCTAAATGCCTCAGCCAGGCCTTTCTTCAACACCTCCAGGGACGGTGACTCCACCACTTCAACTTGTAGCATTATACCTTGAAAATAATCATGGAGATATCCTAATTGACTAAAGCTTAAATGTCATGGTGTTAGAAGACATTGAATCTACTCTGGTTTGTCAGAACGTGTGTTTAGAACTTCCCTCAAACATTTTATTTTTGAAGGATATGTAAGGATTTAAATGGCTCACCAGCATCAGATTTGAAAGACCATAGAGCATTTTGGAATGGTTTGGATTGGAAAGGACCTTCAAAGACCACCTAATCATAGAATCATAGAATCAACCAGGTTGGAAGAGACCTCCAAGATCAGCCAGTCCAACCCAGCACCCAGCCCTGTCCAATCAACTAGACCATGGCACTAAGTGTCTTAGCCAGGCTTTTCTTGAACACTTTCTTGAACAATCACTCTCTCTGGCAACAACTTCCTCCTCATATCCAGCCTAGACCTCCCCTGACACCTGAGACAGTGTTCCCTTGTTCCGTTGCTGATTGCCTGGCAGAAGAGACCAACCCCCACCTGGTTACAGCCTCTCTTCAGGTAGTTGTAGACAGCAATGAGATGAAACCCTTCTGTAATGAGCAAGGACATCATTAACTATATCAGGTTGCTCTGATCCCCATCCAACCTGACCTTGAGTATCCCTATGGATGGGACATCTACCACCTCTCTGGACAACTTATGCCACCCACATTTTATAATATTACCTTCAATCTGGTCTGAGTGTCCTTTCTTTTACTTTAAAAGTATTAACTTTTGTCCTGTTGTAAAAAAAAAAACAACCTTATTTTTTTCCTCCCATCTTTTCTATAGGTCTTCTGTAAGTACTGAATGGCTCCAAGGTCTCCCCAGAGCTTTTTATTCTCCAGGCTGAACAACCTCAACTATTTCAGCCTGTCCTTACAGGATAGGTGCTCCATCCCTCTGACCATTTTTGTGGCATCCTCTGAGCCAGCTCTAGAAGGTCCATACCTTTCCTATACTTGACCTGCTGGACCTTGTGCTTTCGATGCAGCCCAGCATATGGTTGGCCGTCTGGGATGCAAGTACACATTGCTGGCTCCATCAATATCACCAAATCCTTCTCCTCAGAGCTACTCTCAATCCCTTCACCCACCAGCCTGTGTTGATACCAGGGAATGCATCAACGTGGGTTCAGGACCTTGTACTTGGCGTTGATTTATACTTTCGTTTCTTCACTCCCTCTTCTGCTTTCTTTCCCAGCTCGAACATGAAGTGCACTTCAGGTTTTATTTTCTCAGACCACTGATTGAGCCACAACTTCTGTGTAGCTCTATAAGAGCTTCAATGTTACCCATCCCCAAAGTTTTTCAACATCCCAATTTCAACAGGTTAAATAACTGAGAAACAAGTGTTCACTGAGCATTTTTGGAAAGCCAAGTGTTTTGACAATGGAGAAATTGAGACATTTGGACAGGACTGTATCAGTAACCCACAATGAAGTTCAAACCTCAGATTTATTTTGTGTTCTTGATCTATATTTACTGTATCTGTTCAACTTTCTCTCTTTGAGCAGACACCATTAGATGCATGAGAATTAGTTTTCTTTTCTTTTCTTTTCTTTTCTTTTTTCTTTCTTTTCTTCTCTTTTCTTTTCTCTTTTCTTTTCTTTTCTTTTCTTTTCTTTTCTTTTCTCTTCTCTTTTCTTTTCTTTTCTTTTTTCTTTTTTCTTTTTTTCGTTACTCCTTTCCTTTCCTTTCCTTTCCTTTCCTTTCCTTTCCTTTCCTTTCCTTTCCTTTCCTTTCCTTTCCTTTCCTTTCCTTTCCTTTCCTATTAACATACTATCTTCCATTTCAAAGTCCATTTCAAACAGTTCTGGCTTTCACATGCACAACAAAGACTAACAGTTGCAGTTTTTAGAACCCAAGGTCTTTTATGTGGTTTGTTGGTTTTTTTTTAATACATATTTAAATGCAAAATTAGTACAAAATCAGTGACTGCTACAACAAGCTAAGTGAACTTTGCATGGGAGTTAGGATTCTTGTTAAAAATTTAACTGATGAAGATGACTCCCTGTACCTGTGGAGGTTATTTGATTTTCAGTAAAAAAAAAAAAAACTTAATCCTTTTCACAGTGCTCTTACATCAATAGATACCTAATATCTTTATATATAATCTATTAAACATGCATACTAATTAATGCTTTTATTTGAAATAAAACATTTGCTATCCTAATCACCTTCAGTGTTGGTCTCCTAGCAACCATGTCTTCTCAAATGATGACCCTTATAAGATGCACTTCATCATCCAAGAATCTGCTTTTCTGAATAGTTTCTTAAATTCATTATTTTTTTTAATGTGACTCAGTTTATACAAAATGGCTGCATTAATTCTCTCAATACCATTACATTAATGACATATAAATTAATATGCCATTAAATTAATAACAATACCATTAAATTAAAAACATCAATACCATTAAATCAATAGCATTGAAATCATAGAATCATAGACTCATAGAAGAGTAGGGTGTGGTGGTAGGCCTGATGGGGCAAACATGGGCTTATCCATGCCCAGACATTTGCCTACCCCCGTCTCCTTCTGTGCTAGGGAAGCAACCTTGGGAGGGGAGGGCGAAAGCCCTGGCTTTGCCTGATATGGTGAGGCCTGGCAAAGTGCCATTCCAATTGCCTAATCAATGTCCAATGCTTCACTAGTCACAGGCTGGATATTGATAAAAGGTATGAGCAGGCAGCACAAGGCTGCTGCCACCTCAATTTGGCATCCCGAACTTGCCTGGAGAGCTTACCAGGAACAGGCTCCAATTGCCTGCATGCAGACACCTTGCATAGCCCCCAGCGTGACACTGTGCTGAGACCGTGCACACCTTAAGATGTCCTGTCTGCCCCTGAAAGTCTTCCTGCTAAGACTACAAGACCTGGAGATACACAGATCATCCAGAGGAGCCGGGCACAAGGTTGGAGGTTGTCAGCCTCTGTTCAACAGAAGCCTGGGAGAAATCAAATCTCAGCGGCCAATTGGACAGAGTTCCACCTGCTGTGGGTACTGCCTGATTTATAATTTTGTGAGTAAATACTTAAAAGCCTCTTCCAGTATAATGTCTGCGTTTGCCACTGTGAGAAATAAGTGCTCTAGTTTTGCCTGTACCCTGCCTGTATAAATTTCCAACCTGTGTGTTGTTTTTTGAACCTGTGAATAAGTTTCTGGTGAGTTTCACTGTTAATAAACAGCTTTCATAGTTAGTTATTAACAATCATTACCTGGATATCAAAACTAATTATTAATTTTGCATAATCCTTCACATAGGGATTGGAAGAGACCTGAGGAGATCATTGAGTTGAACCCACCTGAAAAGCAGAATCACACAGGGCAGGTCACAAAGGAATACATCTAGATAGGTCTTGAAAATTTGCAAAGGGGACTCCATGATCTTCCTGGGCAGCCTGCTCCAATGCTCCATCACTTTTATAGGAAAGATTTCTATCCTCATGTCCAGGTGGAATTCCTGTGTTCCAGTTTGCATCCATTGCCCCTTGTCTTATCACAGGACACCACTGAAAAGAGACTGACACCAGCTTCTTGCCTCCCACTCTTCAGGTATTTATAAGCATTAATAAGATCTCCTTTCAGTCTTCTCTTTCCAGGCTAAGTAGCCTCAGGTCTCCCAGCCTTTTCTCGTAAGAGAGATATTCCAGTCCCTGATAGCTACAGAAAAGCATCCTACAATTCAGCATAAGACTAGTTTCAAAATTTTAAAAAGCTATTGCACATTGATAAATAAGACAAGAATTTAAGCTAGCATTGTCCTTTTTTTTAATGTATAAAATATTGAAAGTAAGCTAAGATTGTCCTTTTTTTTTTTATGTGTAAAATATTGGAAGTATTCTATGGTAACATCTCAATTAAAATTAAATGCTACAGTCTAAAATATCACTTCAAATTCAAATTAATGTTTCCATCACAGAATTTAGTTTAATTGATTCACCCTATGCTGGAACTGAAAAATTCAAGCCATAGAATCACAGAATCACAGAATGTCAGGGGCTGGAAGGAACTTCAAAAGATCATCTAGTCCAACCCCGCTGCCAGAGCAGGATATCCTATACCAGATCACACAGGAATAGATCCAGGTGGGTTTTGAATATCACGAGAGAGGGAGATTCCACAACTCCCATGGGCAGCCTGCTCCAGTGTTCTGTCACCCTCACGATGAAAAAGTCCCTCCTCATGTTTAAATGAAACTACCTATGCCTCAACTTCCACCCATTGCTCCTTGACCTGTCCTACTGCTTTCTCTTTAAAATAAAAAAAGGGGGGGAAAGTCATGGTTCTTAAAGCTGAAACAGCAATTGTAGTGGTTTGGGTGTTCCCCGCCCCCCACACTATTAGAAATCACCCAGCCTAGACTCAGTCGGCTCTGGAAATTTGAATGAAGCTTATATTTACAGCTGGCACAATTTACAAGCAGGTATTTACAGTATATACAGTTATAGACAGAAA
>WAAF01018014.1:154878-178226 GCA_013400475.1 Tricholaema leucomelas | reverse complement strand
GAGAAGGGAAACAGTAAAGAGGAGACGGGAAACAGTAAAGAGGAGAAGGGAAACAGTAAAGAAGAGAAGGGAAACAGTAAAGAGGAGAAGGGAAACAGTAAAGAGGAGAAGGGAAACAGTAAAGAAGAGAAGGGAAACGGTAAAGAAGAGAAGGAATGGGGAAAATTCTAAAGCCTTAATCTGTGTTAAAGTTGGTTTTATTTTTTAACGTAACTTATAGATACAACCAGAGTTCTTTCCAATGTGCCACTGCAATTAAAACATTTACTACCTTAGCTGTTACTTAAAGCTCTGAGCTTCTTGGCTGAGAATGACGTGTTCAAGTGATGCTGCGGTACCCGCGTTGGGGTAGGAGAACGCACAAACCCAGTGAAAATGTTATTTTAGAGATATCTCTGCATTGTAACACCCTAAAACACATTTTCTTTGCCTGTATCGGTACTGTGGGGATAACTTAGTAACACATTAGCAGAATTGAAAAGCAATCACTGAGGCATGTCCCCAGTCACTAAGTTTCTTTCAAAATGTCATTCAAACTGCAATAAGCTTACAGGAGAAAGGGGTGATTTCATTGGGAACTAGAAAATGTAGCAATCACAGTTACTGCAGTAAACAATTTTTGTCCAATTAATTTCCCTGTCAATGGAAAAATATCAACCAATTCTAGTCCAGTGTTAGCAAAAAGGCCTGTTTCTCAAACATTGAAATTCCTCATTCTATGAAGCATTACAAATGTCTTCTGTTCTTTGTACAAGTTTGGATGTTTGGTCCATTGTTATTCAGGAGATTTTCATTAAAATTGCTACTTGAAGGTTGGAGTGTTTACAAGGCTGACTTCCTTTTTAATAGTGTTTGCTCTCTTTTATGAATGTCTGTGTGCTCCCGCTTAAGTAATGCTAGCAACACCAAAAACAAAATACTATTCCAAAGAGCTTCTTCTCCAAACCAGCAGAAAAAAAAAGTAGAAAAAGGAGTATTTAGCTCTCTTTAAAGAGTGTGTTGTGTTTTTTTTTAAAGATAGCCAACAGAAATTAAACTCTCAAATTAAATTGGAGGAAAAAAAAACTACAGAATTGTATTTAGAGAGAAATACAGAGAGAGACATTAGAAAGCAATTACCACATGCATGGCAAAGCCCCTTGAATTTTCCCCCATCCCAAAAACAATTAGATCTACACTCCCCAGTGCTCCAATCCTCCCACACACCACACGAACGCCTCAGAATAGAATAGAATAGAATAGAATAGAATAGAATAGAATAGAATAGAATCAACCAGGTTGGAAGAGACCTCCAAGATCATCCAGTCCAACCTAGCACCCAGCCCTATCCATTCAACTAGACCATGGCACTAAGTGCCTCATCCAGGCTTTTCAAGAGGCTTAAACAAGCCTCTGGAGGTCTACTGCTTATGTGTTCTTCCTGATAAAGTGGCTCCCACCACACACACAGGGCAGGAGGAGGAGGAGGAGAAAAGGAGAACGCACTGACCTTGTTGTGAGCTTATAATAAGATAGCAGAATTATGGGATTGCATAACAACCTTCTAGTCCCCAGAAGATATTTAACCCTATTGTCTCAACCTGGGACAGAGTGACTCACCTTAATTTAGTTAAGTGAGGTCCCACATAAAGCCCTTTGAGATCTGCGCAGACACAACAGGTTATAGAATCATAGAATCATAGAATGGTTTAGCTTGGAAGGGACCTCAAGGATCATCCAGCTCCAACCCCCTGCCATAGGCAGGGACACTTCCCACTAGAGCAGGCTGCTCAAGGCCTCATCCAGCCTGGCCTTAAACGCCTCCAGGGAGGAAGCATCCACAACCTCCCTGGGCAACCTGTGCCAGTGTCTTACCACCCTCACTGTAAAGAACTTCCTCCTAACATCCAGTCTAAATCTCCCCTCTTCCAGCTTAAACCCATTCCCCCTCGTCCTGACATTACCAGACCTTGTCAATAGTCCCTCCCCAGCCTTCCTGTAGGCTCCCTTCAGATACTGGAAAGCCACTCTAAGGTCTCCTCGAAGCCTTCTCTTCTCCAGGCTGCAGAGCCCCAACTCTCTCAGCCTGTCCTCATAGCAGAGCTGCTGCAGCCCTCTGATCATCTTCGTGGCTCTCCTCTGGACCTGCTCCAGCAGTTCCATGTCCTTCTTGTATTGGGGGCTCCAGAACTGCACACAGTACTCCAGGTGGGGTCTGAGGAGAGCAGAGTAAAGGGGGAGAATCCCCTCCCTTGCCTTGCTGGCCACACTTCTCTTGATGCAGCCCAGCACAGGGTTGCTGTCTGGGCTGCATGTGCACACAGGCAAAGAAAATGTGTTTTAGGGTGTTACAATGCCGAGACTAACCCCCATTACCTGGCATCTCTGGTGTACAGATTTTATCTAGAGAATTCTGGGTGGTTGGGAGCATTCAGGTGCTTACTTTATCTTTTAGTTTCTAGGTGTTTTACTGAACCTCTCGGGATTGTGTCAGTCTGTGACTTTTTTGCATTTATATCTCTAGCAAAAGGACAGAGAGTGCATTAGACATTTCAAATCTTAATTAACAAAAATACCCTTATGGTGCATACTCAAACTGCTGCCAGGTGAAATTAAATAAATGGACGCTATTTGAAGACAGAGCAAAGATCAAGAGATCAAGAAGCTAGATCAGACTAAAAAAATCTTATACATCAATCATAAGTTACTAAAATTAACTTTGTCAAATGTCAACACAAACCTTTTTACCTGGTACTCATGAAACAGAAGAATAATCATCTTTGAACAGGTTGTTGTTTTTTTTTGCTGTTATTGCTAGAAAAAAAAAACTCTGTTTCTTTCTTCTATACATTATCAGAAGTTTAATTCCAGTAGATTGTTCAGTTAAATAATGTATATCACTTTCCCTTCTGTTTCCAGGCTCCTGTTGGTTTCCCAGTAAATGAGGAATACTGTTTTTAAAAAGCTAAAATCCTTCATCAAATAATTGTGGCTAACAGAACACCAGAACTTTGCAGGAGTATTTCAAAGCACATTCATTCATAGAATAGAATAGAATAGAATAGAATAGAATAGAATAGAATAGAATAGAATCAACCAGGTTGAAAGAGAACTCCAGGATCATCCAGTCCAACCTATCACCCAGCCCTATCCAGTCAACTAGACCATGGCACTAAGTGCCTCACCCAGTCTTTTCCTGAACACCTCCAGGGACAGTGNGTAGTTGTAGACAGCAATGAGGTCTGCCCTGAGCCTCCTCTTCTCCAGGCTAAACAACCCCAGCTCCCCTCAGCCTCTCCTCACAGGGCTGTGTTCCAGGCCCCTCACCAGCTTTGTTGCCCTTCTCTGGACACGTTCCAGCACCTCAACATCTCTCTTGAGTTGAGGAGCCCAGAACTGTCCACAGTACTCAAGGTGTGGCCTGACCAGTGTTGAGTACAGGGAAAGAAGAACCTCCCTCGTCCTACTGGCCACACTGTTCCTGATACAGGCCAGGATGCCATTGGCCCTCTTGGCCACCTGGCACACTGCTGGCTCATCTTCAGCCTACTATCCACCAGTACCCCCAGGTCCCTTTCCTCCTGGCTGCTCTCCAGCCACTCTGTCCCCAGCCTGTAGCATTGCATTGGCTTATATTCTCTGCTGTTATTGTGGAGATCTATATTTATGCATGTTCTCTGTTTGCTTACTTAGAAATCTATAAATTATATCCATACCTGTCAGTCTAACAAATGCTTTAGCCAATATACCAAAGGGAAATTTGATCAGTAGGAATTTAATGGTGAGTAGGTATTGAAATACACAGCAAGGAATGCGTTAACCATTTCTTTTTAATATTGACAAGTGTTTTAAGCAACATAGAGCATTACAACTGAAAGAAAATTATCAGGAACTTTCTTTATAATCATGCATTATTCACAAAGAAACACAGAATTAGGACACTGAAGACATTAACAGTTACCTCTGCAATTGACTGCATCATCATTTTGAGGTCTTCTGTCTCAACAGGTTCCCAAAATCAGGTAGAAGCATGTGCACTGACATGCAGAAAGAACATTATTTTACCTCCTAAGATTGATATATTCACAACTCTGTGTATCTGAATCTATACAGAATCACTACAGCTTTCTGTTCAGTGCCAAAGAGATTGAATTAGGACCCAAGAAAGTTCCTATTCTTACGAATTCCAGTAAGGCAGGTTATGCCAGAAGAAGCAGTTAAAGAAAATTCCACATGCTAGTTATCTTCTGAGGGGTACAAATCAACATCTTTTTCAGTCATGGGCTGAAGCCACAGAAGGAAACATAATGTTTCCATGACTGTTGCAAGAGAACCTAATATTGAAATTCGTGGGAGGGGGGAGGTGAGACTCCTAAAGACCAAAATTACTAAGCAATATTAATTTTAAAAAATATCATCTTGCAATCAGTTAATTACTCCTCTATTACAGCTGCCCACACTGTTTTGATACAGGACAGGATGCCATTGGCTTTCCTGCCCACCTGGGCACACTGATGGCTCATCTTCAGCTACTGTCTACCAGCACCCCCAGCCCTCTCTCTGCCTGGCTGCTCTGCTGCCACTCTGTCCCTAGCCTGTAACGTTGCTTAGGGTTGTTGTGGCCAAGGTGTATTCTTCTCTAGTTTCAAGCTGTTACCCCTTGTCCTAGGGACAGTGAGTCCACCACCTCCCTGGGCAGCCCATTCCAATGCCAATCACTCTCTCTGGGAAGAACTTCCTCTTAACATCCAGCTTATATCTCCCCTGGCACAACTTGAGACTGTGTCCCCTTGTTCTGTTGCTGGTTGTCTGGGAGAAGAGACCAACCCCCACCTGGCTACAACCTCCCTTCAGGTAGTTGTAGACAGCAATGGGGTCTGCCCTGAGCCTCCTCTTCTCCAGGCTGCACACCCCCAGCTCCCTCAGCCTCTCCTCATAGGGTTTGTCTTCCAGGCCCTTCACCAGCCTTGTTGCCCTTCTCTGGACACGTTCCAGCACCTCAATATCTTTCTTGAATTGAAGAGCCCAGAACTGGACACAGTACTCAAGGAGTGCTGAGTACAGGGGAAGAATAACCTCCCTTGTCCTACTGGCCACACTGTTCCTGATACAGGCCAGGATGCCTCATCCCGTTGGCCTCTGCCTACCCATCCAGCCTTTCAATTTCCTTCTGCAGGGCTCTCCTACCCTCCAACACATCCACACCTGCTCTTAGCTTGGTGTCATCTGCAAACTTACTGATGCTGGACTCAATCTCCTGGTCCACATCATCGATAAAGATATTAAACAGGACTGGGCCCAGGACTGATCCTTGGGGGACACCACTTGTGACTGGCCACCAACTGGATGTAGCACCACACACCAGCACTTTCTGGGCCCAGTTGAAGTGAGATTTTTGAGAGCAGGAAAATAGTAATATATAAAATATTGTTAAATATTATTTATATATCTAACCCCTTTCTATAATGCAGTACAGCAAAATACTCCACGATGCTAAACCAAATGTATACGTGGTTATGGATTTGCAAATTGTTTCCTCTGACAGCAAAATGGCTCCATCAAAGTCACCCACACCCTCACTTCACTCTCTCTCTCTTATTTCATTATCTACTTCAGCTAAATGGGCATTTTGCAGAACAAATAACTATTTCTTGCCCCTAGAAAATAATTTCATTGGTGATGTAATGAGTGACCGCAAGGTGCTGAGAAAGAGAGGACTGAGCTTGTGCTTTAAGAGTATACCTGTGATTATCACCTGTACTTATCCAGTCTGACCTTCCAAATCAAGTGAGGAGCAGTATGTATACTGTTTGCTTTTTATGAGAGAAAGCAGAAAACAGGGGTTTGTTGTTTTTTTCCCCCCCCGTGCCTTTACCACTGAGATCTCATTAAAAGTCTGTTGGTTAGCATACACAGCATAAAAACATGCCATATATGACTGCCAAATTTTTAAAGTGTATTAAAAAGAAAAAAAGAATACCATAAAAGGAAGGAAATTGTAGAGGTGGTGGAGTCACCACCCCTGCAGGTGTTCAAGAAAAGACTGGGTAAGGCACTTAGTGCCATGGTCTAGTTGACTGGATAGGGCTGGGTGATAGCTTGGACCAGATGATCTTGGAAGTCTCTTCCCACCTGGGTGATTCCATGATTCTATGATTGCTGGGTAAATTACAGTCGAATGATAACTCCTAATAACTACTAAGAAGACAAAAAAATCAAAATTAAAATAAAGGATTTTTTTTTTTAGAATACTTTAAAATTAAGAAGTGATTTCTTTTTCTAAAACAATAGCTACATGCCATCCTTTTTGGCTGCTTCGCCTTATCTGCTGCCTTGTTAATGTAATGACTCCCTGTTCAAGACAATGTGTGGCATCCACATATTGGTGAAACATGTAGAGCTCATGGGGAGTCCACATGAAGAAATTAATGCTGACTAGGTAAGGATATGAAATTATAGCAAAGTAGATGCTCTGCTACACTGATTCTTAATACAGACAGTGGCCTTTGCTACATCTCCTTTTACGTACCCAAGGGAATTAAATTAGAGTCATGGCTTTCTTAATTTCCCCATGTGTTGAATGGGTAGAAAGAAGCATGCCCAAAAGGAGAGGCAGATGTTAAATGAACTGTACTGTGTCATTGAGTTGGTTTTATATCTCTGTTGCTTATGTAGGGAGAAACCGAATAGAAATAACTTCAGAGGAACATACATTCCTTAAAAAGGGAGAGAGTTCTTTTCACCAGGAAGACACAATTCTGCCAAAAGAATGGGATGCTGTTATGGAGGCAGGAATTAATTAGGCTGAGTCAGGAATTCATAAAAATAGAGTTATTTTATTTCCCAAAAACCCACCCCCAAAACTATATGCAGAAGATAATTTAGATTTAATTAGCAGGTTCATTCTTAGTTGGTTGAGAATATCTACACAATAGGATGCCACAGGTACACTTGACTAATTTGAAGTCAGGAGTTGGAAAAGGCTTGAGCTATTAAATATAGCGTTTCCCCACGATGAAATAAGGCTGAGCCATAAGCTACTCACGACAGGGCACGCTGGCTTGAAAAGAAGGACGATTCAAAGGGCTGTCCTGGTCTTTTCAGAAACCTTCAGGGTCATTAAGAAGCTATGCAGCTGCACAATGGGATGCTTAAGGTGAAGTCCTTGGGCGTCTTCAGAGTGAGAAGAGGCTCCGTGTGTAGAAGCTATCCAGGCGGGGGAGAGAAGAACTCCACGGTGAGGAACAAATTCCATGGCAGGCACACCAAGGCGGCAACACAATCCAAAGCGGGGACAAACTCCACGGCAGGAGCACCCCAAGGCAGGAACCCTCAAGGCAGGAACCCCTCAATATTTATACCTTTCTTAGACAAAGAGCCAAGTTACCACTTCCTAGGCGCAAAAAGCACACAGCCAATCCTCAGCCAAGTCCAGTGCAGGCCCGGCATTGGGCACCCCTTGTGACAGAAGGGTCCCCCTGCTCCCCCCCTTCACGCCTGCAGGGCAGGGGGCGGGAAACAGGTATTTTCACAGTATCACAGTGTCACAGTATCACCAAGGTTGGAAGAGANCCTGGCCACAACCACCCCTCAGGTAGTTGTAGACAGCAATAAGGTCTCCCCTGAGCCTCCTCTTCTCCAGGCTAAACAATCCCAGCTCCCTCAGCCTTTCCTCGTAGGGCTGTGCTCGAGGCCTCTCACCAGCCTCGTTGCCCTTCTCTGGATACGCTCAAGCATCTCGATGTCCCTTCTAAACTGGGGGGCCCAGAACTGAACACAGTACTCAAGGTGTGCCATTCAAACCACAGATGGAGAGGAAATTTTTGGGGTACACGGGAGCTCCAGGACAGATGCATCTCACCTGCCTGTAGCTATTTAGAAGTTGGATTTGGTACAGGCCTTGTGGGAGTGAGAACAATATTTTCTCATCATACTTTTTCCTATTATTTAATTCCAGTGTGTTGTGGAGACAGGGAATTAATGTGGCTGAGTCAGGAATTATAAAAATAGAGTTATTTTGATTTTCCTGAAAACCCCACCCCCAAACTATCTATCAAACTAGTTTAGGTTTACAGATTCTAGATTGATGGGGAACTCTTCAAAAGAAAGTTATGGACAAATTTAGACATTTAGGAAATCAGGAAATGGAAAAGGCTATGCTATAAACGCAGCTTTATCCCAATATCAATCAGGCTGAGCAGAGAATTAAGGGAACAGCAGGCTCTACTCATGGAGGTGAGAGGAGTCCCCTCCCCCCCCCGCCCAGTTCTGGGCTCCTCAATTCAAGAGAGATGTTGAGGTGCTGGAATGTGTCCAGAGAAGGGCAACAAGGCTGGTGAGGGGCCTGGAACACAAACCCTATGAAGAGAGGCTGAGGGAGCTGGGGGTGTGCAGCCTGGAGAAGAGGAGGCTCAGGGCAGACCTCATTGCTGTCTACAACTACCTGAAGGGAGGTTGTAGCCAGGTGGGGATTGGTCTCTTCTCCCAGGCAACCAGCAACAGGACAAGGGGACACAGCCTCAAGTTGTGCTGGGGGAGGTCTAGGCTGGATGTTAGGAGGAAGTTCTTGACAGAGAGAGTGATTGGCATTGGAATGGGCTGCCCAGGGAGGTGGTGGAATCACCATCCCTGGGGGTGTTCAAGCAAAGCCTGGATGAGGCACTTAGTGCCATGGTCTAGTTGACTGGATAGGGCTGGGTGCTAGTTTGGACTGGATGATCTTGGAGGTCTTTTCCAACCTGGTTGATTCTATTCCATTCTAAGATAGGCATTCGGCTGTGATCCCTTGCTGGATTTCTCTGCTCTCAGCTCCCCCCTGATGCTGCAAGCAATATCCAGTAGTGTAGCTCCACTTGGCAGCAGCCCAAGGCGAGTGGCAAATCCACAAAACTCAGAAATGTCTCAAGACATGGCCCCCATAAGACAGGGATCAGTGAAGGTAACGCTGCCTTTGCAGAGGAAAGGGAAAGCCAAACTGCCAGGGTCTCCTCAGTCTGGAAGGCAGCCAAGAAGTTGGCTGCTGATATGGTCTGAGAGTAACTGGTCTGGGTGCCACCGGCAGCTCTCTCAAAGGACTCCAGGGATTGCCAACCCTACATGTTTGCACAGAATGGTGCAAAAGTGGGAAGAACCACCCAAAAGGACAGACAGTGTAAAAACAAGAGCCATGAAAAAGGTAGGAGCCGTCCAAAAGTGGGGATGCTCTAAACCAGCAATTCTGTCACAGCAGGAACCTATCCTGTTGGCACTCTGTCCAGGTAGCAACTCTTTCAAGGTAGGAATTGCATGCCTTCTCCATTGCTCTTTTTATGACCAAATGTCCATTTGCCATTTTATACTGGGCACGAAAACCCAGCCAACCACCAGCCTGACTCCAGCATGGACTTCCACATGGGTCAGCACACGTGCAGAAAGGCACCTCCTGCTATTCCCCCCTCAAGCCTGCAGGGCAGGGAGAGGAGGAAGCAGTTTCCATGCCTTCTTCTCCCCATTCAAACCAGGGGGAGGAGAGGAGGCCAAGATAAAAGGAATTTGGAATACTCCAGAACACAGTGATGCTGGTGCCGAAGATCATAGCATATGTTCATAACTGCTGAAGAATTTCTATAGAATTTTAAATAATCTGAGTTTTGGCTTTCCTAGTGGCCTCTCTCATGCGTGAGCAGATAGGTTCCTTATATAATAGATGAAATGTATTTCTTTTCTGGTGTTAATTATATCTTTCTAAGCCACCTCAGCCTTAGAAAGGACTTTATCTCTTTTAACTGAATCATCTTAAAATTTGTCAAAGGTAGTTGTGAAAGTGCCTCAGTACGTGATATGAGTGGAATGCAGAACAAATCCCAGAATCATAAAATATGTTAGGCAGAGAGAACCTCTGTAGCTCATCTGATCCAACCACCTGCATGAAGGTAAGTTAATTTTGACCCTAGATAAGGATGCGTGTTTTTTTAACAAAGGAATTATGACTGTTTCCATGAATGCAGATTCCATAAACCCATCCAATCTGTTGCAGTGTATAGCCATTCTTACAGTGATTCCATAAACCCATCCATCCCATTGCAGTGTATAGCCATTCTTACAGTGATTCCATAAACCCATCCATCCCATTGCAGTGTATAGCCATTCTTACAGTGATTCCATAAACCCATCCATCCCATTGCAGTGTATAGCCATTCTTACAGTGATTCCATAAACCCATCCATCCCATTGCAGTGTATAGCCATTCTTACAGTGATTCCATAAACCCATCCATCCCATTGCAGTGTATAGCCATTCTTACAGTGATTCCATAAACCCATCCATCCCATTGCAGTGTATAGCCATTCTTACAGTGATTCCATAAACCCATCCATCCCATTGCAGTGTATAGCCATTCTTACAGTGATTCCATAAACCCATCCATCCCATTGCAGTGTATAGCCATTCTTACAGTGATTCCATAAACCCATCCATCCCATTGCAGTGTATAGCCATTCTTACAGTGATTCCATAAACCCATCCATCCCATTGCAGTGTATAGCCATTCTTACAGTGATTCCATAAACCCATCCATCCCATTGCAGTGTATAGCCATTCTTACAGTGATTCCATAAACCCATCCATCCCATTGCAGTGTATAGCCATTCTTACAGTGATTCCATAAACCCATCCATCCCATTGCAGTGTATAGCCATTCTTACAGTGATTCCATAAACCCATCCATCCCATTGCAGTGTATAGCCATTCTTACAGTGATTCCATAAACCCATCCATCCCATTGCAGTGTATAGCCATTCTTACAGAGATTCCATAAACCCATCCATCCCATTGCAATGCATAGCCATTCTTACAGTGATTCCATAAACCCATCCAATTTGTTGCAATGTATAGCCATTCTTACTGTGATCCATCTTTGCTCATATATAATATGAGTCTTACCTTACCTTTAACATGGGGAGTGGCTTTTGTTCCAAGGGACACTGAAATATCCACACTTGTGTCTTGCTGTATTAAAGTCAAGTGATTTGCCAGTGAGTTGTGAAGATTTTCTTTTTCTCTCCTTCACTTGGGCTAACATGACTATTGTGGTTTGTCATGAGTGTCTAGATTCTGGTTAGATGTGGAAATGCAGTAATAGATGCTTTCACACAAAGATGGAAGGTTGTGACACCAGTGTCAAACCAACTATTTCAGCATTCCCTGGTGATACATCAAAATGTCAAAATAGTGACAGAAGTTGAAGAGCATCTCTAACCAGGGAGGACCCTGAGCACACCTTCCAAAGAAAGAATAAAGACAAGGCAGTTTCGGTTGTATTCTGAAGCAGAGAGTGTCCTGTTAATGATATGGCACTGGTTTTGGTAATGGCTAGTTTAGAAGGGCAATCAACTGGGCATACAGCCAAGTGTAAACTGCACATTCATTTGTGGACAAATAATCAGTGGATGCAACATGTCTGAGATAATTCACAATTATATAACTTAAACAAAATGGAAGAGGGTTATGGAAGTACCAAATATTCTGGCAGAACAAAATGCAGTCTGGCAGAATGAAGTAGAATGAAGGATCAAGGGCACTTGTTAATTTTTAATCTTCTTCTGGGGATCTAAAGTACCTGTAATTTTGCTGTCCTTTGTTTATACTGTGGCAGCACAGTTATGGCCCAATGTGCCAGATGAAAATCACATAATAATAATTAATCCTTGCACTACAGAATTTGCAATACAATTAGCTATGATGAGCAAAGAATGGAAGACTTGCTTTGGGGATATGTAATGTTACTAGGGACTAAAACAAAATTTGCCCCCAGTTACACTTAGAGTCATTAAGGCACAGAGAATCAAATAATCTGCTCAAGTTTGCAGAACAACAGGAACTGATCATATATTTCTCAGTCCTATAATGTGCATCAGATTGCTTGTCATTTCTTATTTCTTTGTTTCGAAACATTTGTCATTTCTTACTTCTTTGTTTCGAAACAAAGCAGGCTCTGCTTAGTGGAGGGCAAGAGGCTGGATTTCTTCTGCTGCTAAATACTCAGGTGGAAAAAAAACAGGCTAGCAGTCATGAGATTCCTGGTCCCTGGGGAGATGTTTCCTACTCAGATTGCTGAGGTACCACTATGCAGAGCTAAAGAAACTAGGATGGCAAGAAGTGAATTATTTTTCTTAAGTTATAATCCATGGCTAAAACTGTTTCAAGTATGTTTGGGGAATTTAAACCCCAAGGTCTTCATTTAAGTCTGTATTAGCTGTGGGTTTAGATGAGGGTCTGAACAGCTTTCCTAAGTTTGCTTCAGATGAATCATGCTGATGGTATAGGAGCCAGACACATTCTTTTTTTTTTTTTTTTTTGAGGAAACCCAAGTAATTTTTTATCTTATTTAGCTCAGAATCACATGGAAAAGCTGCAAAGGTAATATCTCTATTAATTAATTTTGAATTCACATAAGATGTTGATTTTTAAAGAATTGCTTGATTCTATTTTCTAATATATTATCATGTCAATTATGTTAGTTACAGCAATTATTCCCATCAAACTTGCATCACTGTTCACTGTTCACCTTACTACTGTTGACACTGAGTTATATTATTATACTAATACTGCAATCCACTGCTGACCAACTAAGTTCTACCCAAAAAAAACAACCCTTCTATTTCAATAGAATTATCACTGCTTCATTCTTCTATTTAACTAAAACCCAAAACAAAACAAAACAAAGCAAAAAGGCTTCTCAGAGTCATGCTGTTAATAGGATGATAACTGGATCAATTCATCACTGTAATCTACTTATGCCAAACAAGCTTCTTCAGCCTACAGTGTTTTTTTCTTGTTGTGTGTTTGGGACTTTTGGTTTTGTTTGGGTTTTTTTTGGAAGGTCTTTTTTATTATTATTTTTCTGTGGCCTTTGTGAAAAAAATATTATCTCAGTAAGATGCCTCAAAATACTCTTATCAATGGTATTGCAAATTCCAATTACGTTCAGTAGGAGAAGGATATTTTGGCAGCTTGTGATGGTTTGGGTGTTATCCACCCCCCCACACTTAGGAGAATCACCCAGACTAGTCTCAGCTGAGCTGGAAAGTAGAGTGAAGCTTTATATTTGCAGCTTAGCACAAGAAGGACATGGAACTGCTGGAGCGAGTCCAGAGGAGAGCCACGAAGATGATCAGAGGGCTGCAGCAGCTCTGCTATGAGGACAGGCTGAGAGAGTTGGGGCTCTTCAGCCTGGAGAAGAGAAGGCTTCGAGGAGACCTTAGAGTGGCTTTCCAGTATCTGAAGGGAGCCTACAGGAAGGCTGGGGAGGGACTATTTACAAGGTCTAGTAATGTCAGGACGAGGGGGAATGGGTTTAAACTGGAGGAAGGGAGATTTAGACTGGATGTTAGGAGGAAGTTCTTTACAGTGAGGGTGATAAAACACTGGAACAGGTTGCCCAGGGAGGTTGTGGATGCTTCCTCCCTGGAGGCATTTAAGGCCAGGCTGGATGAGGCCTTGAGCAACCTGCTCTAGTGGGAAGTGTCCCTGCCTATGGCAGGGAGTTGGAGCTGGATGATCCTTGAGGTCCCTTCCAACCTAAACCATTCTATGATTCTATGAATATACAAGCAGATATATAGACAGAAATACACAAGTTAAAAAGTAATACAGAAACACAACAGCCCTCCCACAAACCAGAATTCCCAAGAGGGGCTCCCAACCATGCTTCCACCTTTCTTCCACCCCTCTACCTTATCCCATACTTTGCCTTATGTTCAAGGTGAGTTTGGAGAACCGGCCGGGGTGGGTAGGAAGCAGATGGATTAGTTACACAGACAGCAGGCTAGGGAGAGAAGGGAGGCAGCCAACACCAGAGAGCAACTCCGTTATCTATATTTATGTTCTTGTTTTTATGCATCTCAGCAAGCCCATGAGTGATGTAGACATGACCATGGTCTCCTTTTCACAGCCTGTCATCTAATTCTTCTCACTAAAAAATCCCAGCTAGGCTCAAGCTAGCACACAGCTACAAACTAAGACTCTACAGTATCATATCGGTACCTGTGTGTACTTGTTGTCTACAATTAGTTTTGGCAAACATGGAATAGAATTTTCCTGACACTTAAAATTCAGGAACTTTTATTTTTTGGAGATGTGAAATTGCCCAGTTTTCTGTTGAGAAATTCCATACCTCAAATTGAAGTGTGGTTGGATGATGCCACATAGCCACACAGGAGAGGAATCAAATGCTTCCTTTTTCTTGTATAAACAAGGCTCTTTTGGACACATCAGGGGACAATTCATTGTGCAACCACCTTCCACCACTGAAATTATCAAAGGCATATTTTTAAAAAAGGCCAAAGTGCTTTGTTTATTTCACAGCCCCAGAGTACTGTGAGATCATTTTTCTTTTATAAAGGTGTAAGGTTCAAGCTTCTAAAATTAGCAGTTTTTTTCACCTGACCCTCTTCTCTATGGTCCTATTCAAAGGAGTATTGTTTAGTGTTTCGGTGCCTGCTGCTTAAAATGTGACTTTCCCCATTTAATGTGTCAAAAAGCTATAGCTAATTATTCTCATAGCAAGGATAATCGTACCAATTATGATTCTTTATAAAGAAAGGTGGAAACAAAGAAGCAGAGATAAGGTTTAACAATGACAAGACAAATTGGGGAGGCAGGAAGATCTTAAATGTGGAAAATCTACAGTGCCTTCTGTTTTTAAGGGAAAGGACAAAAATACAGCTTTATGAAAGAGACAAGTCATGGCTGTTCCATCTGTGGAACTATGGATTCTTATTATGAGGTTTGTATTAGTTTGGAATGAAGGTCATAGCTGTCCCTCCAGCCTCAAAATCTAGGGCTGTAGGATGACACAGAGAGAGAGGTAGTGTTTGTACTGTATCTGCCTTAGATGGTGGAATTTTAGGTACACAGCGCTGAAGGCACCGGTCCACGCTTTCCAGGACAAGTACTTGATTTCTTAAGATGGTCTTGTATACAGTTGACACTCCAGGAGGAGTGTCCCTGAGCTTGACACTTGACCTCAGGTGGTCTTGCCCCCTCCCCAGGGGTGGGTCTGGACACCCCCAGGTGATGGTTAGCCCACGCCCCCCTTCCTGTCCCTTAAAAGCAGGGGGACTTCCTGTTCCTCTCTCTCTCTCTGGATCACTCTCTGGACCACACTGCAGCTCTCTCTCTGCACCCCTGCACCTCTCCACACAGGTGGTCACCACCATCACAAACTCGGGTTGTATTTATACCTTTTGTATCTGTTATTCTTCCTTCCCTACACCTCTGTAACCTCCCTACCTTTGATACCCTTTTAAGTTATTGTCAAACTTTTTTTTCTTCTTAACTTCCAAATCGAGTGAGATTGATTCATTTGGGTGTGCTTACCTTTCCTCTCTACTTCTAATTCCTTTCTTTGGGAAAGGGGTGGGGGGAGAGGGAAGGGCACTCTACAAATTGTCATTGGTTCTATCAAAATATCTTAGAGTCTCTGGGAATTTAAAATCAGAACCCGAGATAGGTCTATAAAGAGACCGTAGGATTATACAGTCTTTCTGTGCCAAGTATCTACACCCATGTTGCCTCCTGAGCACAACTATTGCAAAAGGACAATTCAGACCATCTAGATTACATCTCTCTTTCTAAGTGTACAGAGAGCACAGGCTTTTCCATCCAGCTGGGATACATGCCATATACTCTCCTTTTGAGGGAAAGCATCAAGAAGAGCAGATCTGAAGCTCAGTGAGGGAGAAAACTGTGGCAACAATGAGACCTATGTCCTCAACAAAGGTATGCAAACAAAGTGGAAAACATAGGTTGTCAGCCTAGAGGATGAAGAGCTTTTCTTTCTTACTTCAGAAAGACCAAAATAGGATGCAGGCCATTGTCAGTGTGGAGCAGAAACTGACTCCTTATACTAGTAGAAATCCAAAGATCAAGAAGACAGGAATTTTGCTCCTTCTGCCTGCCCGGCAGACCAAAAAGGGAACCCAGTGGCTTTTCAGCTCTGTCAGTGATCTGCTCCCACAGCTATTATATCAGGAGCAGGTAGCAAGCCTGGAATTAATGACTTCTGTCCCTTCATTTTGGGTATCATTATTCACTTTCAGTGGATTTGTGACATATCTGGATTTCTTTGAATGTAGTTAGAACTTTGAGCAGAAGCCCTCGGTTCTGATCCAGATACTCAGGCAGTTTGAACACACCTACTTTCACTTAAGAAATGAAGAATAGTATTGCACAATTGTCCTCTTGCACCTGAAAAATTCCGTGCCACAGATTGAGTTCATGTAAGTGTTGCCCTGTTCTGCAAGCAGTGATAATAAAGACACCATGAAAGTTCATAGCACAAAGCAAAACAAGTCAATATACACATCAGGACACTACAGCAGATAATATTTAGTTCTATTAGAACCATGTGTTCAAGCACTCTTAGAAAAATTGAATCTGCCTGCTGCCATTTCTGCCGTGCTTGCTTTAAGCTGTTCTCATATCCAGCTCTGTGACTGTTTATCAAGCAGAGGACATCACGTGGATGCTAAGGAGACATTCCATCATCAGGTTGAAGCGTGGCCCTCTCTGAGAGGTGTCATGGTAAAAGGTGATGAGAAATGGGAAGAATACAGAATCTTTTCAACTCTCCTCCTTTCCTATTTCAAAAACCTTTTCTGAAGTTTATCCTCTGTTGCTATCAGACAATTTTCACATTAAAAGAAATTTATACTAAAGCTAGAGAAATAAGTAAATGTGATTAAAAAACAACCAAACATACAAACTCTATAAGCATAAGGGTTGCCTGGACACTTAGAAAGACCTTGAGGAAGCTGTGGTTTTGCTTACTGAGTTTTAAATGACACATGGTTATGTGGGACAATCTTACCTTTAGAAGGACCATGATTTTCCCATAGGACAAGGTCTTATTGTCCCATAGGACAATAAGGTCTCCCATAGGGGAGACCTTATTGCTGTCTACAGCTACCTGAAGGGTGGTTGTAGCCAGGAGGAGGTTGCTCTCTTCTCTCAGGTGGCCAGCACCAGAACAAGACACAGCCACAAGCTATGCCAGGGGAAATTTAGGCTTGAGGTGAGGAGTAAGTTCTTCACTGAGAGAGTCATTGGCTACTGGAATGGGCTGCCCAGGGAGGTGGTGGAGTCGCCGTCCCTGGAGCTGTTGAAGGCAGGATTGGACTTGGTGCCATGGTCTAGCCTTGAGCTCTGTGGTAATGGGTTGGACTTGATGATCTGTGAGGTCTCTTCCTACCTTGATAATACTGTGATACTGTGATGAACATCTACTTAGCAACTGTTCCAGGCTGTTACTTACTGTGTGGGTCATTCCACATTTCCACCTTCCATCACTGTATTGTTTTATTCCCAAAATGCTAAGAAAATCGAGAGACAATCAATATGGTTTGGATTTCTTAACCAAAGTGCTTAATGGCTGACTTGGACATACAGGTCTTGAAGTAGCAGCACTGGTAGGTTGTTCCCTGTTACATGCAGAAAATTGTGTAGCTGAGAGTTGTGTGTTACATGAAAAAAAAGATCAGTGCTGTAGCACTGAGTTCTGGATAGTCAATGGTATTGACAAATACTTTATGTTCCAGGATCCTTCTCTGCAATTATTCATAAACCTTTGACCATATTTTCCCACACACACACACATTTCTAATGGATTTCCTGTATGTTATATAGATGCCAAATGCTACCACTGAGACTAGTTAACTTCATAGGAGAAATACCAGTTTATCTGAATTTCCTTTGGATGTCTCTTTAAAGCAGAAGGGAACCCAGGTCCATGATCCAAGTTTTGAGAACATATGAGAGACTTTCATCTCATCTCATCTCACCTCCACTGTGTGAAAGTTTGTTTGTTTTGCCTGTACTCTTAGGAGATGGAAAGGGAAAGCTACTTGCAGAAGCCAAATGATTCTGTTTATTATGAACACTTATTTTCGATTATGATAGGTGCTTTGGAATAACTCTCTGCCTCACCATGAATTACAAAACGAGCTTACACCAAGTGTTTCTCCTCTGAATAACCAAATTTAATCTTCAGTTATAGATAAATGTAACAAGAACACTGGGAGACTAAGCTTAAAATCCCTTTCTCTACTACAGATGGTAAACAAGTCATCTGGAAATATAGTTGTGTGGAGGTTACAGACATTTCCTCTTAACCTGTTTTTAAAACCACTACTCTCTGTATCCTCTGTGATACAACTCCAACCATCACAAGCCATCATGTACTCCTCTGTGATACAACTCCAACCATCACAAGCCATCATGCACATGACCAATCTGGGCAGCTGGAGGGTTTTGAGTGGCTTGATCACTCTGAAGTCTATACATTTAAGTAGTATAGTCTAAATGTACTATAAACTCTTTGCAGAATTCAGAACCTATCGTTTCAGCCAGTTCTGATGACAACAAACTCAGCATTCTGCAAGTAACAAGACTGGTTTGCCTATGCTAATAGGTTTGCTGAACTAGCTTAGGCTTGATTTTTCATGCTATTGTCTTGCAGCCTGGTCTAACTCCAAGGAGAATTTAGGAAACTATGGGTGAAACATCTAATAATGCCATGGTTAGGACATAGATCTCCAGAGAGAACAGCTCAAATGGCCTCACAAGAACATTCCAAGATTCCCCTCAAGGACCTGAGGGTGTAAACTACAGAGAAAGGGAAGCTTTTGCTTTTCCTATAGCAGAGCAAGAGGGAAAATAATTTGGTTTTCCTTCTGTTCCCTAAATGAGTAGCAGCAGTCCACTCCCAACGTTCCTTTACAAAAGGCAAAGCATAAGGAACTGCCAAGGTGTGAGATGGGAGTTTCAGGTCATTACTAATCCAATTGACATGCAAAGTGCTGAGGTAGAAATTGAAATCCCCATTGCACATTGCAACCCCCCCCAAACATTTGGTCCCCCAGGAATCAGATTTGCCTCTGTACAATCTATTGTTTCACAAATAACACCGTGTTTCAGCAAAAAAAGTCAAATGTGTTCTCTCATAACTCCATGTGGCTGTTAGCTTACTGCTGAGTTAATACTTTGTCACATAAATAAAACTGTACAAAAAGAGAGAGCAGACTTGCAAAGAAACACGGGAGGAAATATAATTCATTGGTGCTCAGGGCTGAAAAGCTGGTGAGTTTCTTTCCTTTTTTCTTCCCTTTGCCCTTACAAGTTGATGTGTATCCAAACAGCTTGAAAAGTACTTTGAAATCTAACTTTAGTCAGCTACAATGAAGACATAAGAGGAGCTGATTTTGCCTTTATGATGCTTTGTTTTCTTCTCTCTTTTATTCAGTGTTCACTCCAGCATGGCTGCAGGAGAGGAGCTCAGTATTTTTTCCTGGAACTTTTTATCTTTTCTTTTTTTTTTTTTTGGTGCAGTTAAAGCTACATTTCTTGAGTGACACTGAGCAATAGTAGCTACTTACCGCTGTTAAGCTAAGGTCTGCTAGTGAGCTGCAAGACTTCTCCAGCCAGGGATACCAGGACATTTTGTCTAAAGGCTCTTTTGCTCTTTTCATAGAATCATAGAATCAACCAGGTTGGAAGAAACCTCCAAGATCATCCAGTCCAACCTAGCACCCAGCCCTAGCCAATCAACCAGACCACGGCACTAAATGTCTTATCCAGTCTTTTCTTCAACGCCTCCACGGACAGCAACTCCACCACCTCCCTGGGCAGCCCATTCCAATGCCAATCACTCTCTCTGCCAACAACTTCCTCCTAACATCCAGCCTATACTTCCCCCAGCACAACTTGTCCTGTTGCTGGTTGCCTGAGAGAAGAGACCAACCCCCACCTGGCTACAACCTCCCTTCAGGTAGTTGTAGACAGCAATGAGATCACCCCTGAGCCTCCTCTTCTCCAGGCTAAACAACCCCAGCTCCCTCAGCCTTTTCTCATAGGACTCATAGCCTCCTTCATAGGGCATTTTCTCAGGTAAGAAAATGATACTTTTCATGGAAAGATGTCAAATAACTGTTATTATATAAAACAATAAGTAATACTGAATTTATCTAGGTTTGATTTTGTCACCTTGACAAACATTAGATGTTACCATTTGTACAGGCTTTTTCATCTAATGCAGACCAGTAATCAAGGGCAAGGCTGCCACTCAGAGGGATCTTGACAGGTTGGAGGACAGGGCCAACAGGAACTTCACAAAACTCAACAACAACAACAACAAGAAAAAATCTACACCTTATATGATTTATCACTGCAGAGATGGGAAGTCCTATTGAGCTCATGAACTGTTCAGTCCTACTGAAAAGGACTGGAAGTTCTGGTGAAAAAATAACTGAATATAAGCCAGCAGCATGTCCTGGCAGCAAAGTACAGCATTGTAGATTGCTGTTGCAGAGGCTGTGCCAGAAGTTGGAGAGGAGTGATTATTCCATCCTTGTCGACGGTCATTATCCCACAGTAAAAATACCACATCAAATTTTGGGACACTCAGAAAAAAAAAAGACCTTGGTAAACTTACATGAATTCAGTGATCTTATGGGGGAGCAAAAACTTGAGTGACTACTCTTCACAAGCTGCCAGAGGACCCAGGCTTGTTTGGCCTGAGGACAAGACATCCTCAAAAGGACATAAGAAGATCCTGCCCATACCTACAAGGAGGTCATCAAGCTGACATGGTTTTAAACTAAAAGGAGGTAGATTTAGACCAGATATAAGGAAGAAATTTTATACAAGGAAAGTGATGAGGCACTTGAACAGATTGCCCAGAGAAGTGGCATGAGGTCCATTGTTGGAAATATTCAAAGTCTTGTTGGAAGGATGTCTGAGAAACCTTATGTAATTGAAGATGTACCTGCTCATTGCAGAGGGATGGATTAGATGACCTTTAAAGATGCCTTCCAACCCAGATGACTCTACGAGTCTAAAAGTTACTGGTTTTTCATATTGAGACAGCAGACTTCTGCAGACAACAAAGAGTTTCCTCAAAATTAATAGAATCATAGAATCATAGAATGGTTTAGGTTGGAAGGGACCTCAAGGATCATCCAGTTCCAACCCCTTGCCATAGGCAGGGACACCTCCCACTACAGCATGTTGCTCAAGGCCTCATCCAGCCTGGCTTTAAACACCTCCAGGGAGGAAGCATCCAGAACATCCCTGGGCAACCTGTTCCAGTGTCTTACCACCCTCACTGTAAAGAACTTCCTCCTAACATCCAGTCTAAATCTCCCTCCTCCAGCTTAAACCCATTCCCCCTCATCCTGACATTACTAGACCTTGTAAATAGTCCCTCCCCAGCCTTCCTGTAGGCTCCCTTCAGATACTGGAAAGCCACTCTAAGGTCTCCTCGAAGCCTTCTCTTCTCCAGGCTGCAGAGCCCCAACTCTCTCAGCCTGTCCTCATAGCAGAGCTGCTGCAGCCCTCTGATCACCTTCGTGGCTCTCCTCTGGACCCGCTCCAGCAGTTCCATATACTGAAAACTCAGTTCAGCAAAACACTTAAATTCACACTTAAATTTAAGCATATCTTTATTTCCTCTTCATTATAGTCTCTCTATTAAATTTACATATTTATACCTTTTTTGTTATTGTTCGTGGGGTTTTTTTTTCCTCATCTCTGTAATGCACTCACACATTTCTATCTTTTTAACAGATTGTAAACACCTGCTTAAAGCTGGAAAAATATCTAACATATTTCTATTGCTGAGATGTTTTGCAATATGAAAGTGTGATTAGCATTCATCCAATTTGTGTATTAGGTGTGATTTTGTTTGTTGGGTTTTTTTTTTTACAGCTATAGGCAGTATTAGCAACCATTAATATGTAAGAAAGAAATGATGAAATTATATGTCTGCTGCAGAAAATGCAATGGTACAAAGATGATGAGTTTTAATGCTGATAACTTTTCAAAAGTAAAAGGATTCAGTGCTGTGATATTCCTTTGGCAATGTGCTGTGGCACAGACTACAGCGAGTACACTCCACAGTGTTCATGTCTTGTGCACACTATAGCCATTGGAGCTCCCTGCTGACTGAGCTGAGGGCATGCACCACTGCTCTGCTTCATCATTTTTGGTTCACATGAGTACATTCTAGCACATACTGCAGTTTTCATTCTGTCCTTTCAACCTGGTAGTTGCTGGAAGAAACCCAGCTATGTGACTGCTTTGGAGGAAACCCCCACTGTCTGACATGGCTAGGAGAGCATTGGACAAGAGGAAGGTAAAACATAACTGAAAATCATGTCAGTTTTATCTTCAGCCCACATAACAAGAGAAATGTTGCTGAGGATAGAAGACCCTCCAAAGCATTCATTGATAAAGCTGTTACCTCATTCACAGATGTCAAACCAAGGCTGAAGTGCTCCTGGAGGTGTTCAAGACTGGATGAGGCATTTAGTGACAACCAGCAACAGGACAAGGAGACACAGCCTCAAGTTGTGCCAGGGGAGATCTAGGCTGGATGTTAGGAGGAAGTTGTTGCCAGAGAGAGTGATTGGCATTGGAATGGGCTGCCCAGGGAGGTGGTGGAGTCACTGTCTCTGGAGATGTTCAAGAAAAGCCTGTCTGAGGCTCTTAGTGCCATGGTCTAGATGACTGGATAGGGCTGGGTGCTAGGTTGGACTGGATGATCTTGGAGGTCTCTTCCAACCTGGTTGATTCTATGATTCTATGATTCTAAGGTCTCATCTTGGGTGTCCACCAGATAAATTACTGGTTTTAAAGTGTCAATATCCAGAAGTGACTTGTTCCCATACTGACTTAGGGAACTGTACTGTTCTTCTTCTGACATAATCATGGGGACTTCTCATCTGAGTTCTCCAACTAACACCACGATAAGCTAAAACCGTGGCTGACTATAGAACACAGAAGATCATTGTGATCTGGTACATAATCCTCACATCACAGTAAAAGTGCACTGTAAGACAAAATAGTCCTTTGGAGCTGGACAAGGATCAAAATTAACATAGAATCATAAAATGCACTGAGTTGGAAGTGACCTCTATACATTCTTTATAAGTATACCAATAAGTATAAGAAAAGCTAGATAAAAGAAATCCATATAAATTTCTAGGCAGATTTTCAAGAGCACCAGCTGGCAAGTGACATATGAATCCAACAACGCTGTATACATTCAGGCTATCTGAGGAACTTATGTTGTTTTCTGAGGATGATTCTAAATTAAAAAGTAAATTAAATGAAATTTTTTAAAGAGACTTAGAATGAAGGAAAAGACCAAGGCACAATCCCAGGCACAGACACAGGCTGGGTGGTGAATGGCTGAGAGCAGCCCTGAGGAGAAGGACCTGGGGGTCTGGGTTGATGAAAAGCTCAACATGAGCCGGCAGTGTGCACATGCAGCCCAGACAGCAACCCTGTGCTGGGCTGCATCAAGAGAAGTGTGGGCAGCAGGGCAAGGGAGG
>WAAF01018014.1:144601-154775 GCA_013400475.1 Tricholaema leucomelas | reverse complement strand
CTGGATATTAGGAGGAAGTTCTTTACAGTGAGGGTGGTGAGACATTGGCACAGGTTGCCCAGGGAGGTTGTGGATGCTTCCTCCCTGGAGGTGTTTAAGGCCAGGCTGGATGAGGCCTTGAGCAGCCTGCTCTAGTAGGAGGTGTCCCTGCCTATGGCAGGGGGTTGGAGCTGGATGATCCTTGAGGTCCCTTCCAACCTAAACCATTCTATGATTCTATGATGTAATACAGTCTTGAAAAATTATATGCAGTATTAATACACAAGCAGGTGACGGGAAAAAAGTGTCCAGAATATTGGTTCAATGAACACTGAAGAGTCTGTGCTAACATTAACTCCTATTTTCACCATTATCCTCTTGATATTCTGTGAAAGATCAAAAGAAAGACTGGAAAGAATTTTTAACTTACATTGATATGCAAATTAATTTTCCATGTATCGTCATGCATTTGCATGTGGCAAACTTCATCCTTCAGGTTTCTTTCCATCAAAGAAAGGAACAATGCTGAGTGCCTGAGGTACTCTATCAAAATTTGTGACCCATTTCAAGTAGGTCAAGGGAGGTTCTCCTCCCCCTATACTCTGCCCTGGTGAGACCTCAGTTTGAATACTGTGTTCAGTTTTGGGCTCCTCAGTTTAAGAGGGACAGAGATCTGCTGGGGAGGATCCAGCGGAGGGCTATGAGGATGATTAGGGGACTGGAGGGCATGGCTGATGAGGAGAGGCTGAGAGACCTGGGGCTGTTTAGTCTGGAGAAAAGAAGACTGAGAGGGGATTTGATAAATGTGTATAAATATCTCAGGGCTGGCCAGGAGCAGGGGGACAGGCTCTGCTCACTTGCTCCCTGGGATAGGACAAGGAGCAATGGGTGTAAGTTGCAGCAAAAGAGGTTCTGCCTCAACATAAGGGGGAACTTCTTTACTGTAAGGGTCACAGAGCACTGGAACAGGCTCCCCAGAGAGGTTGTGGAGTCTCCTTCTCTGGAGACTTTCAAGGCCTGTCTGGATGTGTTCCTCTGTGATCTGTGTTAGATAGGATTGTCCTGCTCTGGCAGGGTGGTTGGATCCCCTTGGGTCCCTTCCAGTCCCTGACATCCTGTAATCCTGTGAGTATGCACTGTGTGTTGTGTGAAGGATGACTCCACTCTTTGTCATGATGCAACTTGGGTCTTTTTTTTTTCCTAATTGTTTTCTTCAGAATTCTTAATCACCTTTTCAATGTATTTTTTGACCATTCCAGCCACTGAACCACCTTTTTTAAATGAACTATTAATTGCAATGTCAAGATTGTGTTGCTCAATGGCAATATCTAATTCCAATTTTGCTATGGAAAAGTTAGGACTAATTTTTTCATGTACATCCATTAAACTTTAGTCTTAGAGAGTTTCATTTCAGCCTGTTCATTATCACATGTTGTACATCCTATGTACCATATTGCTAAAGGGTACTAAGTTACAGAGCTAGAGGTCAAGGCAAGGCTCTAGTTCAGTTGTCAGGCTGCATCCTGTTGTTCAGATCTTAGGTATCCCATAGATCCCTGTTAAGGACTTTTCCTGTGTCATTTTCCTTCACAGAAATTAGAGTATCAGAAATTCAGTACCTTTGGAACTGAACCTTTAGTTCTTTGTGCTCACCATGTGTGAAATCTAATATTATTCTTTGCTGGTGATAATAGTTTTCTGTTGAAGAACAGACACTGTAAAGAAAAAAAAAACATTCATGCTTTTTAAGCATCTCAAGCAGGTTGCAAGTCACCTAATTTTAAACATCTCCAAAGTAATTGCCTATACCTGATATAGGTGGTTTGTTTTGCTTTGGTTTGGTTTGGTTTTTGACTCTTGGAGACCGGAAAGAGAAATGGGCACTTAAAGAACCTCATTCATCTCATCCTGAGGTAGATATCCATAACGGGTCAGATGAACTATGTAATTTAATTGTCTGCTTTCTCTATGACAATAAAAGAAGGGCATGGAGTGCACTGTCAGCAAGTTTGCTGATGATACCAAGCTGGGTGGAGTGGCTGACACATGAGAGAGTTGTGCTGCCATTCAGAGACTTAGACAGGCTGGAGAGTTGGGCAGAAAGAAATATAATGAAATCCAGCAGGGTTAAGTGTAGAGTTGTGCACCTGGGAAGAACAATCCCATGTATCAATATAGGTTGGGGACTGACCTGCTGCAGAGCAATGAAGGGGAGAAGGGCTTGGGAGTCCTGGTAAGTGGAAGGATGGCCATGAGCCAGCAGTGTGCTCTTGTAGCAAGGAAGACCAGTGCCATTCTGGGGTGTATTAGAAGGGGTGTGGTTAGCAGGGTGAGGGAGGTTCTCCTTCCCCTCTATTCTGCCCTGGTGAGGATTCATCTGACATACTGTGTCCAGTTCTGGGCCACTCAGCTCAAGGACAGGGAGCTGCTTGAGAGGGTCCAGTGCAGAGCCACAAAAATCATTAAGGAAGTTAAACATCTTCCACATGAGAGGAGACTGAGAGATCTGCAGCTTTTTAGCTTGGAGAGGAGATGACTAAGGGGTGACCTGATTAATGTTTATAAATATGTAAGGGGTGAGTGCCAGAAGGATGGAGCCAGCCTTTTCTTGGTGATGCCCAGTGACAGGACAAGAGGCAATGGACAGAAGCTGAGGCATAGGAGGTTCCATGTGAACCTGAGGAAGAATTTTTTCACTGTGAGAGTGACAGAGCGCTGGAACCAGCTGCCCAGGGAGGTTGTGGAGTTTCCCTCTCTGGAGATATTCAAGAACTGTCTGGATGCATTCCAATGTGATCTGCTCTAGGTGATCCTGCTGTGGCAGAGAAGCTGGACCAGATGATCTTTCTAGGTCCCTTCCAGCCCCTGACATGCTATGATTCTGCGATTCTATGATTCTAAGTTCATACTCATACTGGACAATACAGCTCAGATGCAGACACCTACACAAAGCTACCCATACTGAGATGAGCTTGACATCCTGAGTTTACAGTGACTGTTTCTACATAGAAACCCATTGGAAAGTTTACATAATATATGTCTTTGGGCTACAATCTAATCAATATTTTCATAACTACATTCTTCATCATTAGGAAAGACATTTCCCCAAGCTGTATGAGCATATTTTGTTTTAAATTAAGATTTGGAGTTTGTTTTGAACTGTAGAAACTGAGCATCATGACACAAAGGATGCATGGGAATTAGTTTGCTGAATTCTGAATAAAATAGCAGAAGTACAATAAGATTACACAATAACTGCATTTTTACCAAAGTGTATGATTACTTCTGAATTCAATATCATTAATTAAAAGTAACTCAAAACAGCAAGGAGAAGCAGAATAATACAGAAGCAAGAGGTGATAAAGAGTGTATCAAAATGGTAATGAAGGTTAGGTCAGTGATAACTCCTTGTTCTGTGCCCAAGGTAATGGGTAGGAAAATACAGTTTCAGATTCTTTAAGCATTTAAGAATTCAGAAGGAAACTGGAAATATTATATGTGCAAAAATAAAGACTGATAGAAGCCCTCTTGGCTTCGTGAAGGATGCTAGCGTGTATTTGCCACCATTTTTGGTACAGCTAGTCTAACAACCACGAAAGTTTCCACCTTTACTCTATATACATGTTCAGATAGAAGTCAATTTCTTTTATGGCAGAAGTGTGGTAAACTCTGCTGAGCATTAAGAAGGCATTTGGCTGGATGTTAGGAGGAAGTTCTTCACAGAGAGAGCGATTTGCCATTGGAATGGGCTGCCCAGGGAGGTGGTGGAGTCACTGTCTCTGGAGTTGTTCAAGAAAAGCCTGTCTGAGGCTCTTAGGGCCATGGTCTAGTTGACTGGATAGGGCTGGGTGCTAGGTTGGACTGGATGATCTTGGAGGTCTCTTCCAACCTGGTTGATTCTATGATTCTATGATTAAGGAGTCTTCTAAACGTTGTGAAAAGAAATGGCTTCATAACAGTTCAGTAAATTAATTTGACTAAGCCTGGAAATGAGAACCCTAGAATCACAGAATCATTTCAGTTGGAGAAGACCTTTAAGATCATTGAGTCCAACCATTATCAAACTACCAAGTACAATGTTGCAACCTTATCTTTGGTTCAGTCTCTGTACTAGAAGGGTGAAAAAGACAACTCTAGGGTCCTGCTTGTGTGTTCTAGCAGGAGAAAAGACATTACTCTGGGAAAACAGAAAGCAGTAATTTCATTCAAAATCTAAATATCTTACATAAACCAGGCATAAATCATTGAGGGATAAATTTAGGAATATATCAGTCTTTAGGAGATAAGCAAAAGTAGGTTTCAAATTTAACTCATGTAGAGAACAATTATGGGTGAGGAAAGCACACAATCCTGTTAACAGTGGGCTGCAATGGATTGAATGGAAAACAATTAATCATTTCCCAAAAGATAAGTTGATGATACCTAAAATGTTGGAAATGTTAAAGTCTAGAAGAAAGATGTTCTATTATTACTTGCTTGGAATCAAATATTGTCTTTTCCACATGTCTCAAGAGCTCTTTATGATAGGGTCCTATTAATCTTCAGTCTACAAGATTCAAGCTTTCCATGAGTCCCTACAGCTAATGCTTTCAGCCAGACTCATATGCAAACTATTAGGCTGCCATTCCAAAGTCATTTTGGAGATAGTTTAATCCAATCCAATAAAAATAGCCTTTCTAGTCAGCTATTTTACAAACATCCTCCGGTAGGTCTCCTATTGCCACTTTCTCTGTTCGTAGTCATGAATGCTAATGGCTGAAAGTAGAAAGTTTTCTCCAGCGCTGGGTTCCTGAAACAGCTGTGTGGGAGACTGGAAAGACACAAGCTTATACCAATGTGATACATATAAGGTCAATCCATTTATTGAAGCTGAATATGATACTGATATAGTAGATTTGGTACATACATATGTAATTCTGAAAGGCTTCACTAGCCACAACAATTTCGCTTGTTCCCAGGGCTGACCAGCCTGCCCCCCTTCAAGGCCCACTTGCACAGCTCAGCTTACAGATAGCAGCTACTTTCTCAGCTTCTACCCAAGGCTGCTTCCCTGTAGCTGTGCCTCTTATCAGAGTGACCCTAGTCTTACCCTGCCTGTTCTTTTCACTTCTCAGACTATTCAGTTCTGCTCAAACCCTGGCACTCCAGAAAATTTTGGTTTAATAGATTGCTGAGAAAACATACATCTCCCACAGTTTATCCAAGAGAGCCATGATCCCAAGATTTCCATCCTGCAAATTTCTAGACCCACAGTTTCCCATCAGGTGCCCAAAGCTCACTATTGGCTGCTTCCTTCAGATTTCTGGAAAGCAGGAGGCACTTTTCTGAGCTCCTTGTATATGGTGCTTACTTAGGTGGGCCCTGGTGTCTCAAAGTACTTAAGGCAGTTGCTTTCCAAATGTACTTTTGAGATACAAAATAGACACTATCATCATTGGGGGTTGGACTAGATGATCTTGAAGCCAGAAGTTTGAATGTTACAGAAGTTACAGATTCGTTGCAAAACTCTAGGTCCAGGCTTCCCATTCTACCTTGCCTGATCTTGTGAGCCATTGGGAGTACTAACCTGTCAGTTGTATTTGACTCCTTGCCTCCCTTTCTCAAAGAACCACCTGCAGTAGTTGAATGGAAGAAATTGAAACTGATTAGCTATTCCCCTGCAGAAGTCACAGCCCAGCTGTTTAGGGAACCAAGGCTGATGGCATTTGCAATTATTTATATTCAAAAATACTAATGTATACATAGGTATAAAACTCTTCAGTGGAAATCCAGGGTTTATGGAAGACTTTGATTCACTGCCTCTGAGACTGAGGTACTTTATAAGCATTTACAGGGCATGGATAACACAAGTCCTGGCAGTAGAATCAGCTCCAAAAGCTACAATTCCTGGTGGACACACCATCTAGGTCTCTCTCTTATTAGCCTCATTTCATAGAATCATAGAATCATAGAATCAACCAGGTTGGAAGAGACCTCCAAGATCATCCAGCCCAACCTATCACCCAGCCCTGTCCAATCAACTAGACCATGGCACTAAGTGCCTCATCCAGTCTCTATTTGAACACCTCCAGGGATGGCAACTCCACCACCTCCCTGGGCAGCCCATTCCAATGGCAAAGAGTGCCCACCTATGGATGAACTGAAATTAATTTCATGTATTCAACTGAAAACTCAACAGAGGAAGAGGTTGAAGTCACCACCAGCTTGAACGAACCAGCCTTTCTCATTCCCTGACCCACACAGCTACTCCAGAGCTCTTGCACCCTTTAGACAGATTTTAGAAGGATTTGCAATGAAAGGAATCAAGTATGTTATGTTATTTCCATGATGGTAAGACCTACATATTTTGGGGCTATGCCTCAGCAACAAAATTGCTTGAGAATTTCATGGGGGGGGGAGGAAAGTAAAGAAAAAAGAGATTGAAGAGTAAGAAAAGGAAGTAAATGTGACCACAGTGATTGCCTGAACTTCGATCATCTCAGCCCTGTTGGTACATTTCATTGGGAAGACTCTGGGAGAACTTATGGGAGTGAAATGATGTTGAGTGTTGTCTGTTATACAAATCTGTCCATTGCAAAGGAGAAAAAAAAAAGTTCCTTTTTTTTTGCCTTTAACTTAATTTCTTGGTGCTGCCTTCAGTAATTTTTTTTCAATAATGCTGCGTTTCAGATAATCACAGAATCATAGAATCAACCAGGTTGGAAGAGACCTCCAAGATCATCCAGTCCAACCTAGCACCCAGCCCTAGCCAGTCAAACTAGACTGTGCCCCATCCAGGCTTTTTTTGAACACCTCCAGGGACAGTGACTCCATCACCTCCCTGGGCAGCCCATTCCAATGCCAATCACTCTCTCTGGCAACAACTTCCTCCTAACATCCAGCCTAGACTTCCCCCGGCACAACTTGAGGCTGTGTCCCCTTGTTCTGTTGCTGGTTGCCTGGCAGAAGATACCAACCCTCACCTGGCTACAGCCTCCCTTCAGGTAGTTGTAGACAGCAATGAGGTCACCCCTGAGCCTCCTCTTCTCCAGGCTAAACAACCCCAGCTCCCTCAGCCTCTCATAGGGTTTGTGTTCCAGGCCTTCCACCAGCAAACTTCAATAACTTGAGTGATGATTTTTTTTTCAGCAGTAGTCTACAATAAAGCTTGCAAAAAGTTGGGTTTTTTTAACCTTTTTTTTTTAACCAAATTTTAATTCATACTCAGTCTTGAAACAGTGCTTTTGCAGTATCTTGATTAAGAATATTAACTGCCTTCAAAGTGTTGGTTTCACAGAGATGAAAGACTCCCAGCTTACATAAGCTGTCACATCCTTTGGGCTGATAACATTTTAGATTAGTTGAGTCTCTAACATTAACATTTTCTCTAGACTTTCCCAATTTTCCTAGTGAGTTCCACTATTTTGATTTTTACTTATACAAATAGAGGTGCCCTAAGGGGCTGAAACTGAGATGCCTTTAGCAGCCTGATTTTTCAGTGAAAAGCAGACAGTCCTCAGTCTTTGGAAAACTAGACAACTTTAAGATGTTTGTTTATTTAGACATGCATGAAAACCAGTCATGCAAAATTATATATTTAATAAAGTTAAAAATACTCTCATTTTCCACGTGTACCAGCAAGAATTTGTAAAGACTACAGTTGTAGCATCAGGTTAAAAATACATTTAATATTGTATTTTTTTCTCTGTATCTATAGTGAGGGTTTGAGTAACAAATGAGAACTTAGAATCACAGACTCATAGGCTCATAGAATTAGTCAGGGTAGGAAGGGACCACAAGGATCATCTAGTTTCAAGCCCCCTGCTGTGGGCAGGGACACCCTACCCTAGATCAGGCTGGCCACAGCCTTATCCAGCCTGGTCTAAAACACCTTCAGGGATGGAGCCTCAACCACCTCTGTGGGCAACCCATTCCAGAGTCAAAAAACTTATCATTTTACACTTTTCTTTATTTTTAAAACATAAGGAAATTCATGAAGGAAACCAGAAGGGAGAAGGAATATATGCACAAGTATCATATATATATATGTATGTATGTACGTATATATACCTCCAGCCATGTTCATACAAGTTAATGAGCTGACCCTACTGCCACTTCCCTTTGAAGCTGAAATGGAGGTTACATTTTTGTACACTTAAAATAAATGTCTGCTTTCTGTTAAAAAAAAAAATATTTAAGGGGGGGAGGGAGGGGAGTGTTGCTCAAGGGAAGCTATCAGCACTTGAGAGAACCATAATCCCTACCATCTGCTACCACAGAGACAGAGCAACTATTCACAGCTTTTGTTGCAGACCTCAGGCTGCAATTGTACTGCAACTGAGGGTGGTCACAGTAGACCTGAGCAATTTTATAGCTTTACTGCGTATTCCCCTGCCTACTGCCGCCTCTTCCTCCCTGCTCTGCCCATTTTTTTACTGTAATAGGCAAAATGAGGGCAGGGAAGGGATTGTATCTTTCTGATCTTAAGGCCACCTGCTGCCACCAGCAGAAACATGAAATATGCATTGTATTTTGGGCCCCTAGGAGATGTCCTCTAGGCTGGGATTCATTTCTTTTAATTGTAGTCATCTGAAAGTATCCAGTCCAAGCTAACTACCTAGGCTCCTCCTATAGACTGTAAAAAAGAGGCAGTTCCAAGAGCAGCTCATCCTGTCCTACAACTTGTATTAATTCTAAAACAAATGCTGTGTGAAATAAACTGTCCTGTCTGCCAAAAGTAAAAAAAGGAGAAGAGTCTCTAATTTAGAGCAGATACTCAGCATGGGCTTAGCCTGAGCAAACGCAGACACATCCAATGCAGATGTCCTGAGCAGAGCTAACCTTTAGACTTCTTTTATAGCCTATGGAAAGAAGAGAAACTTCTGATTCCTCCCTTTCTAATGTAGATACAGAAGAATTGAAATATTATGTCTCTCCATTAATGACAATGATTAACTTAGATGTAGACCTTCTTTTTATAGATATGTACAATTAGAAGAGATGACTTCTGTTTCTGATTTCCAGATGGCTAAAATTAAGTGAGATTAGATTCATAGACTGACCTGGGCAACTAGGAAACATGCATTGTGAGCAGTGTCACTATCTTCAGAAGATGAGTCTCCTTGGCCAGGAAGCTGCTGATCAACACTTTAACTTCATTTTCTGGACCACATACTGTGTAGAGTAGCATCCAGTGAGCCAATAAACTGAAGAGCACTTCTTTCTCTATCACACCAATGCAGACAACAGTCACTTCACACTTCCTGAGATCATAGAATCATAGAATCAATCAGGTTGGAAGAGACCTCCAACATCATCCAGTCCAACCTAGCACCCAGCCCTATCCAGTCAACTAGACCATGGCACTAAGTGCCTCATCCAGGCTTTTCTTGAACACTCCCAGGGACGGTGACTCCACCACCTCCCTGGGCAGCCCATTCCAGTGCCAATCACTCTCTCTGTGAAAAACTTCCTCCTAACATCCAGCCTATACTTCCCCCGGCACAACTTGAGACTGTGTCCCCTTGTTCTGTTGCTGGTTGCCTGGGAGAAGAGACCAACCCCCACCTGGCTACAGCCTCCCTTCAGGTAGGCTGATAGATACTGAAAGAGAATGGAAGAGAATGTACTGCTGGAGTTAAAGTGTTTGAATATTACTTGAACTGCCTGAAAATGCTCATGACAGTTAGACTTGATGATCTTTGAGGTCTTTTCCAACCTATGATTCTATATGGCACAATGTCCAAATGTCCATGGCAATTAATTTTCATAGGCTAGTTGCTTTATGGCAAATCTATGAGCTATACATTTGAAAGGATACTTATTCAACCGTGTGGATTTAAACAAGTACTAGTTTTAAAACACATGAATCTTTAGTGCATTGCCATTCAAGTATTAGATTGAACTTCACCATAATGAGCTCATTAGAGAGTTTAATGAGTCCAGCATCATTAAGTTTGCGGATGACACCAAGCTAGGAGCAGCTGTTGATCTGTCAGAAGGTAGGAAAGCCCTGCAGAGGGACCTGGACAGGCTGGATGGGTGGGCAGAGGCCAATGGGATGAAATTTAACAAGGCCAAGTGCAGGGTTCTGCACTTTGGCCACAACAACCCCAAGCAATGCTACAGGCTGGGGACAGAGTGACTGGAGAGCAGCCAGGAGGAAAGGGACCTGGGGGTACTGGTGGATAGTAGGCTGAAGATGAGCCAGCAGTGT
>WAAF01018014.1:131399-144347 GCA_013400475.1 Tricholaema leucomelas | reverse complement strand
TATTCTATTCTATTCTATTCTATTCTATTCTATTCTATTCTATTCTAATGTATGGGAGGATAGGTCTTCAGCCCTATTTAATTGTAAGTTTTACAATTAATTAATTGGACAAGACACTAAATAAGAAAACAAACAGTATTACAAGTTCAAAAAAAAAAGGGGGGGGGGGGAGGTCTGGCAGATATAGCCTTATAAAAAGCATAAGTTAAATGCTAAGAACTCATTCATAATAAAAAGCAATTTCCCCAGTATTATGTGCTGTCTCCATTATGGTTAAACATCATAAATTAGCAGTGCACAATCCAATTCCAACGTCTTGTGTTCTTGAGTATTCTTAAAAATCAGTCGCATCAGAAGTCCGCCAGCACTTCAATGGAAGTAATAGAAGACAATTTAATTGACAGAAATGTGTTTTAGATAGTGCTTCTTATCTTCAGGCAACACATTTTATTACCTAAAACTTCATTACTGTGCAGAAAAAAGAGGAGTAAGAGAAACATATGTTTACTTGCAGTGAAACACACATTTAAAATGATAACAAAATTGATTTCTCCCTGCATTTTTTTTTTATCTTTACTGTATACATCCTGACCTGTATGCTGAAATAGGAAAACCAGGAAATTTCTGCTACAGCCTCGTATTTTCCAGGTAAAAGACAATAATGTTCTCAGAAAAAAAGGACTTTTTTACATTGTTGCAATATTCATTGTTTTCCTAAGATCAAACCTAAAAGGAAACTGACCCCCTTAATATCCATGGCAGTGCTTCTGTCAGATCTTGTAGTTATATTTGCTGAACAATGAGAGTTTGCAGAATCACAGAATTAACCAGGTTGGAAAAGACCTTTGAGATCATCAAGTCCAACCTGTGAACCAACTAATCAACTAAACCACAACACTAAGTGCCACGTTCAGTCTTTTTTTAAACACCCCCAGGTACAGTGACTCCACCACCTCCCTGGGCAGCCCATTCCAATGCAAATCACTCTCTCTGTGAAGAATGTTACCGTAACATCCAGCCTAAACCTCCTTGGTGCATCTTGAGGCTGCATCTTCTCATTTTTTCACTGGTTCCCTGGGAGAAGAATCAAACCCTGACCTGGCTACAACCTCCGTTCAGGTAAAGAACAATAAGCCCCCTAACACAATGGTAAGGAAGCAGTTGAAAGGGGACCTTATTGCCCTCTACAACTACCTAAAGGCAGGTTGTAGGGAGGCTGGAGCTGGTCTCTCCTCCTGAATTACTAATGATAAGACAAGAGGAAATGGCCTCCAGTTGTGTCAGAGGAGGTTTATATCGGATATTGGGAGGAAGTTCTTTCCTGAGCAGGTGGACAGGCACTGGAACAGGCTGTCCAGGGAGGTGGTGGAGTCACCATCCCTGGAGGTGTTAAAAAAAAGAGTGGATGTGTCATTTGAGGCTATAGTCTTGTGCTGAAGGATGCTGGGATGAAGGTTGGACTGGACGATCCTGGTGGTCCTTTCCAACCATAGTGATTCATAGTCATTAGATGTTGTGCTGAGGAATTTGATTTAGTCAGAGACTTGTCAGCGTGAAACTAATGATTGGACTCGATGGGCTTGAAGGTTTTCTTCCAATCTAAGAAATTCTGTGATTCTGTGATTCTGTAATGTTGGTTTTCATGTGTAAGTTCTGTGTGTGAAGCCAACCTAAAAAATAACAGAGTGACAAAACTTTGATCCTACATAATCTGTGGGAAGAAACACAAAGAATCTTAGCCCACTACAGATGATTATTTGCAGATTTTCATTGTCTTTTTCAGAGAGGAGGAAATAATGCCCAGTTTCTGGTGCTCCTGGATTGTCAGCTGTGAAATATCATCCATCTCTCCAAATCAGTGCAAAGGAGTATAGTTTCGTAGAAGCACAGGTTTGCAGTGGCAAGAGAATGAGCAGAAAGAATGAAATTAAATAGCTCCACAATCTCACAGAATGCCTTTTCACATTACAATTTACAATCCAGTTGTTTTCCTGGAAACACCTAGCATCTTCCACAAACAGTCAGAAGAGATAAGGCTAAAATGAACGGTTCTCATCCTAAAATTATCAGACAGTTAAAACCTATGTTAGAGCTGTGAAATGAAGCCTGAATAAGCAATTCAAGGATGTATTCAACAGCTTCAATCCATCAAAACTACTAAGAGGTATATCCTTCTTACTAGACCCTTTAAGGATCAGGCTAAGTTCTTGCAGCCATGGTACAGCAGGACCACTGACAGTCACAAAGTTGTTAATTGCTTTTGACTCAATTTTAACTGTATTGAAGTTATTAATACAATGTATTGCAAATTTTAATGCAGTAATTAAATTAGAAACTATATAATATTTATCAGATGTAGGAGGAGGAAATAATCTCAGACTTCGAGAAGTGACTTAGATTGCTTGGTCAGGCAGGAAGAAGCAAGCAATGTAGACAAGAACACAGGTCTATGACCAAAAGAAAAATGTATAAAGCACCTAGATAGCTATTAAATCCTGTAGTGGGAAGCAGTAATGGAACACAACAGACTGCCATCTCTGCAGAACCCTGGTTGTGTTACTGGTTAAGTATGAGTACAATACTGAACTGATAGAAGGAATTGCAGAGTAAAATAAGAGAGCAACATTTCTTCTACTGGGACAGTTGCAAATGCCAGCATAAAACAATGACTAATTACAGAAACTATATAGAATAGAATAGAATAGAATAGAGTAGAATAGAATAGAATCAATCAGGTTGGAAGAGACCTACAAGATTATCCAGTCCAACCTAGCACCCAGCCCTATCCAGTCAACCAGACCATGGCACTAAGTGCCTCATCCAGGCTTTTCTTGAACACCCCCAGGGACGGTGACTCCACCACCTCCCTGGGCAGCCCATTCCAATGCCAATCACTTTTTCTGCCAACAACTTCCTCCTAACATCCAGTCTATACTTCCCTCGGCACAATTTGAGGCTGTGTCCCCTTGTCCTGTTGCTGGTTGTCTGGGAGAAGAGACCAACCCCCACCTGGCTACAACCTCCCTTCAGGTAGTTGTAGACAGCAATGAGGTCTGCCCTGAGCCTCCTCTTCTCCAGGCTAAACAACCCCAGCTCCCTCAGCCTCTCCTCACCAAACCAATCAAACAAACAAATGAAAAAAAAAACCAACCAAGCACTTAAAAGTTGTAGAAAGAAAATCCAATGGCATAATGAAGAGATCGAAAAAGCACTGAGACATCAAATTCCTATATTTACAGTATATTTACTCCTCTACTACTTTTGAGTTAGCTGATTCCAGAAACAGTCTAAAGACTGCTATGGTCCTGAAAATTGATTAAATGCATTATTAAACGTGTTGGTAATTTGAGTTGAATTGAGGTTGCTTACAAGCACTGTTTTTGTGTGATTGCAGGACAATCCATCTGGCTGATACTGATTGTGGGACACTGCCACTGTGGCTCAAAATAGCATTGTAAGAAGCGCATGAGAACAGGGAACATGCTCAACATTTTCCCTTCAAGTTTGCCTCCAAGTTCAGTTTCTATGAGGCTCAAATGCTCTCTTCTTAATAAACTCTAAGAACTGTTTATTCATTTGATCCATCTCAAGGACCTCTCAAAAGAAAATATGCCTAGAAGGAATGGACTTAAAGGCCCTTCAAAGTTCCTCCTTCCGTTGTGGTAGATAACTAACAGAGATCAGACACTGAACCTGCAAACACAGTAGCTAAGAGAACTATATCCTACCAAAGATGACATGCAATTTTATTTTACTTCTGATCATCATTCTGTTCATTCTTGTATTTTTTTAATTGTGTTATTAATTCCCTATCACTTTTTCTTAAATTAAGTGAAAATCAAACGTGAAAGTCAACGTGACTTTCTGTTTAGGAGTTGAGCTATGCTTCATACTGGTGGGTTGGGTTTTTTTTCTTTCCCTTAACATGTTTATGCAAATGTCTGGGAACAGTTTTCCAGACATACACATTGCTGGTCCATTTTTACCCTCAGTGTTCTCATTTCATCCTCTTTGAAGAGATGTACTATTTGTAGAGTATTATTGCTGGGATGAAAGAATAACATGGGGTGATAGATAAACAAATAACTAGCAACAAAATGCTGGCCTTGCAAAGCACTGTACAAACATCAATTAATTCTCTATGCAGCAGCTTTATGCAGCTGTTAAATTCCCATTCTGCAGATGGAAATGTAAGGCAAGAAGTGGTAATTTGCTTTGTGCTGGGACATTGAAAAAGTTTTGAGGCTTGACTCCTCTCTTAGAGTGCATTCCCAGAAGCACCAGAAGGCTCTGTAAGCTCTGGAACAAGTTTTTGTTACAACTGAAACTAGATGCATGAATTCTTTTCTCTCTGCTGTTAAGAAAACTCAGACTGAGACAGAATAGAAATATCCCAGTTTATAAACAAATAATTCTCTGTCCCTCGGTCCCTTTGGAACAGGTGGCTTTGTTTCAGGCTTTTTAGCAGCTGAGGTGCAGCAGATCCTAGCTTGTCCCTTTTAGGTCCCCAGGAAGCCTTATCTTCATCATGACTACTAAGTTCTCCTCAGTGGTCTACACCTTCTTTGTCCCTGTAGTCCCAAGCTCAAACAGCTCCTGTGTTTCTACGGTCTCTAATAAGCCTTTCTCCCCATCCCTTGAACTTTTGATTTCCTTGAAGAACTCAACTGTTCCCCTCAAGGCTCATGCCTGCTGAGAGAACAAAATCAAGAGACATCTTTCCTCTCTCGTGTAACATCTGACATACAATGGACTGTATGTAGCTATAACCAAGACTTCATCCATCACCACATAGTAGCCCTCTAAATTCTCTCTCAGTCTGTCCTCACAGGAGGACAGTAGTTTCTTACAGTAGTTTCTTCCAGTAATCTCTTTCCAGTAGTCTCTTCCAGAGTAAATAGCTTTTGGTTTTGTTTGCTTTTCTTGCAAAGCCCAAACACTATCCATCATTACAAGCAGGATCCCATAACTTTGAGCCTAATGAAACTCACTGTTTTAATGTAATATACTATGCACGAATGAGGATTGGACCCTACATCCAAAGGCATACATTTGTAGACAGATGAATGTATTTGTGCACAGTTTGCTCACCACATGTTTGATGTATTTAAGATCTCACGGACAGTGTCTAATATTTTCCCTTATCTAATGCCATAAGTTCATAGATTCATAGATTCATAGAATGGTTTGGGTTAGAAGGGACCTTGAAAAATGATGTGAGGAGAAAACAGTTAAATGATTTGTGCAATTGTGGGATTACTGCAACTGATGAAAAAATGCATAGCCATAGAATTCTGACAAATATCTTCAGCTCAAAACTCACAAGGTCACAAAGCCTGAACAGAGCTTCTCATTGAGTTAATATGGCCTAAATCCTTAAAGGAAAACAGCCTTTCTCTTGAGTCAGAATGTCACAACTGAGCAAGCTCATAAAGTTGGTTTGAAGTGGCTTAAGACAACATTGTCCCTGTTAGAAAAATACCACTCAGCAGGTAATAGTCATTGCACATCTAAGTGAAGCACAGAAATTGATGGTGACTTGAAAGCTACTAGGTGTATTACACCAAGCTAACAGTGAGTATGGAGGAGCACATTTCAGGTGATGGGCAGTAACTCAGCAGCCATGACTTCTCAAGTTTTTCCTATCTGACCTGCAGGAGCAAACAAGATGCTAATAATCTAGTCACAAGTGTGTGTTGTTGGATGCTGATTATATTACTGTATTTTCTGTCCCAACACAGTCACACATTCTAGTGTAAAGAACATACAGGAGGATATTCTGCTTAAAATAGGGTGCTATTTAGAAATAAGGCAGCATGGATACGAAGGTGACAGTGCTTTTTCAGTGGTGTCCAGGAGCAACAAGTGCAAGATGAAAGACAAGAGATTCCACCACAACATGAGGAGAAACTTCTTTACAGTGAGTGTGACAAAGCACTGGAACAGGCTGCCCAGAGAGGTTGTGGAGTCTTCTTCTCTAGAGACTTTCAAGGCACACACGGATGTGTTCCTGTGCATCCTGCCTTATGTGATCCTGCTTTGGCAGGGCAACTGACTAGATGATCTCAGGAGGTCCCTCCTAACTCCTAACATTCTGTCCTTCTGTGATATGCTACAGAGTCCAGTGAAAGGCCACAGAGATGGTTAAAGGCCTGGAACATCATCCTGCAAAGAAAGGCTGAGTGACCTGTGTCTATTCAGACCTGCAGAAGAGAGGGCTCAGAGAGATCTTATCAATGTCCATAAGTATCTGAAGGGAGAGTGCCAAGGGATAGAGCCAGACTGTTTTTACTGGCATCCAGTAAGAGGACAAAACACAGCGGGCAAAAGCTGAAACACAGAAGGTTCCATCTCAACATCAGGGAACACTTTTTGGATGTAAAGGTGACTGGCCACCAGAACAATGCCTAGAGTGGTTGTGAAGTCTACATCCTTGGAGATACTGGAAAGTTGGCTTGACACAGTTCTGAGACAATGTATTTTCTGTCCCAACACAGTCACACATTCTAGTGTAGAGAACATACAAGAGGATATTCTGCTTAAAATAAGGTGCTATTTAGAAATAAGGCACCATTGCCTCAATTATCTGGATTTCTACTGTTTCCAGGTCCCTGTGATCTTCAACAGACCATGTCCTCTACATCTATTAATTACATCCTGAGTTTGCCTGATTGTGCGACTGTCTGACATATTCAGTATCATGGCTCTAAATTCTGTCCATTACAATTCTGGTAGATGGGTGGCAGAAACGGGAACAAACTCCAAAGTTCTGCAAAACCAATAAAAGACAAGGAATCATAGAATAGAGCCAACCAGGTTGGAAGAGACCTCCAAGATCATCCAGTCCAATCGAGCAGCCAGCCCTATCCAGTCAACTAGACCATGGCACTAAGTGCCTTATCCAGTCTTCTCTTGAACACCTCCAGGAACAGCAACTCCACCACCTCCCTGGGCAGCCCATTCCAATGGCAAAATACTCTCTCTGCCATACAGTTGGTCTCAGCCCTTCGACACAGTCTGTCCAGGTCTTTCTGCAGAGCCTTCACTGATTGCCTCAAGTGGATCAACATGCACATCACAGTATCATGTTGCTCTGTTTTTCACACAGCACATGCTGAATCAGATCTTGATCTAGGCAAATTGACCAGCTCTATTGGGGTGTTCAGGAAAAGACTGGATGAGGCCCTTAGTGCCATGGTTTAGTCGACTGGATAGGGCTGGGTGGTAGGTTGGACTGGATGATCTTGGAGGTCTCTTCCAACCTGATTGATTCTATTCTATTCTATTCTATTCTATTCTATCCTATTGCTGATCTTTGACTGATTCATACCAGCTCGAGATTCAAGCCAGTGCTAAATGAACAGATGATTCCTGCAGTTTTTACATTAAACATAAAAATTATGTTCTCTAACATAGTTTAATAGCTACTTATTGAGTGCCAGTTTTCCATTGGTGCCTTGTAAGTATACTGACTAATAATAATTATCAGATCTTCTTGGAAAGCAGTAATTTTCATATATTCCTCTATTCCTCCTGTGAGATTTTTAACTATTATTGTAAGTTAAATTAACTATTGCTGTGGATGAATCTATAATCCCTAGCTTTTGTCCTTTTTTTTCTTTCCAGATCAGTATAGCAAAGAAATATTCATAAGAGACCCTCGTTTCCATCACAGGGAATTTCCCAGGGCTGACTGGTGAGTGCTGTGGAATGGTGGTGTGTTGTACATGGTGAGACCCAGGAATGGGTTGCACAGGGAGGTAGTTGAGGCCCCATCCTTGGAGGTGTTTAAGGCCAGGATGGACAAGGCTCTGGCCAGCCTGATCTAGGGTAGGGTGTCCCTGCCCATGGCAGGGGGCTTGGAACTAGATGATCCTTGTGTTCCCTTCCAACCCTGACTGATCCTGTGATTCTGATTCTGTGATTCTGTGACTGCAGCAGGCACTGTCTCAGGTAAAACAGCCCATGGTTATTTACTAAATGAGTTGGGAAAAGTGTTGATATTTTAGTTCACAGTAATTTTTGCCAAGAGTTTTATTTGCTTGTTTTGTGCTCTGCAGTAGTGGAAATCAGTGTGATTTCCTTTGAAAGATAGCACATCATTGCAGAGTACTTTAGGACCATAGAGGGTTTTGGTTTTGTTGGGTTTTTTTCAGTGTTGAGATCCTCAGGTTGGTAGTCCTGGAGTCTGAGCAGCCTGGCAAAGGGATGTCACATAACCTGGGGAATGAAAGCTTCAGACTGTTATTTGCACTGCACTGAATATTGGGATAAAACCCCCTGGACCACAGCAGGATTCTCTTCTAAACAAATTAGTTTACTGAGTACCACCCTCACAAGTCCTGCAGCTTCTGAGATCACCGTCCTCTTTTTCGCCTAGAGTAGTTCCTGCCGATGTGAGCACTAAAAGAAAGTATATGTTCTTTTACAAGAGAAAAGGCAGTAAAAATGCAGCCTGGGGTCTGAACAACACTGACTCACAGCGAGAGAACCCACCCAAGCTCTGCTGAAACTGACGTTTTGTTTCCACCTAACTAATGAACTAATTCACTACTTCTGAAGGGGAAAAAAAATACAAATCAAAACATCTTTGCTTTATTTTTTTTTTTTTTAATTCTTCTTCTTCTTTTTTTCTATGCCTGCCTGCTAGTGGGAAGTCCAGACAGGCTAGACTTTCCATGAAACAATGCAAATGAATGTCTTCACACCATACAGTTACGGGTGCCTTTATTCTTTGTGGGCTGCAAATTCAGTAGAGCTGTGCATATTTAGTGTCTGCAAGGTGCCTTAGATAATGATCTTTCTCTGATGCAGTATTATTGCTGTTTCTGGCAGGCTCTGGAAGTGCAGGCTAATTGCACAATGTCAGATTGTGGGTGTGTTATTGGTTAAAATTATAAGAGGAACATCAGCAGAGCTTTTTACAATATAATAGGCACTGATTAGCCAGCCATGTAATATGGCAGAAAAAGTTTCACCACTCACTATTTGCTTTAAGTTCAGGAGGTCTGAATGTAAACTAGGAAGAGAATGAAGACTTATGTTTCTTATTATGGGATTGAAGGATTAAGAAATTGTACTGCTTGACAAGTCTGACCTCTTCATTGTACTGATCTCTGGGCCACATTTTACCCACTTTAAAAACCATTCCTTGGAAAAATGCAGTTTGTCGTTTAGCTTTTCCCAGGCTGGTGGGAATCTTTCAAATCCTATCAGAATCACCAACAGTTTAATCTATCAAACAAGATTAAGACTTGATCCTGCAAGATACAACAAATCCAGTTGCATAGAACACAGAAGGATATTGCCCCTGGTTTTTGAAGCCCTACAGCAAAACAGATTGCAGTGGCAGCATTTACATGAAGAGAAAAATTCTTAGATCCCATATTACCCAAGTTAATTGAAACTAGAGATTACTTACTTGAGAAAAAAAAATAAGATAATGAAACTCCAAAAATCCCAAGGAGACATTTCTCTATTAATGCTGAATACATGAGGGAGGTGCTTAGATACTAGATGACAGTGTATGATCTTAATAAAATTCGTTTTAATAATGACATCCCAAATAATCACACAGTATATTTTTTGATATACTCACTGGGTTAGCAGCAAAATTAATTTCATTTCATTGCTATCCTGCTTATTCCAGGTGTTGAAGATTTCTTTTAGTATAGAGATATAAAGTTTTTAGATAATATTCAAGCATTAATAAAACCCTCAGAGAAACACCACTTCTCCCTAAATTTATTCATTTCTATCAATGCAGAGAAGATAAAGAAAAATAGAATTGTAGAATGGTTTAGGTTGGAAGGGACCTCAAAGCTCATCCAGTTCCAACACCCCTGCCATAGGCAGGGACACCTCCTACTAGTACAGGTCGCTCAAGGCCTTCCTTATCCCACCTGGCCTTGAACACCTCCAGGTAGGGAGCAGCCACAACCTCCCTAGGTGACCTGTTACAGTGTCTCACCACCCTTACTATAAAGAACTTCTTCCTAAGATCTAGTTTAAATTTCCTCTCTTCCAGTTTAAACCCATTACTCCTCATCCTATCATTATAAGACCTTGTAAATAGTCCCTTCCTTCACCAGGGAACTTCATTAGAATGAGGAAAACTTTTTTACTGTTAAGACTAAACTCCTTAAATAGAAAACATTTTAATTACTACCTTCTCAAAAATGTTCTCTACTACAAACTTAAAGTTATTTTTGTTTCCCCCTATTTCTCTCTGCATTGCTACCATAATTGACAGCAATAGAGAAAATTACCCCAGTAAATCTTAGAAACATAGAATCATTTCCATTGCAAAAGACCTTTGAGATCATAGACTCCAACTGTCTAATACATTACTGAAATATGGCTTGTTGATAATTAGTAGTTTTCTATGATGTTTTTCATTTGGGGTGATCCATTTTGTTTCACCAACTTCATCTACATACCAAAGACTGGTTTGTCTAAACCTAAAATTAAGAATGTTTGGAATTCCACATAAATTGGTTAATTTAGATAATAAAGTATCCTGTTACAGAGATTTATAGTGTGCATTTATTTTTCATTTCAGAAGATGTTAATGGTAATATCCATAGTTCATAAACTAATTCTTCAAGCATTGTTTCATTTATCTAATCCAGCCTCCTACATAGCACAGGTCAGGGCATTTTATTAAGTGTCTTGCACCTAGAAAAATACTTCCATGGAAGCTGTCATAGCAATGGTAAACTGCCAACACCTTTCTATCAATTTATGCTATGTTACAGTGAACTCTCATTGCCCCAGCCCAAAGTGCTACACACTGCCATTTACTCTCAACAGTTTGTGGTTGCACTTTCACTCTCCCAGACTGCTGGTTCTTTAGATTTATCAACTAAATCCAAGGAAAAGGGCAGAAATAGAACCTGCATGATGAGGGATCAGATGAATACAGAGCAAGCGATAGTAGCACAGTGTGTATTAAGTAAGAAATAGAAGACAACTGAGCAGCAGTTGAAGGGCTCTTGAGCATTTTGCTAGGAAAGCTCCTTTAACCTTTTTGCATTGTGCATTTCAACTGGATGTCAAAGCCATCTGGATCCAGGGCTCAGCTGAGCATAGAGCAGAATATACTCAACAATTACAAGAAAATAAGTACTACTTTTAATTAACGTCATAGGACACTTTGGGGGGGGGGGGAAAGGGTCTTGTTTAGTTTTATGTTTTGTTTGGTTGTTGGTTTTTTGCTTTGTTTTGATTGGTTGGTTTGTTTCATTTGGTTGGTATGGTATGGTTGTTTGTTTCCCAGTCTTCTATATTCCACAAGTAACAACAACTGCTTTCCTGATGCTCTAAGTTCTTTACTTGTTAACTCTCTTTCATAAGACTTTGCTTTCCAGACTCATGAGCAAACTCATATCTGCTATAGAAGTTTGCTGGCATGGTAAAGTTACACAGCCTTTTGCAGACACACATCCTGCAGCTCCATGGCATGCCAGCAGATTAGAAAGGTCTAAAAGCTGCTTAACTTTGTCAGCACACCAGGTCTGTGTCATCAGTGGAGCACATCAATCACAATGGCAGCATCTTCAAATTGAAACTTACATACATGTGGGCACCTGTAGCCAGTGTGGAAAAAGCACAGGTCTGTCTACAAACACCTGTACAAATATCTGTACAAGCCTGCATGCAATTTAGTGCAGCAAAGGAGGACCATGCAAGCTTCACATAGCCATCATACTTCTGCTTTCTGCTCTACCTGGCCTGTCAAAAGGACCACAGAAGTATGGGAGGGAACAAGTGCCTCAAGCGAGCTCCAAAATATCTTTCTGCAGCTTTGACTGTCATCTCTAGTTGTTTTATTAGACATTTTGCTGGTCTTTCATAAATCCACCAGTTGGCTTTCATCTCTAAATCCAGGAAACAAACTCTGTAAAGGGATGGACAGTTTTCCCATTACACTGCCTACAGCTCATCACGTAGTAGGTCCCTTATCACAACATCCAGATGTTGTTGCCTCACAAATAATAAATGAAAACATTTATTTCATTTCCAAAGATTATTGTGCCTGATGACTACAAATTCTGTCTCTCTTCCCAGATAGGTGGCCACTGTAAAATCCGAGCATCTCAAAAGCATCCATCTCGTATCTGCATGAGGAAGAAATAAAGTTTATTTTCCTGTTAATGAGAAAAGGTCTCAAAAAGCAGTGACTGTATTCCCAAGTTCTTAGACCTCAAAATAACTCCTAAGCCCAAAAAAAAATAGTTTTCATTATTCTCAAATACAGTAGTTCTCAGTAATATGACTAGTGGGGCAGTTTTGCTGAAGGAAAGTGGAAGATCTCAAGATATGTAGGATAATCCCTCCAGAACATTCTTGGTCTTATTAAACATTAGCTGTCAGGTGCACCACACCTTGAACCAACCTGAAATTGTCCATCTGTGGCAGCATATTTGGTCTCTGGTACATGATGTGCTGGATTTCATTCTGAAATATTTTATAGATGCCAACTCTATGCTGGTATCATCTTTATTTCCCTCCATCTGTAATAAGTGGTGTTCCTCAGGGGTCAGTGCTGGGACCAGTGCTCTTTGACATCTTTGTCAGTGATATGGACAGAGGAATTGAGTGCACCCTCAGCAAGTTTGCAGACGACACCAAGCTGTGTGGCACAGCTGACTTGCTGGAGGGCAGGGATGCCATCCAGAGAGACCTGGACAGGCTGGAGAGGTGGGCCCAGGCCAACCTCATGACTTTAAACAAGGCCAAGTGTAAGGTCCTGCACCTGGGTCAGTGCAATCCCAGGCACAGATACACACTGGGTGGTGAATGGCTGAGGGCAGCCCTGAGGAGAAGGACCTGGGGGTCTGGGTTGATGAAAAGCTCAACATGAGCCTGCAGTGTGCACATGCAGCCCAGACAGCAACCCTGTGCTGGGCTGCATCAAGACAAGTGTGGGCAGCAGGGCAAGGGAGG
>WAAF01018014.1:92813-115447 GCA_013400475.1 Tricholaema leucomelas | reverse complement strand
AAAAAAAAAATAAGATGGAGGTACTCAGTAACTCACTAAGTTTAGTGTTGTCCTCACAATAGGGTGAGGTGAAACAGGACTAGCAACACAGAAAGTGGATTTCTATATATCTTTGTAGATGTCTTTGTCAATCCTCTGGCTTGTGAGCATCTTCCTGCTTGAGTCTTTTTTTATTCTCTCCATGTTGTGATTTTATCTGTTTTCCTTTGTCTTTTGGACAACAGGCTATTTAACTTCTCCCTACCCTTTCCCCTCCTATCCTGTTGTCTCTGTTGTCTTTTTGTAGCTTTGTTTGGCTGACTTGGGTTTGCATGATTTCTCACTCTAATAACCTCTTACTGCAATGGTGACAGGGAAGCTGCCATCCCGAGTGGAAAACTCCTTCTTTGTTGTCTGCTGTGAGATCTGACAGGCTGGAAAACAAAAGTGGGAGGGCCAGAAATGGGAGGCACTAGAGCTGCCATAATCTCCTCGGTTTGATATTTCTGCCAGGTTTTACAGAAATAACAGCTTCTTCCACTCTTTTGTTCAAGCCTTTCAAGGGGAGAGGGTGGGACTAAGTGGCAGTAGCATGACAATGTGGCCTGAGAGAGAAAATAGTTGTAGGTTTGATGTGATGATTGGGGTTCGCAAAGGCCTTGCTTTGGGTGAATTTCTTTTCACACAATCCAAACTAGCTGTGGTTTGGCTCTAGGTGCCGTTTAATTCAGAATGGCTTGTTCTAAGGGAATGGGGCTATAGGAGAGCTCATATGGCTGTTCCGCTTTATGGTCTATTTAATCTCAGCAAGGGGGAAAAGACTCCAAGGGTAGACAAAAAGGAATGAAAACAAGACTAATGTTCGGTCTTCTGTGGCTAAGTTTCTCAGCTATTACACCATCAAATAACACAGCCAAGCCCTGTCACTATTTTCTCTCATTATTTTATGCTGAGCACAGAGCAGATAGAGACCAATGTCCTGTTCAGCTACTTTATAGCATTTTTTTCCTCCTTCACATTGAAAAATAAAGCAGAGCATTGGGTTTTCTTCATTTTACTGCATATCTTGGCTCATTTACTGTCTCAGAGCTCCTCTCCCCCCAGCCACCTGCTCACATGTCACTTGCTCTAATATTACAGGTTGTTACCCCACCACTGAAACTTCTCTCACCACCCTCGTGGTGCTGCTATGAATATATTTTTCCATTCTTTGTCACAATTTCTTTTCTTTTCCTTTCTTGAAAGATGCCAAAAAAATATTTTGGCTTGAGAGAGAGCTTCCTTCTTGCCAAACTGTGCCAAAAATCATGTTAAACTCCAGCATTCTTAGCATGTAGAAACCTAGATCACCTGTAGAATTTACAAAAGGAAGACTTTATGCTGGATTTATGACACTGGAAGGATTTCTTTTCTGTGTTACCATTTCACCTATGTTCCCACAGCTCAGCTCTGAGGGACAACGTCATTTTCAATCCACTCTTGTTTTTCTTTTATGACAGTTAATTATCCAGGATTTCAGTTTATTGTAGCACAGACCAAGCAGTCATCAATAAATCAGTCAGGACTGGCTCTGGTTGGGCTCCTGAGAATCACTTCCTCTTTCTTCATTGTTGTTCCCCTTGGATACTTTGCGACTCTTCACAATCATGTTGCTTATTTATTTTCAGTGTCTGTCTCTGCTGGTTCTGCTGGAGCGGGTCCAGAGGAGAGCCACGAAGATGCTCAGAGGGCTGCAGCAGCTCTGCTATGAGGACAGGCTGAGAGAGTTGGGGCTCTTCAGCCTGGAGAAGAGAAGGCTTCCAGGAGACCTTATAATATCTGAAGGGAGCCTACAGGAAGGCTGGGGAGGGACTATTTACAAGGTCTACTAATGTCAGGACGAGGGGGGAATGGGTTTAAGCTGGAGGAGGGGANTATAACTTGGACTTGGCTCATTTCCTGGCACTGTCCTTCAGGTTTGGGAGAGAGAGTGCTGGTGGCTCAAGTAGGTCATAGGAGTAAGGAGAAACTGCCCTCCCCAGAACTCAGAGTACCACTCTGCTTGTCAGCAGCACCCCATAGGCACCAAAGGTGGCAGTAACACAGGCTCAGTATGCCCTTTTATCGGTGGGTTTGCAGGCATCTAAAAGCCCTGCTCTGCTTTCTGCTGCAGGTGGAAAGAAACCAGGATAAATTACACTTTTGTAGCAATACAACCTTTTGCTGCAGTGTTTAAAGATTGAGTTTGCAAAAACAGATTATGGATCTTTTTAAGATCTCAAACACTTGATTAGCAGCACTCTAAATATAACTTTATTTTCTGCCAGATATCTTAATAAGTATATTTGGGTGGCTCATTCCACTTTTGAATCCATAACTCTTTGAAATCCTTTTTGTGAGACTGCAGACCATTCCAATTACAGACATTTCTGTAAGATGTTTGTGAAATAGATCTCTAATTCTGACTGCAACTTAATTTGATGTCAGATTTCTCAATAATACAGCTTCATGTTAGCAGGAATACTAATTCAGTATTCAAGTGTAGTTTGCAGTCCTCTAATAAGTCTCACACACCCTCAAGATGTGTTTTCTCTTTATTGGATTATGAGTTCCATGCCATGAGGCAGTAAACTCCACTAGTTTACAAGGTGAGCCAGAAGCTACTCCTGTTGACTGATGGTGGAGATCATCTCCAGACCATGAAGATGATGTTCTCTGGGTACAGCCCTGGAATGAGGCAGGGCAGAGGATTCTTTTTCCACATGGAGTACTGGAGTTCCCTTGATGGCTCTGGTACCTCTGGACTCTCATCTTTGTGGGGATGAATCTTCAATCACATAATCTAGAAATCAGTGCTTTGACATTTCATTCTGTCTTTTATACTTCTCCATGATCACAAATTATGTCAGTTTATCATAGTTTGGAGCCTACAATCCAGTACCTCTAAATACAACATCATCAGCTGCAGAAAATTCTTATTTAAATGAGAAAGATGCAGTGGATATATTTTGTCATTCCCATCCCATCTTATAGTGATAGCCTTGAAGGTTTTTTGCAATGTCTCATCTTTTGCTGCAGTCCTTCTGAATTTATTCCACAGCATTTCTGAGACTGGATAATTGTTTCTTATATTTACACTACTACATTTTCTAGGTTTCTTCAGTCTGTACACTCTCTGAATCAAACCTAAGCTAAATGTGTTTTTAAACCAAATATTGCTATTTTATTCCAGTAACTATAACAGACTTGATCAGTTTCAATTAAGGATAAACTTCACATCATGTAATCTTTCACTCAGAATTAGTTTCATGCTATGCATTCTCAATTATGCTTGTCTTTCCTCCATGTATTTACAATTTTTGTTCATTTTTTTCCAAGTGATCTATGTTTAGTTTATAATTTACAAGCATTTCATTATTTTTTAATGAAAAAAAAAAAAATCACTCTTTGCTTCAGCATTTTTCAGACAATCCCTCATGCAGATCTGCTCCATGTTGCTGTCTTCTCTGACCCCTGGAAGAAATCCTGGTGTACACAATAGCTTGTGTATTTTTCTGACTGTCAAAGTTGGCCTGCTGAAAGGTACTACCTGTCCTTCCAAACCTTGTCACTCTCCGCTGTCCTGATCAGTGAGTCGTGAGATGTACTTTCTTGTTCCTGCTACTCTGGTTTGAAAACTCTTGCAGAATGGTTGTATTTATTTCTAAATGCTGGATATTGTCTGGCTCTGTGTGTGTTCCCACTTCTCAAGCAGCTTTTTTTCCCTTTGACAGTCTTTTCTGTTTATTCTACTGCACCTCTTCCATATTCCTCCCTTTTTCTGTGACCTTCTGCTTCGTGCTTTCTCTCCTGCTGGCCAGTGTTTCGAGAGTAGCTAGGTATTTTTTTTTTCTTTGAACATTTTCATTCTGCCTTGAGTATTTCTGCATTCTCACAGCACTTTGCCTAAGTCTAAAGCAACATTGTCCAGCAGTCTTCCTTGCAGCTCTGGAACTTTGATGCTGATCACTATCTGCTCTTTTTTGATGAAGCCTGACAAAATGTCATAGTTACACATCTGATTCAGTTAAAGATCAGCCCACAAGACATACAGAAGGGATCTTCTGCTATTTTCCAATGATATCACTCCCCTTCTAAAGTTTCATTTTTCTTGGTAAATCAATATTCCCCAGTTTTATTAAGCTTATCCTTTTTTCTACCCTAATTATGCGGTATTAAAACCATCGATGGCAGGGAGAGATACTGTAAGGTCTAGGCCACTGCTCTGGATTCAGTTCAACATGAACCAAATATCTCTGACAGGAAAGTCTTAGCAAATTACATTGCTTAGAGAAGAGGAAGAGGAAGAGGAAGAGGGAGAGGGAGAGGAGAGGAGAGGAAAGGAAAGGAAAGGAGAGGAAAGGAGAGGAAAGGAGAGGAAAGGAGAGGAAAGGAGAGGAAAGGAGAGGAAAGGAGAGGAAAGGAGAGGAAAGGAGAGGAAAGGAGAGGAAAGGAGAGGAAAGGAGAGGAAAGGAGAGGAAAGGAGAGGAAAGGAGAGGAAAGGAGAGGAAAGGAGAGGAAAGGAGAGGAAAGGAGAGGAAAGGAGAGGAAAGGAGAGGAAAGGAGAGGAAAGGAGAGGAAAGGAGAGGAAAGGAGAGGAAAGGAGAGGAAAGGAGAGGAAAGGAGAGGAAAGGAGAGGAAAGGAGAGGAAAGGAGAGGAAAGGAGAGGAAAGGAGAGGAAAGGAGAGGAAAGGAGAGGAAAGGAGAGGAAAGGAGAGGAAAGGAGAGGAAAGGAGAGGAAAGGAGAGGAAAGGAGAGGAAAGGAGAGGAAAGGAGAGGAAAGGAGAGGAAAGGAGAGGAAAGGAGAGGAAAGGAGAGGAAAGGAGAGGAAAGGAGAGGAAAGGAGAGGAAAGGAGAGGAAAGGAGAGGAAAAGAGAGGAAAGGAAAGGAAAGGGAAAAAAGAAGAGAAAGGAAAAGAAAATAAAAGGAAACAAGGGAAAGAAAAAGAAGAACTCTGTGAGCCCTTTCAAAGCTCATTTGAATGCAATCAAATATAGCGGCATTTTGGGAAACCAGACTTCTCTATAATTCTACTTCCCAAAGCTGGGACAGAGAAAACTGATATTTGACTAAGTTGTTTATAAAGTTCTCTGAAACTAATGAGCTAGAATACTAAAAAAAAAAAAAAAAAAAAAAAAAAAAAAAAAAAAAAAAGAGGGAGGAAAAAAAGAGTTAATAAATAAAAGAATATAAAATATAAACCTAAACAAATCAACATTTATCTATCAGATTTTAAGTTAGAATTAGTTATTGGAATAGAAAAGCAGAGTAAAATAAAATAATAAGAAACAAACAAGCCCAAAACAAGGAAAGAGACTGCATTTCTCATACAGCCTCCTGATTCCAGCTCTTGTGCTGTTAAAAATAATTTGTATGAGTCATTGTAAAACTGTGAAAGGTGTTGTTATTCACTTTAAGGCTAGAACTGGGAGCTGTGTTTTGCTTAAATGTGAAGCTAATTAAACATGAGCTATGCCAATTAAACAATTGTGATAAATCATCTCTCCATTTGAATATTTATTTAGAGTAGCATTCTTTGAACGTAATGCTGTGTGAAGTAATCAAACACAAAGTGCAGAGCTGTGCTTCAGTCAAGTTATATTGTAAAGTGTACTGACCATCTGTTAAGCCTGGGAAATTGTGACACCAGTTTAAGCTGGCTGACCTTCTTGCATCAAAATTGACAATTCTTGAGTCCATCTTACACCTGGATTTTGCTGAAGGATCTAGAAAAGATGCAAGAAATAGCTTTCCATGCTATTTCCATGCCTTTGTGTTTTATTTCCAAAGCAAATGCTGTTGTGACATGAAAACACAAAGAAATAGCACAGGTAAGCAAATTTTTGAGAGTTTTAGGTTTGTTTAATATTTTTTGTGTGGGTTTTTTTTTCCATTTATGAGGCTAAGCAGAATGACTCTCTGAAATACAAAACATCATTTTGATTATACTGAGACATATAAAAGGTATTTAAAGCATCATTTTAAATGCAGAGCATGACGCTAGCAAAATTAAGCACTCTTTTACTCTTTTATTGTCCAAAAGAATCTGTGCTTGTGATTAGAGAGAGGAATTTAAAACAATTACACTGTTCTGAAAAAAATAATATGGGCTAAACTGTTTAATTAACTTTGAGACACCTTTCTGGAAATACAAAACAACAGCCACATTAAAATTAAATTTGTGTGTGATTACTTCAAACCTGTCCTTATTAGCGGCTACCTAGATGACCATGATCCTTCATGTATTTATGTTTAGGTCTCAATTATTCACAGTTTGTTAAATTGTGTGAAATGGGATGGATATTGATGGTACAGTCTGAAGGTGATTTCCATACAAAAAGATCAGGCATGTTTACTGTCCACAGACACAGCAAAAACCAAAGTTCTAGACAGACCTCATGCCGAAGCTGGCAAACACCATCTTGGTTCATCATGCAGATAGCTTTGCAGCATGTAAATGCAAGAAGAAAGAAAGAAAGAAAGAAAGAAAGAAAGAAAGAAAGAAAGAAAGAAAGAAAGAAAGAAAGAAAGAAAGAAAGAAAGAAAGAAAGAAAGAAAGAAAGAAAGAAAGAAAGAAAGGAAGAAAGAAAGAAAATGCAAGCAAGCAAGAGAGAAAGCAAGTGTGAAAGCAAGCAAGCAAGCAAGCAAGCAAGAATGCAAGAAAGCAAGCATGCAAGAAAGCAAGCCAGCAAGAGACAAAATAAGCATGAAATCTAGCAAACAAGCAAGCAAGAAATTAAGAGAGAGATAAAGAGTAGGTGATTGTGATGAGTCTAATAGGAGTGTGAGCTGGTGATCCTAATAGAGGAGGGACAATGTGTGGTGTTGGCTATCCAGATCCACATCTAGACTTAAACAAAAGTGTTTCCTGTGAGGAAAAACTCTTAGGAGTTCAGATCTGCATCAGAGTTTTCTGAGAGTCAAGCATTAAGATTCCATCCTGAGATCCTCTGTAACCTGTGTACTTTTCAATTTTGGGACCCTCACTAAAAGAGAGACCCTGGGGTGGGTCCGGAGGAGATCAGTGAAGGTGGTGAAAGGTCTGAAGAGCAAGTCTTATGAGGAGCAGCTGAGAGAACTTATGGGGAGAGCTGGGATTGTTCTGTCTGGAGAAGACCAGACTGAAGGGAGACCTTATTGCTTTTTTCAACCACCTGAAATGAAGTTGTAACAATATGGGTGTTGTTCTCCCTAGTAACAAGTGATGGGACAAGAAGAAATGTCTTCAAGTTGCACCAGGGGAGCTTTAGATTGGACATTAGATGAAGTTTCTTCACTGAAAGGATTGTCAAACACTGGAACATGCTTCCTGGGAGACAGTTGAATCCCAATCCCTGCACAAATTTAGAAGATGCACAGATACAGTGATGAGGGACTTGGTTTAGCACCAGACTTGTTGATAATGGCTAGACTCAATGATCATGAAGAGCTTTTCTGACTGAAGTGATATTCTAAGAAGGAAATGCAGGAGGTCAATAGAATGGAGAGACGATGCATCTAAAGAAGAATAAGACATAACTTTCTCCTAGCTAGAGTGGAGTTTATGAAGGAATAAGTACATATCCTACTACCCTACTATGAAAACTAGCCAGCTGTGGTGGTTTGGGTGTCCCCCGCGCCCCCACACTTTAGAACTCACCCAGACTAGACTCAGCCAGCTCTGGAAATCTGAATGAAGCTTATATTTACAGCTGGCACAATGTACAAGCAGATAGTTACAGTATATACAGATATAGATTGTTATAGACAGGGGAAAAAGGTAATGCAGACACAGCTCGCCTCGCGGACACCTGTGTCCCCTGGAGAGGCGGTCCACCACCCCTCCCCTTCTCCCTACCCCTCTCAACCTTACTCCAGTCCCAAGGAAGAATGGAGGTTCGGCCAAGAGAATTAAGAAGCAAAATGCAGACTCACAATGTTTGTATTCCATCTCTTCTTTATCTTGACCATGTGTGTAAAATAGAAGTATGTGAAGTTCTGAATGGATTTTATTCTCTTCTGAAATGGCTCAATTTAACATTGAAATGTGAAAAAATACACGTATTCTGTAAGTGTTCAGAAAGCTAAAGTACAAAAAGAAAAAAGCATTAACATTTAACTTGCATTTGGGATGCTCTTCACCTTTGATCAGACAGCATAACATTAAAAAAAATTTGTTTAAACAGTGGTATCTCCAATTTTCAGTCAACATAATTTTGCACATAAGATGAAGTCTTGTTTTGGCTTGAATTCTTTCCAGGTAAAAAATCTGGTTTAGTGCAGTCCAGGTAGTCTTTTTTTAAAATGTATTTTATTTTTCTACTTTTCCCCAGTCAGTGCAATGGTTGATGACCTCTGGGGGAGGGGCAGGCAGTGGGGGAGAAGATCATAGAATCATAGGATCTTAGAATGGTTTAGGTTGGAAGGGACCTCAAGGATCATCCAGCTCCAACCCCCTGCCATAGGCAAGGACACCTCCCACTAGAGCAGGCTGCTCAAGGCCTCATCCAGCCTGGCCTTAAACACCTCCAGGGAGGAAGCATCCACAACCTCCCTGGGCAACCTGTGCCAGTGCCTTGCCACCCTCACTGTAAAGAACTTCCTCCTAACATCCAGTCTAAATCTCCCCTCTTCCAGCTTAAACCCATTCCCCCTCGTCCTAACATTACTAGACCGTGTAAATAGTCCCTCCTCAGCCTTCCTGTAGGCTCCCTTCAGATACTGGAAAGCCACTATAAGGTCTCCTCAAAGCCTTCTCTTCTCCAGGCTGAAGAGCCCCAACTCTCTCAGCCTGCCCTCATAGCAGAGCTGCTGCAGCCCTCTGATCATCCTCGTGGCTCTCCTCTGTACCGGCTCCAGCAGTTCCATGTCCTTCTTGTGCTGGGGGCTCCAGAACTGCACACAGTACTCCAGGTGGGGTCTGAGGAGAGCAAAGGGGGAGAATCCCCTCCCTTACCCTGCTGGCCACACTGCTCTTGATGCAGCCCAGCACACGGTTGGGTGTCTGGGTTAGATTTCCAGCTCTTCATGCTGTTATCAGCAATGCAAAGTAACAGAATCTCATTTGTTTTAATTCTGTATGACAGACAGATATGCTCTGGATATATCTGCATCACGAAAGTGAACAGGGCAGTGTGCAAGACACAAGCATTCACAGCCCAAATGCCACCCTTCCATTAAGTTCTCAGCATGATTTTGATACAGTCCACATCACATTTTCTGAGTCAAAATCTAATCTTGGTACAAGTCTTATCTTAGGCAGGAATTATTTTCAATAGGTGGCTTGCACATACCCATCCAGTTGTAGGTAGAATAAATTCAGCTAAATGCACCATCTTCTACTAAATACAAAGCATCCAAGGCAATATTTACGACCATCTTTAGTCTCCATGTAGAAGCTGGAGAGCAGCCAGGAGGAAAGAGACCTGGGGGTACTGGTGGATAGTAGGCTGAAGATGAGCCAGCAGTGTGCTCAGGTGGCCAAGAGAGCCAATGGCATTCTGGCCTGAATCAGGAACAGTGTGGCCAGTAGGACAAGGGAGGTTATTCTGCCCCTGTACTCAACACTGGTCAGGCCACACCTTGAGTACTGTGTCCAGTTCTGGGCTCCTCAATTCAAGAGAGATGTTGAGGTGCTGGAATGTGTCCAGAGAAGTGTGACAAAGCTGGTGAGGNTGCTAGGTTGGACTGGATGATGTTGGAGGTCTCTTCCAACCTGATTGATTCTAAGATTCTAAGATTCTAAGTTATATATGTAAACCTTCCTGTAGGCACAGCAGAAGGCTGCATTCCACAACAAACAGGATACCATCAGTAGCTAAGAAACATTTAATGAAGAATGTTTTGTAGGTGTTGAAGAGGTAGTGGTGTAAGCACACAGAGCACACACGTGCTCTTGCATGAAAACATTAAGAGAAGTATCCCATCTCAAGCAAGATGCATTAAGAAGTCTTTACAAACCCTTCCATGTTGAAAGTAACCCAAGTAAATTGGCCCTTGTGAAGTTTTCATATTCTTTGTGATATTTTCATATGAGGTAGGTTGATAATGCTGGTGGGGATGCAATGAAGGAGGCAAAAAGCCTAGAAAAAGAGCACAGATTAAAATCAAAGCTTGCCATAGCAGTTTCAGCTATGTTAAAGAAGGGATTTATCCCACCAGCAAATTTGGGGTTAAATTTTGCACTCACTACAGTGAGGAGGAAGATGTCCACTGATTTCAGAAGTGGTTAGGCTGCATTGTTGGTCTCCTATAAGATTCTTTTTCAATTGCACTTTCTTATTATCACTTTTTGCATCTGTCTCCACTTACTACGTGTTCAGCTGCTAACCCCCACTTACCTCTCTATTATATTTCCCTTGTCACACTCATCAAAAAAAAAAGGGGGGGAAAGAGCAGAAAATACTTACTTGTGACAGACCAAGAGGTTAGTTGCAGAGTCTGCAGAGCACACCTTATGACAGCCTATTTCTTTTGGGGATTATGTAGAGGTGGATTTCTTTTCAGCCTTCCAAATCTCCAAAAAGACAAGTAGACTTGCCAAATGTATAGGCACATACACTTAGGCTTGCACATCTCAAAGCTATCAAGCATGTCACATTTTATTTCTTACACCTGGTTATGGACTATGGACACCTGTGACTTATTGGCAGCACATACTGGCTGTGATGGGGAAAGTTTCAGATAGAGAATTAGCTTTGTATTCCTCTCAGGAGACCATTTTGGATTCTCTCTCAGACATTTAAAGCTATTCTGTATGTTTAAAACAATAACAATACTTCCTTTAGAAAAAAAACCAAAAGAAAGCAAAACCAGTCTTTAGATTTTGGCTCTGGAAAAGCCTACAGAAAGCCTAATGAAAAACAAAAGCATGTAATACTGTATTTCTCTCACTCTACAATAGCTTCACTTGTGGCAAGTGGCATCAGTAGTTTGCAAAGTCAGCAGCATGCTCTTGGGTAGCGTAGTGGTTTTGATCTGGTCTGTTCCGGACAGAATGTGGAATTAACTCCAAAGGAGTAACATAACACCTCTCACACAGAGTTGGAAGCTAAGTGGATATAATATTTACAAGAGCAGATAAAAATGTCAAATGTAATAAGAGGAAAAGGATATATATAACCCAGCAAAGGCCCAGTCCCTGATGGGCTAGACCCAAAACAACAGCTAGAAAATTCTCTCTCCCACCAGCTAAGCCTACCTCCCACACAGCAAACCCAAACGAAGTTAAGAGTGTAGAGCTAGAAGAGAGAGAGGAGAAAGAAAAGGATGCCCAGAAGATCAGCTTCTTATATAGGGAAAATACAAGATATAGAAAGGGATCACAAATTACAATACCTGTACCTTCCACCTGGTTCTCTCTATCCCCTTGGAGGATTTTTCCTCTCTACGGTTTTACAACTACTCTCTAACCTAAGACAAGTAGGAAGAGTTACAAAGGAGAATGAGCTTTAGTAGCAGCTACTAGGCAGTGTGGGAAGTTTTTCTTGTAGCAGATGCTACCAGGTATTCAGGATATTTGTGCATCTCTAATTATCTCTTGCATGGGCCTCATCCTTTCCACTGACTCATACCTGAAGCATTTGGAGTTCAATGTATTTGCTAGTTTAAGTGACATTAGTAGGTTTCAGAAGGGAAATAATCAGTAGAAAGCCACCTTACCTGAGAACAATGCAAGAAAAATTCTTATGCACACACTTTCATAGACTCTCAGAATCATAAAATGTACTGGAATGGAAGGACCTTCATAGGTCATCTCGTTCAACTCCCTTGCAATAAGCAGGGACATCCCCAATTAGATCAGGCTGCTCTGAGCCCCTCAAGATTGCCCTTGCATGTCTTCAGGAATAGGGCCTCCACCACCTCCTTGAGCACCCTGTTCCAGTGTTCTGCCTCCTTCATAGTAAAGAGCTTCTTCCTAATGTGCAATCCAAATCTATTCTTCTCTAGTTTCAAGCTGTTACCCCTTGTCCTAGGGACAGTGACTCCACCACCTCCCTGGGCAGCCCATTCCAATGGCAAATCACTCTCTCTGGCAACAACTTCCTCCTAACATCCAGCCTATACTTCCCCTGGCACAACCTGAGACTGTGTGCCCTTGTTCTATTGCTGGTTGTCTGGCAGAAGAGACCAACCCCCACCTGGCTACAACCTCCCTTCAGGTAGTTGTAGACAGCAACGAGGTCACCCCTGAGTGTCCTCTTCTCCAGGCTGAACACGCCCAGCTCCCTCAGCCTCTCCTCACGTGAGCATATGCTATTTTTTCTATGATCAAGTAAACCAGAAGTTTTAATTCTTGCTACTGAAAACACAGTCTGAGTTTTTAAAAGTCGATGAAGACTCAACTTATTTTGTCAGACTTTTTCTTCCCAGTAAATTTTATCATCAAGTTTGACAAATGCAGGGTGGCCAAAACTTTCAGGAGCTGTCGGAGGTATCAACTCCCACTTCTTATAGGGTTTCACACCATATCTACAGCAGATTTCAACCTTGCCATTAACTCTGATGTACTGGGCATGGATCTGCTGAAGCTGTACCATTTCATCTATGAAATTTAAATATTTAATGGAATAGAAACTGGAAAATTTGTCCCAACGGCTGGCTTAGTGCCCTAATCACCAAATAAGTATTTTATTTTTCACTCTTTAAGGAACTATTTAAAGTGTTTCATGCAACACAAAATGACTCCAATGAGGACAGCTGAGACATGTCAAAGAAACACAGATCGGGTGCTTCAGGCAATATTCTGTGTGGCTGAAAATGTGTGAACATTTTTATTCTGAGTATTGTTTTCCCTCCTATTGGATATTTATTCCAGAGACAGATTTGTTAGACAAAAAGATTACCTCTTTCTAGGGATGATTTCTGAACTCATCTCAAACTCCTGCATCCCAGGGTGGTGGCAGGCCTGACAGGGCAAACATGGGTTTCTCCATGCTCTGGCTTGCCCAGGCATTGGATAAGGTTGTTTAGCCTGGAAAAGAGGAGGCTCAGGGGTGATCTCATTGATGTCTAAAACTACTTGAAGGGAAGTTGCACCCAGGTGGGGGTGGATCTCTTCTCCCAGGCAACCAGCAACAGAACAAGGGGACACAGTCACAAATTGTTCCAGGAGAGGTATAGGCTGGATGTTAGGAAGAAAGTTCTTGACAGAGGGAGTGCTTGGCATTGGAATGGGCTGCCCAGGGAGGTGGTGGAGTCACCATGCCTGGAGGTGTTGAAGAAAAGCCTGGATGAGGCACTTAGTGCCATGGTGTAGTTGATTGGACAGGGCTGGGTGCTAGGTTGGACTNAAGCATGTAGAGAGGTTGCTGTTGGATTTTCCCAAGTTCTTTTCTCAGGAAGCTGGGAGTCTATAGCATAGTCTGTGACCTGGTTCTTCTGTGTGCTAGTTTGAGCCTAGCTAGAATGTTTTGGTGAAAAGAACTAGATAATAGGCCTAGAAATGAAAACAATGGTGAGGTCTACTTCGCTCACAGTCTTGCTGAAATGTGTAGAAAGGAAAAGCAAAACGAAAGATAAAGTTGCTTTGCTCTGCACTTCGCTTGGGCACTTAGCTCGGTCTGCTGGCTGAACTCCATCTTGCTTTCTAACCTCACCCTCCGTTTGCTTTGGCTGATTTCACCTTCCCCCTACCCCTCTCAACCTTACCCCAGGCCCAAGGAAGAATGGAGGTCCGGTCAAGAGGATTAAGAAGCAAATGGAGGGTGAGGTTAGAAAGCAAGATGGAGTTCAGCCAGCAGACCGAGCTAAGTGCCCAAGCGAAGTGCAGAGCAAAGCAACTTTATCTTTCGTTTTGCTTTTCCTTTCTACACATTTCAGCAAGACTGTGAGCGAAGTAGACCTCACCATTGTTTTCATTTCTAGGCCTATTATCTAGTTCTTTTCACCAAAACATTCTAGCTAGGCTCAAACTAGCACACAGAAGAACCAGGTCACAGACTATGCTATAGACTCCCAGCTTCCTGAGAAAAGAACTTGGGAAAATCCAACAGCAACCTCTCTACATGCTTTGGGTACTGTCTGAATTATACTTTGCAAGCAAATACTTAAATGCCTCTTTCAGTATAATATTTGCATTTCCCACTTTAAGAAATAAGTGCTCTAGTTTTGCCTTGCTCTGCCTGTATAAATTTCCAACCTGTGCGTTTTGAACCTTGTGAATAAGTTTTCTAGTGAGTTTTAATGTTAATAAACAGCTTTCATAGTTATTAACAATCATCACCCAGATATGAAAATTAACACAGATTATTGATTTTGCATAATCCATCACACCCAGCCAAACCCACATGGCAATTTCAGTATGAATTTGGAAGAAAGGTTTGTGACAACCAGCTGCATTTTTTACTCATTCATCCACTCTTTCTTCAACAAAGTGCTGCAAGGATAGTAGAATCATAGAAGCATAGAATCAAGCAGGTTGGAAGAGACCAACCTATCACCCAGCCCTGTCCAGTCAACTAGAACATGGCATTAAGTGCCTCATCCAGGCTTTTCTTGAACACCTCCAGGGACAACAACTCCACCACCTCCCTGGGCAGCCCATTCCAATGGCAAATAGGTCCCTCTGGGAAGAACTTCCTCTTAACATCAGCCTATACCTCTCCTGGCACATATTTGACTGTGTCCTCTTGTTCTGTTGATGGTTGCCTGACAGAAGAGACCAATGCTCACCTAGCTACAACCTCCCTTCAGGTAGTTGTAGACAGCAATGAGATCACCCCTGAGCCTCCTCTTCTCCAGGCTAAACAATCCCAGCTCCCTCAGCCTCTCATCACAGGGCTGTGTTCCAGGCCTCTCACCAGCTTTGTCACCCTTCTCCGGACACATTCCAGTATCTCAACATCTCTCTTGAATTGAGGAGCCCAGAACTGGACACAGTACTCAAGGTGTGGCCTGACCAGTGCTGAGTACAAGGGAAGAATAACCTCCCTTGTCCTATTGTCCACACTCTTCCTGATACAGTCCAGGATGCCATTGATCCTAATTCTCTGTCTTCTTTATTATGCAGAAAAGCAGTGTTGTGATTTTTGGCTCAGATTCATACACTGATGATCATTAGCAAAAGAGGTTAAAAGGCATGTAATCATTTTTAAAAAGTGGCAGAGGGGTGGGAATCTTGGCTTGTAAATGTAATTACAGAGCTTGTCAATAACCATTGATTTCCTTAGATGGATCGCTTGAAAGTATTCAAAACCTGGGGAATAAAATGGAGGAATACTATGGGACTCCAAAAGAACTAAACAGCTTTTTACATCTCTTTCTCCTACTTGTGTCCTCACACGGTGGAGCATCTTACACCTTAGGGTTATCTTTTAGAATAGAATAGAATAGAATAGAATAGAATAGAATAGAATAGAATAGAATAGAATCAATCAGGTTGGAAGAGACCTCCAACATCATCCAGTCCAACCTAGAACCCAGCCCTATCCAGTCAACTAGATCACGGCACTGCCTCATCCAGTCTTTTCCTGAACACCCCCAGGGACGGTGACTCCACCACCTCCCTGGGCAGCCCATTCCAATGCCAATCACTCTCCCTGTCAAGAACTTCCTCCTAACATCCAGCCTNCCTCAACATCTCTCTTGAATTGAGGAGCCCAGAACTGGACACAGTACTCAAGGTGTGGCCTGACCAATGTTGAGTACAGGGGCAGAATAACCTCCCTCCTCCTACTGGCCACACTGCTCCTGATACAGGCCAGGATGCCATTGGCCCTCTTGGCCACCTGGGCACACTGCTGGCTCATCTTCAGCCTACTATCTACCAGTACCCCCAGGTCCCTTTCCTCCTGGCTACTCTCCAGCCACTCTGTCCCCAGCCTGTAGCATTGCTTGAGGTTGTTGTGGCCAAAGTGCAGAACCCTGCACTTGGCCTTGTTAAATTTCATCCCATTGGCCTCTGCCCACCCATCCAGCCTGTCCAGGTCCCTTTGCAGGGCTCTCCTACCCTCCAACAGATCAACAGCTGCTCCTAGCTTGGTGTCATCTGCAAACTTAATGATGCTGGACTCAATCCTCTCATCCAGATCATCAATAAAGATATTGAATTTTTTGTGTCTTTGGGAGAAAATGCTTAGTGTTCCTATTGTTTTCTTATATATGCTGAGTTTAGTGCATTTTGTTGCAATTTGACTTTACAAGCCTGACTAAAAGCTCTAACATGAAATTATTACTTATCTCCAACACTCCTGTTCTCATGGTCCATGGCCCCTCTCTTGAGTGACTATTTCCTTATTAATATCTAATGTTTCTTTATGTTACTAGCTTTTAAATTGTCTTCTTGTGAACCAAGCTTTTCTATTATTTATTCCACTCTGGCGAGACCTCACCTGAAATACTGTGTCCAGTTCTGGAGACCTCAGTGTGAACCTATTCGAGCAAGTTCAGAGGAGGGTCGCAAAATTGATCAAAGCTGGAACATCTCTTCTATTAGGAAAGGCTGAGAGAGTAGAGCTGTTCAGCCTGAAGAAGAGAAGGCTCCAGAGACACCCTGTTGGAGCCTTTCAGTGCTTAAAGGGGCCTGTAAGAAAGATCGAGGCCGACAAAGAGTAGTGGTTTCAAACTGAACCGGAGCAGTTTTAGACTAGATTCAAGTAAGAAATTTTTCACAAGGCGATGTGAAACACAGCCAGACATTGGCCAGATAGGTAGTAGAATCCCATCCCTGGAAACATTCAAAGTTGCCAGGGCTCTGAGAAACCATCTGGTTAAAGATGTCCATGATAACTGTGAGAGGTTAGACTAGATAACTTTTCAAGGTCCCTTCAAACTCAAACTCTTCTATGATTCTAAAAATTTGCTCTGGAAAAAACTGCTCTAGCTCCTTGCTCCTTTTCACCCTGAGCCTTGTGTCTGACATTCTTTATAGGAAGGAAATATTTAAAGACCAAATCCAGAGGCTTTTCTGTAGTTTCTTGGAATTTACAGCAAGATATATTAAATGACACTGAAAATATCAAACAAGACTAAACTATAGCTGAGAAGAAGAGAGCAAATCATCGTGGAAGTCACCTGTCAGGCAGTAAAAATGTGACTATCTGGGATTACTATTCAAACAGGAGCCAGAAGGAAAATTATTGTAATTAGTGCCAGTAGATAACAACCTCTTTTCCATGCGAGAAGTGATAGAGATCCAGCCAAGTATTTAACAGCAGGAAACCAACTTTTTCTATCATGGACAATTGCCACTATGTATATCACATTACTCTTCCATCTTCTTATTTTTAAATGTTTTCTTTCTTTTTTTTTTTTTAACAATTGCCACTGTAAACCCTTCCCATGTGTTTATTTTTATGCAAGAACATGAACTCCCTTCCATCCCCTTGTTACTATTGAAATATGACAACATGACTGAATTATCAAGGGGAAAGTTGTGACAGAAACAAATTTGTAGACACCGATGTCAATGAAGAAAGATAGGGAGAGGATGGTCCAGGTGATGGAGCAGGGATTGCTCTGCAGCATGTGATGAAAGCCTGGTGAGACAGGCTCTCCCCCTGAACCCCATGGAGGCTAATGGTGGAGCAAATATCCACCTGTAGCCCATGGAGGACCCTCATACCAGAGCACACATTTTTAGGTGGATTCATCCAAAGAAAGCTGTGACCCCATGGTGAACCCATCTCCTGGAAGGACTTGTGACTTCATGAGCAACCCAGACTGGAGCTATCTGTTCCTGAAGGACTGCACCCTGTGGAAGAGATCCATGCTAAAGCCATTAGTGAAGAACTACAGTTTGTAGGAAGGTCCTACATTAAAGTAGTTTATGGAAAACTATATCCTGTGGAAGAGACCCCACTCTAGAGCAGGAGAAATGTGTGGAAAGGAAGGAGCAGCAGAGACAGTGTGTGATGAACTGACCACAAGCCCCATTTTCTGTTACTCTATGCCACTTGTCAGAGAGGAGGTAGAGAAATTATCAGTCAAGCTGAGCTCTAAAGAGTTGGTTTAATTAACTATTATGCTACTCTGATCTACCTGGTAAAAAATTGAGTCTGTTTTACCCAAGATGGTAATTGCTGAGTGATCTCCCTGTCTATCTTGACCCGTGAGCCCTTCATTGTATTTTCTCTTCCCTGTCCATCTGAGGAGGGGAGTGATAGAGTGCTTTGTGCTTCTGGTGGACAGTTGGCATCCAGCTAAATTCAACCTACCATAACACTGCGCAAGATTCATCCAATGATTCTCTTCTCACTGAATGAATTAAAGTAGATTTAAGACTGCAATGATTTCTGCTAGGTGAAGCTTTAGGGAGAGTTAATACTGCACTTATACAGGTCAGCCATTGCAGCCTGACCCAGTCCCACCATTCCTGAAGACCAATGGCCAATGCACCTACAATCAATAACACCAAACTACCTAAACCTGAAAAACTAGAATTCGTTTCTCAGATGATTCAGTGATGGGTTCTGAGATGCATTTAGAGACCTCCAAGACAGTGGTTTCCATAGAGTGGCTGGAGAGCAGCCAGGAAGAAAGTGATCTGGGGGTACTGGTAGATAGTAGGCTGAAGATGAGCCAGCAGTGTGCCCAGGTGGCCAAGAGGGCCAATGGCATCCTGGCCTGTATCAGGAGCAGTGTGGCCAGTAGGAGGAGGGAGGTTATTCTGCCCCTGTACTCAACATTGGTCAGGCCACACCTTGAGTACTGTGTCCAGTTCTGGGCTCCTCAATTCAAGAGAGATGTTGAGGTGCTGGAATGTGTCCAGAGAAGGGCAACAAAGCTGGTGAGGGGCCTGGAACACAAACCCTATGAAGAGAGGCTGAGGGAGCTGGGGTTGTTTAGGTTGGAGAACAGGAGGCTCAGGACAGACCTCATTGCTGTCTACAACTACCTGAAGGGAGGTTGTAGCCAGGTGGGAGTTGGTCTCTTCTGCCAGGCAACCAGCCACAGGACAAGGGGACACAGTCTCAAGTTGTGGCGAGGGAAGTATAGGCTGGATGTTAGGAGGAAGTTGTTGCCAGAGAGAGTGATTGGCATTGGAATGGGCTGCCCAGGGAGGTGGTGGAGGCACCGTCCCTGGGGGTGTTCAGGAAAGACCTGGATGAGGCACTTAGTGCCATGGTCTAGATGACTGGATAGGGCTGGATGCTAGGTTGGACTGGATGATGTTGGAGGTCTCTTCCAACCTGGTTGATTCTATGATTCTATGATTTGTGACATATCTCATGTTCTTCCGCTTTGAAAGAATTTCTGCTAGCAGCTCATGGTTGGAGGAAGAAAAGGAGAGTAGACACTGAGTTTTCAACCCTTGCCATCAAACTGCACCCAACACAGGATATTTATTCTTCATGTTTACAGAGAAAATATGAAGTTGTCTAGTCTTCCTTACTAATCTGTGGCAAAATGGAGATTGCCACAATGGTTTGGCCTTTAAGCTAAATTTTCTTGAAACTGCCTACAGAAGATCTTGACAGCACAAGTGCTGCAGAGGAGGATATCAGCCAAGTAACTGTATGTGGTCAAAAGGAATGCATGAACATTTTTATCTTTCAATAACATCTGCTAGATAAATAATTCACTGTCCTTGGTGTCTAGGAGGTAGCCTAAGAAATATCAAGACCCTCCCACTGCCTGCATAGATAGGAATGAGTATTTCCAAGGTGTTAGATGGCCTGGGAGTCCAGCCCTTTGTGAGCAAGCTCTTCAGAAGAGAAATCTTGTTCTCTTTAAAGTTGGTGAAGTCTCTGTATTCTATGCCGCAGAAAACAGGTGTGCAGAAAGCAATAAAAACCAGCAATATGCTGAACATGCCTCCCAGATTTGAGAACAAGGCAGACAGCTAGAGGAAAGGAAAAAAAAAAAAGAAAAGGCAATAAAAATAAAAGTTAAGTCACTTTAAAAATCCCTTAAAATCTCTCCAGGGTATTGCAAATCCCTGTAGGCATGGAGACTACATGGCTGTGGATTCTTCTGTAGAAATCTGCAGACTTTGCAAACACCTTAGGATGCTGCAGGCAGCAGATGCTTCCTTGCTGTCAGCACTGGAGTAGAGCTGGCCAATTATATTTTTATTTCTCAGCACCTTTAATATTTTCCATTCCCTCTATCATTTTTTTGTTTAACTTTTATTAAGCTAATCATAGGCTTGCCATTGCCAGCCTGATGGACTTGGAGAAGCAGTTGTTAAACAAAACAAGCTTGTCCCTCGAGAGATTGCCTCACAGTTAGATAACAATTCTAATAATAACAATGATATGGGGAGGGGAAGAAAACAATAATTCGGGCAATAGAATATGTCATTCATTATGTTAATTTACTCCAAAGTGTTTAGGCAGTGTTACTTGGCACCAGAAAAGAAATTCACAGTATCACAGTATCACAGTATCACAGTATTACCAAGGTTGGAAGAGACCTCATAGATCATCAAGTCCAACCCATTACCACAGAGCTCAAGGCTAGACCATGGCACCAAGTGCCACGTCCAATCCTGCCTTGAACAGCTCCAGGGACGGTGACTCCACCACCTCCCTGGGCAGCCCATTCCAGTAGCCAATGACTCTCTCAGTGAAGAGCTTTCTCCTCACCTCAAGCCTAAATTTCCCCTGGCATAGCTTGAGGCTGTGTCCTCTTGTTCTGGTGCTGGCTGCCTGAGAGAAGAGAGCAACCTCCTCCTGGCTACAACCACCCCTCAGGTAGTTGTAGACAGCAATAAGGTCTGCCCTGAGCCTCCTCTTCTCCAGGCTAAACAATCCCAGCTCCCTCAGCCTCTCCTCGTAGGGCTTGTTCATGTAAGGAATATGGTAACACTATATGAAGTGTTCAGGGTTTCATTTAGGGCAGGTAGTGAAACAGGGCAATGTTTCAAAGCTTTATCACAGAAAAAAAAAAATAAGGTCAAAACTTTGCATGCCACAAGTTTAAATAAGCAGCACTTTCTTCCTCTTCTGGTGGTGTCAATAGTGGGACCTTCCAGAATTTCAAGCTTCAAAGTGGAGATGTTCTGTTTGGGGGAGGTGATGAACATCTACATTTCAGTCTGAGATGGTGTTGGATCTAGTGCTACACTAGTATTTTTGGCATGGGGACTATGTTGAAAGAGCATCCGTGACTCCTAGCTCTAATACATATTTCTACAACTTTTCAGGCAGATGCATACTGCTGGAGGAAAAAGGGCTAGATATTCTATTCAAATTTGAGACAGGCTTTGAAAAGAAGAAAAACAAAAAAAGGGGGAAAAAAAGGTGTCTTTTCTCCATCTGTCAGCTCCCCTCTACCTCTTTCCAAGCAGAAACTGAGCAGAATCCTAGTTCTATTGAAATCATCAAAATCAATTGTGCTCCCGTTGACTGCAGTAGGAATAAGTCCTTGGTGCACAGAATCATGGAATAATTTAGGCTGGAACAGACCTTTAAGATCATCAAGTCCATTTTTTTTCCTATTCAACTCAAAATATTGGTACTAGGAATGAAAAAAATCAAAATGTGGTCTAATCTGGGGGAAAGAAGGAACCTTCCCATTTAACCAAATAAAAGAAATCTTTGACTACCTGTAAAAAAGTAAACAAAGAAAAAACAAACTGACTGGACCTATATATGATCAGTGTCTCACTAATAATGAGAGGATGGGAGAAGAAAAATGCATGCATTAGCACAAGACTGCTGAACTTCCTGAAGGTGATGTTGATTTTAAAATGGAAATTATTTACAGGCTGCTTGTACTGAAATATTGACTGTGACCATACCAAGTGTGTGCTCAAGCAAACCCACACCTACCTTAAACTGCTTTACTTATGTGCCAAAAGCTGGTAGCCTGCAATTCAGAGCATACAATATTAGCTTGGCCATGGTTTGCTCTGAGCTGTGTAACAACATAGCTTGACTGTACTCAAGCTGCCTAGGCCAGGTGCTATAGTCATGGCTGCTTCTTGCACCACAGCATCCACTCAAGTGGGAAAAGCATGAGGCTGAGTGTGTGGAGTTGCACACTGTGAACAGGCAGGCACTTTATGAAAATCTCCGTGGTGGCACTTGGGTTTTACAGAGAGAGGTGATGTGAACACCATGAGGTCTCAGCTGAAACTATTTGTGAGGCTTTAAAAAAAATTCAGCAAGTCTTTGTCAGGAAAATGGCAACACAGGAAGCAAGAACAGAGGCTTTAAAAAATTTCAGCAAGTCTTTGTCAGGAAAATGGCAATACAGAAAACAAGCACAGAAACGGCATAATGTGGATAAAGGGTTTCTTCTGCCATTTCTTCACCAAAACTTTGGTGAAGTCTGAAATATTGAAGAAAACTTCTGCATAAGCAAGCCTCAATTTCTATTTTCTTTATAAATATAAGACTACATTGTACATATGCTGCTGGGCTGAGAATATTTGTGCGCATTTGTGCTTATATATAATTGTCTAGAGTTACTCCTAGTTACTTCATAAACTGATTCGTAGACTTAAACAATGATTTCTCAGATACTTGTAGCTATATTTCTCTGCTGATTTTTTCCATTAACAAGCAAACAAACAAAACCAACAAATCAATAAACAACCCCCTCCACCCACCAATCTTTCCTAGAACTGAAAGCAAAGAATCATAGAATCATAGAATCATAGAATGGTTTAGGTTGGAAGGGACCTCAAGGATCATCCAGCTCCAACCCCCTGCCATAGGCAGGGACACCTCCCACTAGAGCAGGTTGCTCAAGGCCTCATCCAGCCTGGC
>WAAF01018014.1:59585-83261 GCA_013400475.1 Tricholaema leucomelas | reverse complement strand
AAGGGAAGAGAAGGGAAGAGAAGAGAAGAGAAGAGAAGGGAAGGGAAGAGAAGAGAAGAGAAGAGAAGAGAAGAGAAGAGAAGAGAAGAGAAGAGAAGAGAAGAGAAGAGAAGAGAAGAGAAGAGAAGAGAAGAGAAGAGAAGAGAAGAGGCAACAGCAGCAACAACAAAGTCCAGTTTTTAATATTTTTGAGATGAAACTCTCCTTTTTGCTTTCTTATTTGTCCAGCTTACCAGTTTTTCTCGTCTGCACCTTTTTCTGAAGCTGGCTGCAATTATGTCAGCTAGTGTGTTTTACATGCCTTTAAAAGTAACCGTTTGGTTTAAAAAGCCAGAATAGCAGAACAAACTGAAAGAAGTGAATTGTCTATAAATTACTGCTTTTTATATTCAACATCCCTCTGCATGCATCACAGAACCACAGAAGCCAGTGATGTCAAAGACAGTAGATCATCCAGTCTTTCTCCCTTAAAATGCAGAATCTAGCTTGCTTTGATATCAAATCAAAAGATACCAAAATGGAATTTTGTGTAAAAAAAAAATTAAGGCAAACAGTCCAGGTCTTAGAATATAAGTTACTTTACTATTTTATATTTCATATCTCTAAGGGAGGATTTTCTGAAAATACAAATGACAGTTGGGTGCCTGAGCTGATGGAAATTGGACACCTAATGCCCAACACCCATTCGTGTCTTTGAAAATCATTGTGGAATTCCTAGGCTATGATAGAATGTAGAAAGGGAAAGGGGGCTTAGAAGTAATGCTTGAAGTTCTCCAAGGACTATAAGGATACCCTCTCTACTGTCTTGCCTTTGAAACCAATGTTCTTGGTTAAGTCACTATATTTAACTATAGCTGTTCTTTTGTGAAGAATGAGTTCAAATTATGATCACAGCATAACAGAACCTTAGACGTTGGAAGGGACCTCCAGAGATCATTGAGTCCAATCACCCCTGCCAAGACAGGATTGTCTAGGGTAGGCCATGCAGGAATCCACCTGGGGGGGAGTTGAAAGTCTCCAGAGCAGGAGGCTCCACAACCTCTCTGGGCAGCCTATTCCAGTGCTTTGTCACCTTCACTGTAAAGAAGTTTCTCCTTATGTTGAGGTGAAACCTTCTGTGTTCCAGTTTGTAGCTGTTGCTCCTTGTTTTATTGCTGTGGACCACCAAAAAGAGATTGGTTCCATCCACTTGACACCTGCCCCTCAGATAGTTGTACATATGGATAAGATCTCCTCTAGTCTTCTCCAGACTAAATGTCTCTAAGGCTCTAGTCTCTCTTCATAGAGGAGATGCTCAAGTTCCCCAGTAATCCCCATGGCTCTCTGCTGGACTCTTTCTAGCAGGTCCCAATCTCTCCTGAAGTAGAGAGCCCAAAATTGGACACAGTATTCCAGGTGTGGTCTCACTAGGGCAGAGTAGAGGGGCAGAAGAACCTCCTTAGACCTGCTGAACACACTTTTCTTGATGCACCCAGAATACAATCGGCTCTCTTGGCCACAAGAGCACATTGCTGTCCCTTGAAGAACTTACAGTCCACCAGAACTCCAAGGTCTTCCTTCACAGACTTGCTTTCCAGCAGGGCAACCTGTACTGGTGCCTGTTGTTATTCTCCTTCAGATGTAGGACTAGCTTTCCTGCTGCTGGTCATTCCAAATATGGGGAAATGAAAGTGTTCTATAGCTTGTTAGGTCACTGGTTACTTACTATAATTATTGCAACACATTTCAGTTACTTTTGTTGCTTTCCTTTTTTTTTTTTTTTTCCTTTTTTGAGGTTTTCTGACTAGCTATTATGATATCCTAAGAAGAATGCACAAAAAAAATCAATTACCTGAAAAGTTTAACACACCTTAATAAAGAAATAACTTGGAAATATTTTTCAATATGATAACCACATAGTTCACTTCAAGAGAGATGTTGAGGTGCTGGAATGTGTCCAGAGAAGGGCAACAAGGCTGGTGAGGGGCCTGGAACACAAACCCTATGAGGAGAGGCTGAGGGAGCTGGGGTTGTTTAGCCTGGAGAAGAGGAGGCTCAGGGCAGACCTCATTGCTGTCTACAACTACCTGAAGGGAGGTTGTAGCCAGGTGGGGGTTGGTCTCTTCTCCCAGGCAACCAGCAACAGGATAAGGCGACACAGTCTCAAGTTGTGCCGGGGGAAATATAGGCTGGATGTTAGGAGGAAGTTGTTGCCAGAGAGAGTGATTGGCATTGGAATGGGCTGCCCAGGGAGGTGGTGGAGTCACCGTCCCTGGGGATGTTCAGGAAAAGCCTGGATGAGGCTCTTATTGCCATGGTCCAGTTGACTGGATAGGGCTGGGTGCTAGGTTGGACTGGATGATCTTGGAGGTCTTTTCCAACCTAGTTGATTCTATTCTATTCTATTCTATTCTATTCTATTCTATTCTATTCTATTCTACTCTATTCTATTCCATTCTATTCTATTCTATTCTATTCATCATGGTCTAATGCTAACTCAGTCTTTTCCTCATTGTAACAATCTTCTTAATGCTTTACAGACCTGACGCACTGTAATTCTTCCTTCAAAGTGAAATCATTTTTGTAAGGTCAAGGATAAGAACAAGAGATATTCCAATTTCTCATTCCTCACAGAAATCCAAGAGAAATGTTCCCTCTTAGATGTGAGACTGCTTTGAAAGTTTGTGCTTGTCCCCAGAATAAAGATTTCCAGGTTTTAAAACCAGACTGGAATTTATTCAGAAGTACAGGAAGTTATTTAGGAAAAAGAGAAATAATATGAAGAAATAAAAGATTCAGTTTGAGGAAGAAGAAACATTTTAAAATTCATTAATAACTCAAGAGTACATAAAATTAAACCTAACAGATGTACTATTTTTTAATATATCATCAAGCTTGGACAACTTAAACATTGCAGTTCTTTAAGAGTTATTCAATTAAATGTGACTCATTTACTATGACATTCTTAACAGATATTGGAATATTTGAAGACTGAAAAAAACCACCACACTAATGTGATAATTTTCAGAGAGGATGTGTGGAATCATCTGGTAAGCTTCAGAGTTGTCAGAGTGACATGAAGTTCTGGAAAATGTGTAAAAAAGAAATGGGAATTAAGTTGATGAAAATTCAAGGAGTGAAATATCAGCCAGCACTAACTCATGCAAAAAAAATCTTCCACAAATATGAATGTCATCTTTGATGATATTATGAGTTTGGAAGGGATAATTAAGAGATGAAATATATTACTTTGGGTATGCAAATTAGGTATTACAATGTCTAAAATGACCTCACATGGAGATTTACAACACCTGCTTAAAATAACACTTTAGATGGTTTTACGCAGTATCTAACTACTTGGTCCAGGAGAGGTGTATAAGTGTGCTATCAAAGGCTGCAGGCAGTTGGTACCCCTAAGTCAACCTAACAGCTTTCTATTGCCTAAAGAGGCAGTACTGACCAGTACTGATCCTTCCATCTTTTCTCCTCCTCTTTACAATTTTTTTCTGTCTCAAGCCGTTCTCTTCTGCTGCCTGCAGGGCTTACCTGACCCTTGCTGAGCTAACTGAACTTGCAAACTCTGCCTGAATGTATTCATTTTTGCTGGGTTAATCTCTTTTCTACTTTAATGGGTGGAATTGACTCATCAAGAATTCAGAAAAATGTTGGAGCCTGCATATGGAAAACAGCTGGAGCACGTGGCTGGGAGCCAGCCAGAGGAGGTGAGAAGATGAGAAAAGTCAGAATGCCTCCTTTGGCAAGAGACAGCTGCCAAGTCGGCCCTGGCCATCCGTTTGGAGCATAATGTTCATTTGGTGCTCAAACTGAATCACCTAGAGAAGCAGCTCAGCTGAATTAGATTTGGCGCATCAGCTGAAATGTCTCCAAAGCAGTACCTTGGTTTGAACAGATTGGTTCTTCATCATGACTGAGAGAAAGAGGAGCCTAAAATCTACACTGTTATTTTGGAAAAGGGAAGAAAAATTCCCACAGGAAAGAGTGCTGGTCTGTGATCCCACAGTCTTGAATAACAGAGAGTAGCACTTTTTGCACTCTGGTGCCTGAACTCTGATGAAGTCCTTAATGACACCCATATGTTTATTCTGTTGAAGAGTACCAAGTAATAAATAACAGCTTCACAGAAAATCATTTAAAAACCAAAGATTAAACTGGACATCAGGAAAAAAAATACTTACAGGAAACATTTCACCCTAGAAAAGCACTTCTAGTAGAATTCTGCAGGAAGCTATATTAGGGCCGAGAAAATTCAGTGTTTCCATAGTGATGTAGAAATAAACATGATACAGCTGCCAAAAAATGGGTAATTATTGGCAGAATGATAACGGTAGTGACAAGGAAGCCCTGCAGAACAATCTGACAAGCAGGGTCCATTCGAAGGAAAACGCCTACAGGTATTTGCATTTGTATAGCTTGTTGCACACATCAAAGTGAAGACCATTACAATAGGGAATTGCATCCTGATAAACCACTAACCCTAAAACTATATAGTGCTGTAGTGCAACAGGAACTTGATATAAAGTCCTAGTAAGTCATTGGGCCAGAAGGACAATCATAACTCTTCGAGGAAAAATGAAAGATTGATACTAATTTTTTGTGTGGCATTAACAGCCAAATAATACTCCTCTGATTCATTGCTTTTATTATTACTTTTTAAAGCAACTTGGTGACAACTGGGTAGGGTATACACAAAGCTACCAAAATTATTTAAATGGTAGGAAAAAAAAATCTTTCATTTTTTTCTATTTAAAGAGTTTGGAGCATGCTTTTTGTCGAAGTCCACAAATATATTTGACTGCAGGACACAACTCTTCAAACTGTCCACTGTCACTGAGAAAATGCTACTTTGTTTTCAACTGAAAGTAATTTCTTCTGGAGCTGACAGAACTTTATTCCTAAAAATGCTTCCCAGATTACTTTGCACATGGCTGTCCTGTCTCAATTAGCTCCACACTCATCACTTTGAGTAACTCCACATGCACAGCCATGGCTTGAAGGAAAGGTGAGAGGTGGCTTGATAAGCACCTCCAGAAGCAGAAAATCATAGGTTTTAAATGGATATTTAATCTAGCAGAAAGAACTGTAACAGAGTGATGCTGAACGACGCCAAATTCAAACTGGAAAGTAGGTACCTGCTGTAAACAGTGAAAGCGATTAATCACTGGAACAAATTACCAATGTGGCGTGGTTAAACCCCAGCTGGCGGCTAAGTGCCACACAGCTTCTCAATCACACCCCTCTGGTGGGATGGGGGAGAGAATCAGAAGAGTGAAAGTGAGAAAACTCATGGGTGAAGATAAAGACAATTTAAGAGACGAACCAAAAGCTGCACACACAGGCAAAGCAAACTTCACTCACTACGTGTCGTGACTGGGCAGGAACTCAACCATGTCCAGGAAAGCAAGATTACATCACATATAATAGCAGCTTTGGATGGCAAAATGTGATAACTCTTTGAATGTCCTCCACTAGTTCTTTGCTCTCCAATGTCTACTGCTGAGCATGATGTCATAAAATCATAGAATCAACCAGGTTGGAAGAGACCTTCAAATCATCCAGTCCAACCTAGCACCCAGCCCTGTCCAGTCAACTAGACCATGGCACTAAGTATCTCAGCCAGGCTTTTCTTGAACACCTCCAGGGATAGCAACTCCACCACCTCCCTGGGCAGCCCATTCCAATGGCAAATCACTGTCTCTGTGAAGAACTTCCTCTCAACATCCAGCCTATACCTCCTCCGGCACAACTTGAGACTGTTCTATTGCTGGTTGCCTGGGAGAAGAGACCAATCACTACCTGGCTACAACCTCCCTTCAGGCGGAATGGAATATCCCTTTGGTCAGTTAGAGTTGGTATCCTCTCCCAGTTTGTGATGCATCCACAGCCTACTTGCTGGTGGGATGGTGTGAGAAGCAGAAAAGGTCTTTACTCTGTGTAAGTACTACTCAGCATTAATGAAAATATCCCTGTGCTGTCAAAACTGTTTTCAGCACAATCGAAAAACACAGGCCCATACTAGCTACTCAAGGAGAACATGAGTTTATGATCTTTGGAAGAAAGGGCAGGCTACTCAAGAGGACTGCGTAGTTGTCATGAGGCTATGCAGAACTTACAGTCTCCATCTCATATTCCATTCCATTTATGTCATGCTCGATTCTTGTCTTATTCAATATATTTGTGCAGAGGCATACCTGCTGTGGTACATAACCACAGCCACAGACACTTTGAGATGTATCCTCTCTAATATGGAAATACTCATGGCCACAGGGACTTCCAGGTGTGTGCTTCACATGTGAACTCATCCACAGGCCACAGTAATAGAGTCATAGAATCATAAAATTATTACAGTTGGAAAAGACCTCTAGGATCATCAACTCCAACGGTCCAACCAATACTAGTATGCCCATTAAACCATGACCCAAAGTGCCATATGAGAGACTCCTCTCTTGAACATGTAAATCACCCTGTGATTGTAATGATTACATTAAGAACTGAGAAGTGTCTCAACAGAAATAAAATCACCCTGACCAGCCCATCTGTTGTGTCATGTCTGCCCACCAAGACAGGGGTGTGGTGGACAGAGGATAGCAAAGAAAGGTGGAGGCTGCTTGGCACTGACCCTGCAGGTGCATGGGAAACACCCCTTGGAATACAGCAAGAGTGTGGGACAGGTTGAGCTACAATGAATGAACCAGATATATAATAAAAGTTCTGGACTATGCCATCTTATTGGGAGGAAACATGACCGGGGGACTTTTCAGGCTGGAGACAACAGCCCAGGACATCCGTCCTCCCACCGCCACCACCAAAGAAGGACCACGGAGTTACTCTTGCTCTTTCTTTCTCCATTCTCTCCCTCCCTTCCTCTCCTCTTTCTTTCTTTCTTTCTTTCTTTCTTTCTTTCTTTCTTTCTCTGTTTTGTTTGCCTCATTCTCTCGCTTTTTAATAAATAGTCCCATCTTGATATATGACCTCATTTTGTGTCTTAATTTCACTCACAGGAATGTCCTAAAGAGCCCTATCTGCTTCTCAATTTCCGCGCCAAGACACCATGTCTACGTGGGTTTTGAACACTCCAGGAATGGTGACTCCACCACCCCTCTGGGCAGCCTATTACAATGTTTGACCATTCTTTCAGATAAGAATTTTTTCCTAATATGCAATCCAAATATAAACTGATGCAACCTTAGGCCATGTCCTATCATTTGTAACTTGGGAGAGAAGAGAACTTACATTTCTTTCAACAAAAATCTTTCAACCAGAGTTCATACTGGAGTTCCAGCCTGTCCAGTGCAGCAGCACGGTGGCCAGTGATGCCCTGGCCATCTGCTAGCTCAGGCACATCACCATCACCATTATCAAAATCTTCTCGGGCACAGCAGAATCAGAAGATCAGCAGCACAGCACTACAGCAAGCAGCAAAAGCAAAGAAGCAGCTGCTAATGAGCAGTAGACTTTAATTTACAGTAAAGCAAGCAAGGCCCATGACAAGCAGAGAAGCCTGCCTGTTAATAGCTAAACAGCAATAACAACTATAAATCCAATCGAGTACATTCCATTCAAAACTGTTGTTATCTCAAATCCTTTGAGCTACATTCGATTCAAAACTGTTGTTTTCTCAAATCCTTTGAGTTCCGTGTTGGGAGCAAAAAAAGACCTTCATGATTTAACAACGGTTGGCAACTAAGCCCCACACAACCACTCATTCACTCCTTCTTGGTGGAATAGGAGAGAGAACTGAAAGAGCATAAGTCAGAAAACTTATGGTTTGAGATAAAGAGTTTCCCATTGGCAGGCAAGTGTTTGGCCATGTCAGGAAAATTAGGGTTCCATCATGCAAAATTGTGACTTGGGAAGATAAATGCCATTGCTCTGAACACTCCCATTTTCCTTCTTCTTCCTCCAACTTTATGTATTAGCCATGATGCCATATGGTATGGAATACCCCTTTGTTCAGTTGAGGTCATCTGTCCTAGCTGTGTTCCTTCCCAAATTCTCATGCACCCTCAGCCCTTCTGGAGTGAGGAACAGAAAAGGCCTTAACTCTGTGTAATCACTGCTCAGCAATAGCCAAAACATCCCTGACCTATCAACACTTTCCAGCACAAATCCAAAACACAGTTCCATACCAGCTACTATGAAGAAAAATAACTCCACCCCAGCCAAAATCAGCACACAATGGAAATGATGACTCTCAACATCATCATGTCGATAAAAGATGTCATTGTGATAGTCAAACAACTGCAGTTTGGTTTAATTCAGGGAAAATTAAAGGCTTGCTGATATACAGAAAGTCAGAGTGCACGAGCTGAAGGTATTATCTACGTCCATCTGCATTGCTGTCTGAGCTAGAGAACAGCATCAAGCAGCTATTGCATGTGTCATTTTAATATTATTTTTAGTATAGCTTTCCAGGGCTGATTAAATATTAATGAAATATCCAGGGTTTTTAACTTTGAGGTATACTCAGGGAGATTTGTTTTCTCCAGTAAAGCTAACTAAGATATGAAGACCTCAGCATTTTGCAGGAGTAAATGAGGTTTTTTTGCTCTTCTTAATGGATGTGGTACGTAAGTAAATGTCAGCTTCAACAGTTTTTCTAATATAATCAAAATATTAGCACCTGCTCTCACAAATTCAGTAACAAAACTAATATTGGCATCCTCTGAGATTACAATCCAACTGTAGAAGAGACAGAAAAATCTAAAGAAAACCCAGATGTGGGGGTACTGGTAGATAGTAGGCTGAACATCAGTCAGCATTGTGCCAATGGCATCCTGGCCTATATCAGGAACAGAGTGGACAGTAGGACAAGGGAGGTTATTCTTCCCCTGTACTCACTGTTGGTCAAGCCACACCTTGAGTGCTGTGTCCAGTTCTGGGGTCCTCAATTCAAGAAAGATGTTGAGATACTGGAACATGTCCAGAGAAGGATGACGAAGTTGGTGAGAGGCCTGGAACACAAATCCTATGAGGAGAGGCTGAGGGTGTTTAGCCTGGAGAAGAGGAGGCTCAGGGGTGACCTCATTGCTGACTACAACTACCTGAAGGGAGGTTGTAGCCAGCTGGGGGTTGATCTCTTCTCCAGGCAACCAGCAACAGAACAAGGGGACACAGTCTCAAGTTGTGCTGGGGAAGGTACAGGCTGGATGTTAGGAGGAAGTTCTAGGCAGAGAGAGTGATTGGCATTGGAATGGACTGCCCAGGGAGGTGGTGGAGTTGCCATCCCTGGAGGTGTTCAAGAAAAGCCTGGCTGAGGCACTTAGTGCCATGGTCTAGTTGACTGGATAAGGCTGGGTGCTAGGTTGGACTGGATGATCTTGAAGGTCTCTTCCAACCCGGTTGAATCTATGATTCTGTTATTCTAACTCATATAAGAATTTCCTAAAACTGTTTTTAAGTGATTGAATAAAAAAATAACAAGTTATGGAACAGCAAATATATATCCATATGAACATTTATGTGTGACAGCTTGATACTTTTCAGAATTCATAAGCATCTTTGCAAAACATCTGGCTCACTGACTACTCAAATAACATGACCCTTCTAGAAGCAGTGTGTGGATTAACAGTATTTATTTATGAAGAAGTTCTTGACTAAGGTTTGTGGTTTTTGGGGTTTGTTTTCTGTTTTTTTAACTCAAGCAACTCTAATGGCAAAAATGTAAAGCAAGATCTTAATTAAAACATGATGGTAAGTTTAAATGGCTTTAATTAGAGAAGGATGATATTCCATGTGTAATGAAAGTGATTTAGAATGTGGTAATTTTGATCTAGATGTCTCTCAGCTTGAACACTTGGACTTTTTTCTCTAAAAAAAAAATAATTACCCAAATCTTGACAAAATTTTGTAGGATTTGAGAACCTCTTAAAGGTTACAGTAGTGCAAATCAGTGTATCTGTGTGCCTAATGATGTGCTTAAAAATGTGAGTTTAGAAGTTTATTTAGGGTTAGTCAATTAAATGTCCCTTTCTCAGATGTCTAGTAAAAGCAACAGTTTTTTTTTAATGAGAAAATGCCCTTTTGCTGCACCAGTTAAGGTGTAGATTTGATATTCAAAGCCTCAGAGAATCATTATCTGGGCAGATTTTTCCAATAACACGTGGAGAGGTTTTGGAGTTTCATTTTTCTTCATTTTTTTCCTGTACTGCCTAAGCCATTTTAAAAGATGCATAATTTGATCCTGAAACTTTTTAATTATAATATGCAGTTAAAACACATTTCAATTAAAACAAAGCACCCTAAAACCATAGGGTGCTAGAAACTTATAAGTAGAGTATAATTTATGGCCATTTTGATGATCTCTAAGTCTTCAAGTGAAATCAATTATAAATAACTCCTTTTTTAAATGGATACAAATGAAATCAATTAAACTGATTTAGGGTTCTTGTTGTGATCTGACTATAGATGCATAAATGGCAAGAAAATGTTAATTGACCTTAACCCTTTCTGTGATAAGTCTCTTTAGTAATGCAGTAATACTTGACATTTATACAGCATAGCACCTCTTACCTAAAGATCTCAAACAGAGGTGCAAAAGTTAAGTTTCACAGCACTTCTTCAATGTAGGTGTATGGAGCATTAAGTAGGTAATTAAACAGATAGCAAAAGGCTAAAGACAACACTTTCAAAATAGGGTGCTTAATGTTAGGAGCAGGACCCTAAATCTGCCTCCCATGGTACCTTGTTTTCACTAAAACCATATTTCCCATTGATCTGATCGCTCTAATGACTCATAAGCAGAGAGCAATTGACTCATAAGGTCTTCGACACAAGAACTTTGCAGATGACACCAGGCTGGGGGCAGATGTTGCTGAGCTGGAGGGCAGAAGGGCTCTGCAGCGGGACCTTGATCACCTGGACAGATGGGCAGAGTCCAAGGGGATGGCAATCAGTAAGTCCAAGTGCCAGGGGCTGCACTTTGGCATGCAGATGATACAGGCTGGGGTCGGAGTGGCTGGAGAGCAGCCAAACAGAAAGGGATCTGGTGGTGCTAATCGATACCCGCCTGAATATGAGCCAGCAGTGTGCCCAGGTGGCCAAGAGAGCCAATGGCATCCTGGCCTGCATCAGGAATGGTGTGGCCAGCAGGAGCAGGGAGGTCATTCTGCCCCTGTACTCTGCACTGGTTAGACCACACCTTGAGTACTGTGTCCAGTTCTGGGCCCCCCAGTTTAAGAGGGACATTGAGATGCTTGAACGTGTCCAGAGAAGGGCAACGAGGCTGGGGAGAGGCCTCGAGCACAGCCCTACGAGGAGAGGCTGAGGGAGCTGGGATTGTTTAGCCTGGAGAAGAGGAGGCTCAGGGCAGACCTTATTGCTGTCTACAACTACCTGAGGGGTGGTTGTAGCCAGGAGGAGGTTGCTCTCTTCTCTCAGGCAGCCAGCACCAGAACAAGAGGACACAGCCTCAAGCTGTGCCAGGGGAAATTTAGGCTTGAGGTGAGGAGAAAATTCTTCACTGAGAGAGTCATTGGACACTGGAATGGGCTGCCCAGGGAGGTGGTGGAGTCGCCGTCCCTGGAGCTGTTCAAGGCAGGATTGGATGTGGCACTTGGTGCCATGCTCTAGCCTTGAGCTCTGTGGTGAAGGGTTGGACTTGATGATCTATGAGGTCTCTTCCAACCTTGGTGATACTGTGATACTGTAAGTTGCTTACTTTGGCCTTTATAATTGCAGGCAAATCACAGGTCAGGATGTGCAGAAAATCCCTCTTGATGGAAACATATCACCATTCAAGACACTGAGATGAACTGTTCCCTGGAGGTGCTCTCTCCATCAGCAGTAAGGGTAACCAAAAGAATAGCTAACAAAGATATCTAAGTTTTAGATAGTCAATAACATGTAAGATGAACTTCATCCTTATTAGGAGAAATTCTATTTCTGTGAACCCTGATTAGCATAGTAATGCTGTAATTCCCCGATTAAGAAAGCACAACGAATAGGTAGTACTGACAGATATCTTTTAAATAGAGCATTTTGAATCACACATTTCTTTGTCACTTTGAAACTGAAGACATAAAAGCAGAACAAACTTCATAATTATTCCCCTGTACTCTCGTTAACATATGTTGTAAGATGGATAACCATGAGGAGAGGAGAGGAGAGGAGAGGAGAGGAGAGGAGAGGAGAGGAGAGGAGGCAGGGGAAGTTTACAAGCTTGTATACTTTTGTCTCTGCTATATCTCCAATACCTTTCTCTGTTATGTGTTTTGGGGATTTTTTTATGTTGCCTTTTTGTTTGTTTCTTTGTGTTTCAGTTGGAGGGATTTTTTTTGGTTGGTTGGTTGGCTTGGTTCAGTTTTTCATTCCCTCACTACTTTAATCTTGCAGTATGTCACCCAGGCTAAAGTAAAAACAAGCAATTAATATTTGGAAGCCACCAACCAAGAATATAATCTCTTGACATTTGGTCTCACAAACATTTTACAGGATTGAGCCACCTTTATTTGTGTCACAGTGCATCATCAAGAAATGGCCATTGGTAAGAACACCTCCCCAGCTTTCCTTGCAATCAAGGAAGCTCTACTAGTTCATTTTGTTTGGTGGGGCTCTAGAGCTACTGTGTGGCCCTGTTGTGTCCAATAAAAATTGGATTTTAAAAAGTTTCCTGTGTTGGTGGGTGAAGATAACTGAAAAGAAAACATTTTCCAAAAATATCAAATGTACTTCTGGGTATTTTATTAAAATAACAAGACAAGTTAAGAAAAAACATCTTGTTTTCCTGTCACTCTGAAATACTTGGAGTATTCATGGCAGAATAGAACCAGCTGGAGCTATTGAGCACAATTCTGGTGGCAGTTTACACTTGTACAGCTCCAGGGGCCAGTAGCATATGATGCATATTTGGCACCATAAAAGACAATCTTAGGTTTTGATGCCAATCTCGGTGGGGTTTGGGGTTTTTTTTCTAAAGTAATGTATTTCTGTCCAGCACACAGGTTGTGGTGATTTGGGTGTTACCTGCTCCCCCACACTTTGGAAATCAGCCAGACTAGACTCAGACAGCTCTGGAAATTGAATGAAGCTTATTATTTACAGCTTAGCACAATATCCAAGCAGTTATTTACAATATATACATTTATATACAGCAATATATAAGGTAAAAAAAAAAGGTGGAGTCACCGCCCCTGGGGGTGTTCAGGAAAAGACTGGATGAGGCACTTAGTGCCATGGTTTAGTTGACTGGATAGGGCTGGGTGATAGGTTGGACTGGATGATCTTGGAGGTCTCTTCCAACCTGATTGATTCTATTCTATTCTAAAAGGTAATACAGAAACACAACAGCCCTCCCAGAAACCTGAGTCCCCAGGAGGGGCTCCCAACCACCCTTCTACCTTCTCCCACTCCACTACCTTACCCTAGATGTTGCTTTGTGCCCCAAGGAAGAATGGAGGGTCAGCTAGTGGGGTTAGGAAGCAAGTGGATTAACCAGTGAGACAGAGGGTGAGGTTAGAGAGAAATGCAGCCCACAGCCCAGACAAGGAGGGACTCCCTTATCTATGTTTATACTCTTGCTCTTATACATCTCAGCAAGCCTATGAGTGAAGTAGACATCACCATTGTTTCTCTTTCACAGCCTGTGATCTAATCCTTGTCACCATAACATTCTAGCTAGTTTCAAACTAGCACACAGGGAGCAGATGCCTTTTCTAGGTGTCTCTAGGTATGCAAGCATGATGAATACATTTCATGTTATTCAATTACACAGCTGGTGTATTCCTGAAAATGACACACTGAGTATTTCCTTACAAGCTTGGAGCCTGTCCCTGTTCTGGAGCCCCTATTACAAGAGGGATGTGGACATGAGGAGCATGTCCAGGGAAGGGCCATGAGGATGATCAGAGGGATGGAGCACCTCTCCTAGGAAGACAGGCTGAAAGAGTTGGGACTGTTCAGTCTGGAGAAGAGAAGGCTCCCAGGTGACCTTCTTGGGGCCTTCCAGTATCTGAAGGGGGCCTACAAAAAAGCTGGGGAGGGACTTTTTAGGCTTTCAGGGAGTGACAGGACTAGGGAGAATGGAGCAAATCTGGAGGTGGGGAGATTCAGACTAGACGTGAGGAGGAAGTTGTTCACCATGAGAGTGGTGGAATGGGCTGCCCAGGGAGGTGGTTGAGACCCTGTCCCTGGAGGTGTTTCAGGCCGGGCTGGATGAGGCTCTGGCCAGCCTGATCTAGGGTAGGGTGTCTGTGCCCATGGCAGGGGGGTTGGAACTAGATGATCCTTGTGGTCCCTTCCAACCCTGACTGATTCTATGATTCCATGATTCTAAATAGCTTTTAAAAAGTATTAACTAATCCATAACCAAATCAGGTATAGCCTTCTTCCCTTAGATTAATTTGCCTTTTCTCATTCTAGCAGCAACAGGGCTTGGCTAGATCAGCAAATTGTGACATTAAGCCATTGCATTATCTATCAGTTCTCCCTGAAGAACTCTTAAAATTAGCCAGCTCCTCAAACAGATTAAAGCAACCTTATACACCACGGAAGAACACCCTAAGTGCACCCAAAAGATCATTACCAATTGAACTTTGAAAAAAAAAAAGATCTTATGCAGTGCCATCAGCTGCACAGATGTTAATTAACATTTGGGAAGACAGCTGCTGGTGCATTTATTTGTAAAGGTTTATTTACCAGCATGACCACTGAGAAAGTCAGAACCCTAGGTGTAGATTGCATTTTGAGCTAGATTTTGTATTGTCCCTCCTGTTATTCTACAAATAATTCCTATGCCATTATCTGTGCTGAAACAACTTAAGATACATGTCTGACTATTTAAAATTCAGCAAATGATGCAGATTGAAGTTGAACTTTGCCCTGCTGCAAATGAATACTGTGATTCCACTAGATTCCCTTGTAGTGGCTGTTGGAAAACTGCACAGAATCTCCTTGTTCAGCACCTGTCTGCAGCAGCAGCAGCCACTTGCACTCAGTGAGGGCCTCTACTTCAGGTTGACTCCGAAGGTGTGATGGTTTAGGAGTTACCTGCCCCCCCTACTCTTATGAAATCACCCAGGCTAGGCTCAGCTGGCTGGAAGTTAAGGAACGAAGCTTTATACTCACAGCTTAGCACAATATACAAACAGGTATTTACAATATATTACTAATATATGCAGCTATATACAGAATATACAAGTTAAAGGCAATACAGAAACTCAACACCCCTCCCAGAAACCAGAGTCCCTAGGAGGGGCTCCCAACCACCTTTCCACCTTTTTTCCACTCCTCTACCTTATCGCAGAGTTTGCCTTACATTCAAGGTGAGTTTGGAGGATCAGCAAGGGGGTTAGAAGCAGAATGATTAGTTGGGTTATGCAGATCCAAGAAGAAGAGAAACACATGCTCCAACAGAGGCACTCTGTCTTATCTGTGTTTGTGTTCCTGTTTTCATACGTCTCAGCAAACCTATGAGTGAAGCAGACATCTCCATTTCTTTATTTTCACAGCCTATAAGCTCTTTTTTTCTCATTAAAATACTCCAGTTAGCCTCAAACTAGCAGAGAAGGCCTACTTGTGTGGGCCTGATTAGCATAGCAGCAGAGCAGCTTGCAAACCGCATCTGTTACCTAAGGATACCTCCTGCTGACACATTAACGTGTCTTTCAGGGAGCCTTTTCTACCTCTGCTCACATCTGCTTCCAGTTCCCTTCTAGTTCCATTCAACTTCAGTTTTTTTCACAGCTGTGTGAGTCTCACTGTGACTTGGATCCTAATTCTCTTTTCGCTGCCTTTCTGTGTGCGCTGTACTTGCTGGAGATTTTCTCTGCCTGAGCTACTGCCTCGAGATTTTGATGGGAAGGAGCTAATTGTAGGGGATTTTTAGCACAACTGATAAGGATTTTTTTTCTTCCTTCTGCTCAGCAGAGCAGTTTGCTGCTCATATGGGATCTGTGCTCTGCTGACAGAAATAACCCTGTTGACATGAGTGCAGCTAGGCCAACGTATCAGCTAAGGAGCTGGCTTTCCAGAGTAAGCTGAAGGCCTATCTTCTCATACAGGCTTTTGCTTCTCAGATTGTCAGAAAGACACTTGACTTAACCTTCACTGTTGACTTGACCTTTATGGCCTAGTCCCAAGTCCTGCTCATCCCCACCTGAAATGAAGACTCTGTTCAAGCTCCTTCAGCCTGAGAGGACACCTCCCTTGGCACCTGAGCTCCCTTGGCACTTGACACCCCAAGCCAAGAATAACTGAGGCAGATACAAAGCTCATCTATGTTCAAATGCATCCAGGGAGAAGGATTTTCCCCAAAACAGTTTATAAGGTTGGAATTTTTTTAACTCTACTTGTTGCCATTAAGAGTTTTTTTGCAGCTAGTTTCAGTTTTGAGACTGGTTGTGTCTCTTCAGTGATTTTAGAGACACCTGCAGCTTCAGGGAAGACTGCATATATGAACACACCTTTTTGATTGCTCAATCTTAATTGTCTATTCCTGTTGGGATTTTGTGAAAACAAAGGTTTTCACTTAGTAAATGAAACTGGACACACAAAACTGAGATACACCTCACAGTAACCAATAACACTAATCTTTTTAAAATAGCTTTCTTGGTGCCATTTTTAAAATCCTCTTTATAGATCATAATTGATGACCTTATATCTTGCAACCTGCTTAATGTGTCCCTTCTGATTGTTCTATTGCTCAGACATTGAGTGATGCTTGAAACCAAGTGAATAAGAGCCTTATTCTGTGCACTGCTTGACAGGCTGTCCTTGCAGGAATAGAAAGAGAACAGTAAACCACATCCATGAAAACAGTCCCTTATGATTTTAGGTGACCCTGTAAAATAATCCCATTCATAAATCTATTAAGCTATCTTCAAACCAGTTATGTTTTTTTTTTTTTACTTCTTCTTTTTTATATGCTGATACTTAGAATCTGGCATCTCTTCCTAGTTTAAATGTTTGTGTTCTTATATTAAATTCATACATATTTTCTAATGTCTGATATCACCAAGTAATAGCAACAGGTATCTTTTTATCTTCACCATAAAGTTCTTATTAAAGATAGCACATAGAAATCACATTGTGTAGCAAGGTGGCCTGGTTATGTGCCTTTAGAGCATGCAAAGAAATATCTGTTAGGGACATGATGGAAGATGAAAGGCTTCATTCGAATCAATTGTGGAGAGAAAACTACTAAATTATATGGCACTGAACACAATTCCAGAATGTAAGAAGATTCTGTGTCATTTCTGCTTCTAAATAGTGTGGTCTGACTCTTTCCCAAACTGTAGGAGCAAATATCAGCAAGAATATACAGGTTCCTAAATTCTAAGACTTACAACTAAAGCCCCTGCTTGGGTCCTCTGGCAGTCTTAAACTATAGTCAGGCAAAATTTCTTACTGATCCCTGAAATGCTACAGTTTAAACAGTACTAGTTGGCTGCAGCCACCTATTTCAATTAATTCTCTTACATGTTTCATGCCTTAAAAGCTTTCTTCTTCCTAAGTCACTTTGTCAAAGACCACAGATGTTTTATTTTTGCTGCAGCACTCTGATGCTTGCAGTAACAAGAAGAGCTGAATTAAATAAATCTATAAAACACAGCATACATGGCCATCCACCATCACTTAACAGAATATGTAAGCATCATTGTCAGATAAGCAAAACACTCCTCAAGGACTCCGCAAGACAACAGCCAAAATTGTGCTGTACTTGCTGGATACCACATTCAGCTACAAGCATAGGGAAGGAAACACGGTCTCATAAGCTAGCACTAGCCAGGGAATTGAGCTGCTGGTTACAAACTTTGCTCTGCCACTGGCCTGGCAGCCAATATTTTACCTTCCACTCTATATTGTGAATTTATGCTGAGATCTCTTTTTGCTTAATATGTAGGGCATCACCTTTGGCAAGAGCCTTTCTATATCATACTGATATGGGCAGTAATCTAGCACCAAAGAGTCATACACGATTTTTCACGTTCTTGATAAAAACTAGAGGCACTATACTGAGCAGTGTGTGGCTAGGAATGCACAGCACAAACTAAGATAATACCTAGCTGCAATGCAATGAAGGATTGTCCCAAATATTTTCAAAATCCCCAGAATTTATTTCCCATCTATAGCTATCAAGTGACGCAAAGGCATCCCGCTCCTGCCATCTAATAACCATCCTCCTTGTGCTGTAGGTTCTGTCACTTGTAACCCGTGCTTCTCTAAGGAGAACTGCAATTCCTTGAATTCTCTTCACAATACAAACCCTTACATTTCTAAACAAGTACAGAAAAAGGCAATTTTGTTACTTCAAAAGTTAAGACTAACGAGATCATCCCCTTGCTTTGCACTGTTTTGCAGAAAACCAGTGGTACATTGAAGGCCTGGTTCTCTCTTTTTACATTATCTACAGGGTGCTTTAAGGCTGTTCTCAGAGACTATTCAATGACAACTATAAGATGATAGCCTCTAGCACACACAAACCTATAGCTTAAAGCTGTCCAGGATTGCTTTTCCATAGGGCATTCTGAATTTATCAGTACCTAATTTACAAGACTGCAAAGTATCATCTCCACCACTGTAGCCTTCTATCACATCAGCACCACTGCAACCATCTGACCTATCCAGAATTTTGGCTGGTATCAGTCATGCATCTTGCTGTCCCCTTTACAACAATTTATCTTCAAAATGCCTCTCCTTTTGTTCTTTAGAGTGAGGGTGGTGAGACATTGGAACGGTTTGCCCAGGGAGGTTGTGGATACAGGTTAGATGAGGCCTTGAGCGACCTGTTCTAGTGGCAGGTGTCCCTGCCTATGGCGAGGAGTTGGAACTGAATGATCTTTGAGGTCCCTTCCAACCTAAACCATTCTATGATAAGGACTGAAGTAAAAATTATGAAGAGAGGATTCCGGAGTCTGTACCCAGCTATGAGCAAGTTAGATTCATAGAATCATAGAGTGGTTTAGGTTCATGTGATCTGAGATGTGGAAGGAGAGTTTACATCACTACAGATGCCATCATGCACGGATTTCACTATGTAAACACATAACTTTCATGTCAGGCTTTGTAGACAAAGATCTTGATTAGGATGGTGTCATGCTCTATGGACAGATAATTATTTTAAATTATGGATAAGAAAATATTTAAAACATGCAAAATTTCTCTTTGCAAAAATGACAGGGATGAGTAAATGTAGTAAAGTCAAGTTTTCAGATTTAGGACCTTTGTGTACAGAAAATACTACCTGGGACTACTCATTGACAGTATTGGTAGATTGTAGGCTGAAAATGAGCCAGCAGTGTGCCCAGGAGAGCCAATGGCATCCTGGCCTGTATCAGGAACAGTGTGGCCAGTAGGACAAGGGAGGTTATTCTTCCCCTGTACTCAACACTGGTCAGGCCTCTCCTTGAGTACAGAGCCCAGGTCTGGGCTCTTCAGTTCAAGAGAGATGTTGAGATACTGGAACATGTCCAGAGAAGGGCAACAAAGCAGGTGAGAGGCCTGGAACACAGCCCTGTGAGGAGAGGCTGAGGGAGCTGGGGGTGTACAGCCTGCAGAAGAGGAGGCTCAGGGCAGAGCTCTTTGCTGTCTACAACTACCTGAATACCTGAAGCGAGGTTGTAGCCAGGTTAGGGTTGGTCTCTTCTGTCAGGCAACCAGCAACAGAACAAGGGGACACAGCCTCAAGTTGTGCTGGGGAAGGTCTAAGCTGGATGTTAGGAGGAAGTTCTTCACAGAGAGAGTGATTGGCATTGGAATGGGCTGTCCAGGGAGTGGTGGAGTCGCTGTCCCTGGAGGTGTTCAAGAGAGGCTTGGATGAGGGCACTTACTGCTGTGGTCTAGTTGATTGGACAGGGCTGGGTGCTAGGTTGGACTGGATGATCTTGGAGGTCTCTTCCAACCTGGTTGATTCTATGATTACTATTCATGACACCCCATATCTAGGTGCTGGAATTGTACTGTATATACTTTAGCATTTTTAATTCAACACGATATTTTTTTTAGAGTTCTTGGCCAAATTCAGCTCAAGTTCAGATATAAGGAAGGTTTACTGTTGATTTTGCTAGGAACAGATAGACCAATGCCTCGTAACATCTTGCTCCAAACGGGCAATCAAGGGATAAATGAGTCTGAAAGCTGTTTGGCTTTAGCATGAAAATAGATTGAAGCTGAACATTAGAGCTACGTGAACATTATTAATCTTTCTCTCTGCTGCTAAAATCTGTGGACTATGGGAGTAGGTTTCAGCTTTGTTTGAAATCACAAAGGTTTAAGGAGCACTTTGCACATGCCAAAATATACTTCCCTTAAGTTGTGCTCAAACGCCACTGAAATAACGAGATTTACCTAGAAAACATTAATGGTTCATCCAAAGATTTAGATCAAGACTTAGTTCTGTATTTTAAGTAGGCTGAAGAGGCTGGTTTAATGGATCTTTACATGACTATAGAAGTTAGCAAGTAAAGAAGATTAAGCAAATAAACAACTTTTTTGCCCTATTTTGGGGAAATAGGTCATGCAGCTCAAGGAGGAAGTATTATACTGATACAGGGACCACCTCTGGTATCAGGAGACAATTAGTGCTACTTTTTTTCCCCAAGAAAATGATACACAGCTGTGACATTCACAGCCCACAACAAAACTGAAAACCAGATTATTTCTTGGAATGCTTAAAGGTAGATTCCAGTTACTTGCCTTAAACACTGGTTTTTGTTGGCTCCTGCCAACCATAACAGCAGCTGTCCTTGTAGAAATAGGTATATGAAACTTAAACCAGGGAGAAACTAACACATATGCAAGGAAGTAATTCTAAGTGTCTTTTGATGTATGTGTTTGATCTACATTGCAATTCAGAGGTGGGTGGCTATCCCGTATAGATATAACAAAATTAGCATCATTCTAACGGCGTCTCCATGGTAGCAAGGACTTCTTGCGACACGTACAATTCTCCAAGATGTGGGGTGTGTAAGCTAGAAAAACTGGCCTCTCAAGTTCTACAGCTGTCAGTTCAAAACTCACTTGGATTTGTTCATATAAGATACCATAACTCAACAGCTTTGGGTGTATTTTTTCTGTTGAACATTATTGGAAAAAAAGCTAGATCACTTCTGAGATGGTGATTCACATCCCTACAGTTCGAAAAAGGAATGAAAACTGCAGTGCTTACCTGTCTGGAACAAAAACCAGAAGAACTCTTGTCAGTTTTGACTTTCAAGCACGATCTGTGTGGAGATGCAGGCATTTATCTGTAACCCAGATTAAGATACTTAATTTCTAAAGAGATCATGCTAATGTTCAACATTCTCCTGTAGATTAGTCTACTCAAATGTTAAGCACTGCCCTTTTAAGTGGTTTATCTCATCAAATCTGTTGCATGCTAAGCCTCTGTGTCTAACTCCAAACTTGGGGATTTACTTTGCACACTTTTTACATGAAAACATAGATGATGGTGTATTAAGAAACAGAGAAGCCAAGATTTTATTCTTCTTATCCCTCACACCCTGATGTGTTTCCATGAATCACAGAATCACAGATTCATTCTGGTTGGAAAAGACTGTCAGAGTCACCAAGTCCAACTGATATCCTCGAGCTGTAATGTTCACCCTTAAACCATATCTTCAAGTACCACATCCAAATGACTTTTAAACACATCCAGGATTGGTGACTCCACCACTTCCCTGAGCAGCCCATTCTGATGTCTGACCACTCTTGCTGGGAAAAAAGTTTTACTAATGTTCAGTCTAAACCTACCCAGATGCATCTTGAGGCCATTCCCTCTGGCTCCATCACTATTTATCTGTGAAAAGAAACCAGCAGTTGCTCATCCTCAAAGACAAAAAATAAGTGTTTGATTTTCATCCCACTGCCAGAGCTTGATACTAGTCAGTAGGTATCACAGGAGAAGAGTGATCAATCGCTCAGAGCAATCTAATCTAGCTGTTAGTTTATTGAGCCTTAATCAGTAAAATTTAATAAGTACATCTGGAATGGCTGTGAATACTCTTCTATTTACTACATTTAAAGTTGCTATGGGTCGCAAAGAGTATCATCTGATCTTACTATATGTATCTTACATATTGCATGTATGCAAAAAATGTCCCTGTCTAGCACATTGATGTCTGGTGTCAAGTAAGAGATCTCTCAGTCTCAAAGCGGAACATTGAGAGGCTTCTCTGATCATGGGAAGTTCACCACCACATAACCAGCTGCCATGCAGGGGAAGTTCAGTGGACCCTGATGTCTACAGATATTTACAGTGTTAAAGTGGTTGATTTGTAGTCAGGTTTTCTGCTGTGTTAATGCAATTTCAGCTACTTATCAGCCAAATACCCAGCAAACTCTTTTTTTGGGGGGGATTGATGCTGTATTTTCATTGATAGCCTCACACAAAAACATTAACTTAGGTTAGACCTAATTATTAAGCATCTGCCTGGAACAAAGTTCAGTTAGTTCAAATGGGAGGAGTGCATCTATCTCACTCTCACCTCCATGACTACCACCAGTTCACTTTCCCTCACACAGTGGTTGGTGACCTCTTACCTCTACGTCATAAACACACAGTAGCAAAGATATCACATTTTTATAAGATATTATATGTAAGTTAATATAGTGGATTTGCTGATTCTTTAACCCCAGCATGTTCACTTGTAGCTATTACACATTGAGATAAGTGCTGTAATTCAATATATAAACAAAGGATTAACAATAAACACAACATTACAAAAATAACAGGACTACAAATGCATGTAGCTTCAAATTCAGAGATTCACAGAGTTTAAGTGAATCTATAGAAGGGCCACAAAGCATCTTTTGTAAAGAAAGGATGAGAGAATTAAGTTCTTCAGCCTAGAGAAGGTTTCAGGCAGATCTTATTGGCATCTCTTCAGTACTTAAAGAGGCCTATTACAATAGGACAAGATGTGATAGCTTTAAACTAAAGGAGGCTAGATTTAGACTGGATACAAGGAAAAATTGTTTACGAGAAAAACTGTTTACAATGAGGGTGGTGAAATACTGGTTCAGGTATTCCAGAGATGGAGTAGATGCCCTATGCCTGGAAATATTCAAGGTCCGGTTGGACAGGGCTCTGGGCAGCTTGATCAGGTTGAAGATGTTCTTGATCATAGAATCATAGAATCAGTCAGGGTTGGAAGGGACTACAAGGATCTTCTAGTACTAATTCCCCTGTCATGGGCAGGGACACCTCACACTAGATCAGACTGTCTAGAGCCTGATTTGAGAAGAGAGCAGTACCAAGAGGGCAGTTTTTTGAGTGCCCGACTTAGGTGTGAGCAGATTGATGGTCTGCTTAACCTAGTGGCTGAAATGAAGGATGAAGTGGAAAGGCTAAGGGTTATAAGGGAATGTGAAAGGGAGTTAGATTTGTTGCATCAAGCTCTGCAGACACCCTGTGCAGAGGGAGGTCATCCAAGAAACATGGGGGAACGGACACAGGTGCCTGTAAAAAGGGGCAAGGGAAACATAGTGACAAAGGATGAGGAAAAGGCAGAGGTGCTTAACACCTTCTTTGCCTCAGTCTTCAATAGGGGGACAGGTTGTCTCCAGGACAACTGGCCTCCTGAGCTGGCAGGTGGAGCCAGGGACCACTATAGTCCCCCTCTAATCCATGAGGAGGAGGTAAGGGACCTGCTGAGCCACTTGGATCCTCATAAGTCCATGGGACCAGATGGGATCCATCCTAGGGTTCTGAGAGAGTTGGCAGATGAGCTGGCCAAGCCACTC
>WAAF01018014.1:13838-59019 GCA_013400475.1 Tricholaema leucomelas | reverse complement strand
AGAAGGCTTCGAGGAGACCTTATAGTGGCCTTCCAGTATTTGAAGGGAGCCTACAGGAAAGCTGGGGAGGGACTATTTACACGGTCTAGTAATGTTAGGACGAGGGGGAATGGGTTTAAGCTGGAAGAGGGGAAATTTAGACTGGATGTTAGGAGGAAGTTCTTTACAGTGAGGGTGGTAAGGCACTGGAACGGGTTGCCCAGGGAGGTTGTGGATGCTTCCTCCCTGGAGGTGTTTAATGTCAGGCTGGATGAGGCCTTGGGCGAGCTGCTCTAGTGGGAGGTGTCCCTGCCTGTGGCAGGGGGTTGGAGCTGGATGATCCTTGAGGTCCCTTCCAACCTAAACCATTCTATGATTCTATGATTCTATGGTCTAGTTGACTGGATAGGGCTGGGTGCTAGGTTGGACTGGATGATCTTGGAGGTCTCTTCCAACCTGATTGTTTCTATTCTGTTCTTTTCCAGCCCCCCTCACTCCCTCAATTGCCTTTGCACAACATATATAGGACACTAGAGGTTGAAGGTGAGGTGGTTTTGGAGGCAGAAGTAACACCAGCTGGTTGGGTTGACTAAAGTAAATGAGTTACCCGTTTGCATCAGTACTTGTACCCAAAAGAAAAAGGGGAAGGTGATAGTTCCTCTGAAAGGAACTCATATGCTGCCAGACCCCTCCCACAGGGAAGTCTGCTGCCTCCCCAGGGCATCAGTTGGGGATGTCACCAGAAGGCTGCCTACTGTAGTGCAGCCCTCTGATTACTATCCCTTGTTGGTTTTGCAGGTGGGAAATGATGAGGTCGATACCAGAGGTCTAAAAGCAATCAAAAGGGACTTCAAGGCACTGGGAAAAGTAGTTGAGGGATTGGGAACACAGGTAATCTTTCCGTCAATACCCTTAGATGAAGGTTGGAATGCTGAGAGGAACAAGAAATCATGCCTGATTAACAAGTGGCTAAGAGGCTGGTGCCACCAACAACATTTTGGGTTCTTTGATCTTGGGGAACTTTATATGGCTCCAGATCTGCTAGCAACAGATGGGGTACAACTGACTCAAGGGAGGAGAAAGATCCCTGGCACATGAGCTTGGCAGGGCTTGTTGAAAGGGCTTTAAACAAGGCTGGAATGGGGAGGGGGTCAGACACAGTAGTACTAGAGACAAACTGAAAGAGACTAAGGGTGGTAGGCCAGAGGCAGGGGTAAAACCAGCAGCCCATCTGCAGTGTATGTACACTAATGCATGCAGTATGGGTAATAAACAAGAGATTTATCCTGGAGATTAATTTGGCTTCTGTGCATTTAACAGCACTTCAAGAAACAACACTTTGGAGACACAACCACAGCCTTTTCTGATTTTGTGTTTTCCTTTCTTTCTTTTTAATTCTTGCCTCATTTTTTGCATCGTAGAAATTATGAGAGAATTGCTCCTGTGCTATTATGCAAAACCTTATTTGTCAGTCTTGTAAAAAGAAAAAGAATCAGGAAAACATTTGAGAAAGACAGGGAGGAAGTTCATACCAGCTTTAGCTAATCTGCAGAAAATCCAGCCGACATGACTCCCGTGTCACTGCTGCTGCTTTCATCTATTCTTTATAAGGAATCTCTTGAACTTTAATTAATATGAAAAATTCAGGTTTTTCATCTGATTTAAATATGACTGACTTCATGCTGCTGCTAAAAGTGGAACAAAGTCCAAGTGTGGTGAAAACAATGCTCAATGTCTGGATTCAGGAGGGAATCTCAGAGCACACAAAAAATGTAATTGCACAAATCTGTAATGCTGTGTAATAGATAAGGAGAGGAATGCCAGAAACTCATTTATGTAGATGTCTGTGATAAGGAAAAGAGAGTGACACAGGAAACATCTATATTATCCTCAGCCTGGAAAGTTTTCTGAAGCTGAACTCACCCTTTCTAGTCAAGTTGCATCTGTTTAGAGGCTGGATAAAATTACTACTGAGTTCATGTTGTGGTAGGCCTGATAGGCCCAAAATAGGCTTAATACATATCCTGACTTGCCTGAGAATGTTTTTCTGCTCCATGAGAGAAGCAAGCACAGGAAAGAAGACAAAAGAACCTGGAGCCACTAAGTCTAAGGACTCTGGCCTGCCTAGAGTCCTGTGGTAAACAAGGTACACATGCTTAGCTTGTGCCTGCCTTGTGCAAGGCCTGTGCTTTCCCCAAATTTGGGTAAAGCCAGCCTATGGCTTTGCCTAATATTGTAAGGTTTGGCTAACTGCCATTTTGATTGGTTATTCTGTGTCCAAAGGGCAATTAATGTCAGCCCACATTGATAAAAGAGATATGCAGGTAAAAAATGTGCTCTGCTGTGCTCTGCTGTGTTATTCGTGCCTGCCGTTGCTTGCTGCTGTTGCTTAGTGTCTTATTGTTTGCCTGGAAACTCCACTGTCACGAGTTTACCAGGAACAGGCTCTAAATGCCTGCATATGATCAGCCTGCATAGCAAGCCATGACATCGTGCTGAGACTGCACATCGCAAGACATCCTGCCTGCGCCTGGAAGTCTCCTGCTAAGACTGGAAGCCCTGGAGATACAGAGATCATCCAGAGTAGCCAGGAGACAAGGTCAGAGATTGTCTGCCTCCTTTCCCCAGAAGCTTGGGAAGATTCAAGCCTTAGTGGCCGACAAGACAAAGTCCCCTGAAAGTGTTTGGGCACTGTCTGGACTGTGGCTAGCCCCGCGAGTCAGGCAATGATAATTTGTGAGTATATGCTTAAAAGCCTCTTTGTAATTCTCCATTGCCTTCTGCCATAAGCAGAAAGATCTCCTTGAGTCCATCTAGCGGGCAAGTGGTATACTGACCACCAGCGGCATTTGACCGCAAGAATCTTCTCTTCCAGTTCAATTAATGTTTATGTATTTTGCTGGTTATTATTAGATCTAGATATTATCTATAGAATGTTTCCATGACCGTGTAAAAACCTGAATATTATTAAATTATTGCCTGGGGGTGGTGAGAGTTCTGAATATCAAAATTAATAAACAATATTAATTTTGGAAAAAATACCAATCTCTCATTAATAAATTTCCCCTTCATAACAGTTCAAAATAGAGGAGACAAATCCAATGGACACAAGATCATTTCTGCCAGCATCATCCAAGATGCTTTTTCTTCATATGCTGCAGATCAACCTATTGTTTCTTGCTACGCAGTGAAGACCTTGTTCCTAAAATATTATGTGTCGTTTGTCCTCAATTTCCTTAAGTTTTCAGAAGAGAAGGTTAAACATCCACAAACAGGGCAAATAAAAAGGGGATGTTTACAGGACAGTAGTTTAAATATACAAAAATGTACAAGTGTTTTGATTTAGTTTAGGAAATAGGTAAATTAATAAATAAGCAAACAAGGCTGGTGAAGGGCCTCGAACACAAACCCTATGAGGAGAGGCTGAAGGAGCTGGGGTTGTTTATCCTGGAGAAGAGGAGGCTCAGGAGTGATCTCCTTGCCGTCTACAACTACCTGAAGGGAGGTTGTAGCTAGGTGGGGCTTGGTCTCTTCTCCCAGGCCACCAGCAACAGGACAAGTGGACACAGCCTCAAGTTGTGCCAGGGGAAGTATAGGCTGGATGTTAGGAGGAAGTTCTTCACAGAGAGAGTGATTGGCATTGGAATGGACTGCCCAGGGAGGTGGTGGAGTCACAGTCCCTGGAAGTGTTCAAGAAAAGCTTGGATGAGGGCACTCAGTGCTGTGGTCTAGTTGACTGGCTAGGGCTGGGTGCTAGGTTGGACTGGATGATCTTGGAGGTCTCTTCCAACCTGGTTTATTCTATTCTAAATGTATCAGCGACAGGTTGCCCAGAGCAGCCCTTACTTTAATAAATTCTATTTAAAGCAAGCCACTTCTTGTTATTATTTAAGGAGATTCAGTTTGCACATTTCACCATCTTTCTCTTTAACGGATATTTATAAAAATATACATATAAAATAGTGATTATTTAGTCAATGCTATTGTTAGGTCATTGTGGAAGGGCACAGAGCATGGCAGTGTGAGAGTGTGGTTGTTGGTTTGGGTATTTTTTATTTCCCTGATTCAAAGTCTCTAAGATATCAGTGCAAGGCTCATCTTGACTTTATTTTGGATCAAAAGGAGCAATCCAGGACAAGCATACCATAGAAGCCTTTGACTCAGAGTTCACTTTCATCCATGGAGGCTACAAGAGCTTCTAGCACAAGAGGTTCACTGAGGAAACTCTTCTTGACTCTCCTCTGAGAGGAGGTGGATTTAGGATGCAAGCCTGACCCCAGCAAGAGAAAATATATGCATTGTTATATAACACATACAGGAAAACATTTCTGTTTTCTAGGAGAACCACTACTCCCCTTACTAATAGAGGTTGTGAGCAGTGCTAGCACCTCAGAGAACAGCAATTCTCCACTTATGGACTCATGTCACCTAAAAGCCTCCCAGCAATTCTCCACTTATGGATTCATGTCACCTAAAAGCCTCCCAAGACACCTTTGGCAGCAAGGACATTCTCCTCTACTACCCAGGATGACTCTGAAGCCAACAACCATGGAGAGTCAAGTCTGGGCTAACAGGTCACTGAACTACTCCAGGTAGCTTAATGGGCAGCCCCCTCACAGGTCCATCAGGTCAATCCAGGCAGCACTGATGTCCCTGTAACAAACAGAAGAACACTTCCTACCACAGCCTCTGCCGTCATGTAGAGACTCCACCCTGTTACTTTAGTCAGTACAGCTGCCAGAATAGATTCCAACATGACAATTTTTAGCATATTAAAAAGCAATCCAGGCTATTAGCAAAGCAGTTAGTAAGGCAGGGACGTTTCTAAGCAGATTAACTGCTTTCTCCATCTCTGCCAAAGCCACCTGCACTGACTTTTTACAAATAACAAGGCTAGACTGAAGTTCCAATTACAGTGTTTCTTAACTGGTATTCTGCAAAGAAGCCAGTGAGATAACGTTCATTAGACAGTGTTTTTAGCATTTAATATCCCCTTTCCACGAAAGCTGCTCCTGATAGAGTCAGCAGCAAGGTCCAACCAGTCTGGCATTATGGGGATCATGAAAATAAATTCTCCACAGCAGGCAAATGTTATGCACTATAAATCCTCTCTCGTTCCTAACAAGATCCCCCCAAATCATCTTTTAGAACAAAGCTTTGTTTTGAGAATAGCTTCTTGTTTCATAGAGACTTCTAAGAAAAGGTTAGGCTGGACTAGACTGTGGCAAAGACTGAGACCAGTCTAGGGATTTACTACCCTCTTCATCAAGGTCTAGTAATGTCAGGACGAGGGGTAATGGGTTTAAACTGGAAGAGGGGAGATTTAGACTGGATGTTAGGAGGAAGTTCTTTACAGTGAGGGTGGTAAGGCACTGGAACAGGTTGCCCAGGGAGGTTGTGGATGCTTCCTCCCTGGAGGTGTTTAAAGCCAGGCTGGATGAGGCCTTGAGCAGCCTGCTCTAGTGGGAGGTGTCCCTGCCTATGACAGGGGGTTGGAGCTGGATGATCCTTGAGGTCCCTTCCAACCTAAACCATTCTATGATTCTATGATTCATGCCAGGAACTTGACCATTTCAGCTCAAGATAACAGAGATGGTTTTGTACTGTTTCTGAAGTGCATCTCTCCCTGAGAAAGCATGGATTAAAAGCACCCTTAAACCATCTCATCTTACTGCAGTATCCTAACAGTGGAATATAAGGGCTCACTGAGAAAAAAAACCCACAAAACAAAACAGGTCTTCGGGAGGCTGGAAAATAACATTCAGCAGCAGCAACAAACCTACAGAACGTGCTGATCTAATCTGGATTTGTATGTAATCCACCTTGCTGGGGATTTGCCTCTGACATAAAGATAAGGCATGTACACCCTTGGTCCTGGTGTGTGGGCAGCTCCACACTCCTCAAAATGGGGACCTCTCACTAATTTTCGAGGATACACAGATCCACAGAACGCCTGTGCAAACTGGTAGGGAACATTGGGACTTCATAGTAGATCCAAGAAGTAGCTCTCTCAAGTATGTGGCTTTCAAAATTCCCAAAAAGGATCCTTAACTCAGGTGTTCTATATGCACCTCACTCATTCCCTGTCAGTGCAAACAAGACATTGCCATATATAGCTGAAAGACAATATAACAGGGATATATTACTCTGGCTCCTGGAGGAAGGCTCAGATCCTCAAGAAGCAGCAACTCCCTCTAATTTAAGGTATTCCAAAGATACAGACACTCACAGAGCTCCTTTTAGAATAGAAAAAAAAATGCAAATAAGCCTTCAACTAAAAGAAAACAGCAGCTTCCCATATTGTTATCTGCTAAAATTGTATTTACAGCTAATGTAAATAAGCAGGAGCATAACACATTTCAGAACAATATGATAAGATCTTAGATAATGTTCATTTTACAGACAGAAAGAGGATTACTGCTTAGTTTTGGAAGTTTTGGTGTTTTGTTTTGTTTTAAGAGCTAAAGCAATAGATCTGCTAGTGAAACATGCAAGAGAAAGCCTACTGACTATTTTATGAGGGTTTGGGGGCTTTTGTGATACTTAGCATTGTTTATAACAGATATTCTAAGGTTGAAGAAACATCTTTTTATTGTCACTCACATTGAAAGCTGTCTGGAGGATTTTAAATGATAGCTAATGAAAACCAAAGTTGAAAGTTGCTGGGAGGCATCTAGCTGGTACTACAAGAGCCAGGTCAGGTCTTAATGTCTTCATTTTGGTTCAGGGGAAAACAGTAAGCAGACTACTAATGAAAGTTGCAAATGGCACTAAAATCAGTAAAGGTTATCAAACCCAGTAAAATAATCCAAAAGGACCCGAATAGGTTAGGGATGTGGGCTTAAAGCAAAATTATGTTTAGTCTGGAAAACTGCAAGCTAATCCCACTAGAGGAAAAATAATTAATGCTGAGTAGTAAAGGGAGGAAGGTGAAAAGAGACTGAAATGCAGGGCTATTGAAAGGGTGAAATTTGCAGCGTGAAGCAAAACGAAAAAAAACATTGTTGAGCTAAAGACTTAGGCAAACTTCAAGTGTCATAAACTGAGATGAAACATCATAGCTTTGTGCATGGCATTATCTGACAGAACATTTCCAAATGAAAGCATCTCAGCACCAGAGGGCGAAGTACAAGGAGTGAACATATATTTTTCTTCCCTTAAGAGGTCATTTTAAGAGATAATTGTTTTCTAAGGACATCATAAAGAAGTTCTTGAATAAGTCATGTGAAAGTGGGCTTGAATAAGTAATGTGAAAGTGGGCATGTCCCTCCAGAAATAAATATTTTTCTCTTCTACAAATGATTCCATTGTAGCTGCCCAAGGAGAATGAGATGAATTTAGAGAGATCAAAATCAAGATCTAGTAGTCAGTGTAGCAGCTACACATTAACTGGACATAAGCTTTAGCACTTCAGGCATTTGAAGGAAGAAGTAGGCAATTCTAGAGCTGTGCAATAATAAACTTTAGTAAAATTGGATAGTGAAACAGAAATAGCAGCAGATACGCCACACTTGAAACTTGTGCTGCTTCCTACTGACTTAAGCTTTCCTGTCAGGTAAAACATGATTTCTAGGAAAGCATATTTCAAACTCTTCCAGTCCCCTGAAGGGGATTGATTCAGGGTTTTCATGAAGGATAGGGAGGGTTTTTTTGGTCAAGTCACATTAGTCTAATTAATATGATAGATCACTAGAAATTATTGAAGATCAGCCCTAGTACTTAGTAATTTAGTGCTTCATCTGGACAGCCTTGGAAACAAAACAGTAGCAATGCATTCTAAGGGCATGTGCTTTATGTTCAGAAATCTGTCCTTTTCCCTGCCCCTCATTTTGTCTCTGTAGGGAACTTATTTAATGTCTTTTAGACTTTCTTTACACATAGACAGCATGGAAGTAGTAGAATACATTATCAAAAACTACTGACAATACATAGGATTTGCTGTAGTAGAAATGTTATATCATCAAATATCGTACATCTATATATATGCACACACTGATACTGCATTGTAATTATCTGAATTATTTTGTTCTCTTAAATTAGTAATATTTGTTTTCAGAAGCCCTTAAGTCTGAACAGACAGATTCTTTTTATTACATATTTTATAGCCCAGAAGACTTTCATCAGTAAATAGCAATTTTCAGACCAATCAAATTTTAAGCCTAATTTATGTCTTGGATAATTTTCCCCTCTAAAAAAAAATCACCTTTTTTAGTCATTTCAGTGAGAGGTTCCTATTTTATGTACAATAGTTAAGAATGATTAATGAGTTTCATTGGAAAGGCAAAAACTTCAAAAAAAAAGAAATCTATCCTAAGTAATGTAATAACTAATAACTAGTTCCATTGAGTTATCTGAAGCCAATTGAATTGAAACAAATACATTTTAATATAAAATCACTTGCTGCTTCATTACTTCTTCCAAGTGGAATGGACAAATTTGTATTTTTGTGTGTGTGACACATTTACTGTAGAGCAACAATGCACTTATACATGGAAATGTCTGTGCTTAAGGTCAGTGCTTTTCCTACTTTTAATGTTGTATAAAAGAAATAGGGATTTCTCATGAGGCAGACCCATTTCTTATACAGAAAATCCCGTTTTGTTCCTGCCGTATTAGACAACAAAAGGATCTGGGAAGGGAGCTAGTGTGAAATCTTGCGAGAATTAACATGGAAGTTTATTCAGACAGACAGTAGGGGTTTGGTTCATGTTCTGACCCCTGCGTATCTCTTGAGCTCTGTACAGGAGATCACTGCAGCACCTTTGGAGGGCAATTCTTCCACTGAACCACACACATAAGCTCTGGCCTGGGGAATGTGCCCACGGTGTACTGCAGAAACGAGATGCACTGCAGCCTGTAAAGTGACAGCTAGGGTGCACTGATACATAAGTGCCTGACAACTGTTCTAATTTATTGCAGTAGCTGTTATGGCTCTCTGTGAAGCCTAAAATAATCTATGAGTGTTTCCCATTTTAATAGTATTCATGTTGAGGCCCTCTGTGTGACTGCAGCTATATGATAACACATACCTAAATCAGATCTGCCCTTTGTGTACAAGATGACACAATTTGTGCATAGTTAGCCATGAGGGAGTCAGAGATTACCCATTTCCAGTGCCGGCAATGCTGGGTCTTCCCAACTCTCATATACACCAAAGAGGCAAATATTGCCTTTTTTTAAGAGCATTTACACCCTCAGAGATTAACAGATGGGATGCTCTTGCCCTTCAAAACAAAGTAATTCTGTCAGAAAAGAGACAGAGAGAAGTATCAGGCACAGAAACTAGTTATGTGTTTAATAGGATTTGGTTGAGTATTACACTTTCATTATTATGAACTCATGTTTTCAATAATACCAAGGACCTCAAGTAAGGGACATCACTGGGAGTCTGTACAGCTCCTAGAAAAGAAAAATACTGTTTGTAGAAGCTGAGCACTCAAAAAAGTTAGGAGGAACTACGGTTAAGATCAGTAGCAATATTCATTCCCCTCTCTGAATCTCATGTTGTACAACAACACATAATCATGTGTTCTTCACTACACAGTTTCTCTTTACAGGTCCAGCTTATTTCCAACAGTGCATCTCCAGTCTCCATGTCTGAACTAATCACGACGTCTTGCTCCCACTTTACTTCCAGGCAAGTTCTGCATGACGAACATATTCTCTTCTTCAGCAGCATGTCAAGTTCTAGTTCTAACAAGGGGACACAGTCTCAAGTTGTGCCAGGGAAAGTATAGGCTGGATGTTAGGAGGAAGTTCTTCACAGAGAGAGTGATTTGCCATTGGAATGGGCTGCTCAGGGAGGTGGTGGAGTCACCGTCCCTGGGGGTGTTCAAGAAAAGCCTGGATGAGGCACTTAGTGCCATGGTCTAGTTGACTGGATAGGGCTGGGTGCTAGGTTGGACTGGATGATGTTGGAGGTCTCTTCTAACCTGGCTGATTCTATGGTTCTTTATTTGCAATCTCTTTTCTTTTTCTTTCCTGAATGAACAATCAGATTTTTTTGTCCTAATGTATACCCTTCAGTCCACTCTTGTTTCTCTTTCCTTTAGTTTCAGGTCATTTCTACCAACATATGCCTATAACTACACTAGTGATGTGGCTTACAGCTTTGCAAGCAAGTGGCACTACATGAATCTATATGCCTTCCTCCATGAACTTTCTGCCCTAAATTTATGATGGTGTCATCCCGTTATCCCAGTCATGTTGCTCCACCCCCTAAACCATGCAGAATTGTAGTGGTTTGGCTCTGGCTGGGGGCCAGATCCCCACCAAAGCTCCCCCTTCTTTTATAACAAGCCTGTGGGTCAAGATAAAAGCAATTTAGTAATACAAAAGTGAAAGCAAGGGCCCCACACTGAAGCAAGAACAAACAACATTATTCTCTACTTCCTATCAGCAAAAAATATCTGGCTGCACCCCAGGAAGCATGGCTTCAACAAGTGTAGCAGCTGCTCTGGAGGATAAGTACCATCAACAAACGCCCCCACATTTCTTTCCCTTAGTATTTATATCTGATCTGACATCATACGGTATGGAATATCCCTTTGGTCAGTTTGGGTCATCTGGCTTGGCCGTGTCCTCTCTCAAGATCTTGTCCACCCCCTCAGCCTACTGCTGGAGGTGGGGAATGTTGAAAAAGCACAACCTTGTTGCTGTGTGAGTACTGCTCAGCAGTAGACAAAACACTATCGTGCTCCTTCTACCAGCACTATGGAAGATGCTATGGGGAGAACTAACTCCATCTCAGTGAAACCTGATACAAAGATATACCTTATCCACCCTGTGTGCTTCAGAAGTACTCTAATTTATATCATTTTTTTCACAGACATGGTGTTTCATTGTTCCTGTCAGAAATCCCACCCTTATGGACAAATTTCTATTCCTTGTTTCAATTCTGCCAGAAATGTCACTGTCTTGGTAGGCCTAATGGGCCAGAAATAGGCTTATACATGTCCTGGCTTGCCTGGGCATGTTTTCATGCTCTTGTGATTAACAAGGTACGCCCACCTAACTTCTGCCTGCCTTGTGCAAGGCCTATGCTTTTCCCAAATTTGGGTAAAGCCAGCCTCTGGTTTCACCTAATATGGTCATGCTTAGATAACTGCCATTCTGATTGGCTATTCTGTGCCCAAAGGTCCATTAGTTTTGGCCCACATTGATAAAAAAGAGATATGCAGGTAAACAACATGCTCTGCTGTGCTCTGCCTTGCTCTGCCATTGTATTTGTGCCTGCTGTTGCCTGCTGCCATTGCTTACTGCCTTATTGTTTGCCAGGCAACTCCACTGTCTCAAGGTTACCAGGGACAGGCTCTAAAGGCCTCCACACGATAGACCTGCACAGCAAGCCATGACATCGTGCTGAGACCGCACATCGCAAGACATCCTGCTTACACCTGAAAGTCTCCTACCAAGACTGGAGGTCCTGAAGACACACAAATCATCCAGAGGACCAGGTCAGAGATTGTCTGCCTCCTTTCTCCCAGCCTATGGAGCCTGGGAAGAATCAGATGCCTCAGCATCTGACAGTGACAGAATTCTCTGAAAGCATCTGGGTACTGCCTGAAGCTGTAGCCAGCCCCACAAGACGGGTAATAATATTTTGTGAGTAAATGCTTAAAAGCCTCTTTCTAATTCTCCACTGCCTTCTGCCATAAGCAGAAAGGTGCTTCTTGAATCCATCTAGTGTGCAAGCAGCATATTGACTGCAAGTGGTATTTGGCCACAAGAATCTTCTCTTCCAGTTCAGTTCATGTTTATATCTTTGCTGGTTATTTCCAGATCTAGTTATTATCTGTGAAATGTTTCCATGAATGTGCAAGAACCAATTTTTTTTAAAATTAGTGGTCAGAGGTAGTGAAAGTTCTGAATATCAAAATCAATAAACAATATTAATCTTGGAAAATATAATCTTGCAATTAATCAATCAATCATCCCCTTCATAACAGTTACAAACCTCGTGGAAGAAAAGCCTACTGACATCTTAAGATGCTATTGCACTGGATTGATTTAGCTGAAGTTTTCCAACAATCAAAGGCAAACCCCAGGGGAGAGAAAATTTAATCCCAAAATACAGTGGATAAAAACCAAATAAACAACTGAAAACAAGGATTTTAACAAGCACTGCTTCTAGCCCCACTAATAATATCTTTTTGACTGGTCGGATATTCCTTGATCTTCCTGTAAAGATTGCAAAAGATAAAGAAGGTTTTACAGGCAGGTTCAATAAACACCAAATCATGTCTTTGTCAGTATATTTGCATACTCTGGTTGGATTTTAAGCATGAAGGGGTCGATTCAGGACCTTCCAGCCTGCACATTCTGAATCTGTTCTGAATCCCTCCCAGATCTATGCAATAAGATGTGAATGAAAAAATCAAATGTCACGGGCAGTGCTGCATACGTGGATGCCTTTTTGCCGAGGAGCCCACAGAACACACTCCTATGGTACATGTCAGGATTTACTGAGAGCATTTAGGAAGCTGCCAAAGTGGTTGTAGTGCTTTGGCAGCAGAAGAAACAGCTGGTCCCATCAAAGTGATCACATTCCTGGGCATTAATTTAGAGTCTGAAAGGATGAAATGATGCTTGCCAGGGGATAAGCTTCATAATCCTAAAGGGTTAGTGATTCAGAAATTAGAGGCTAGTAAAGGTGTAGTTAAAGCAGTTGCAATTGCTTTGTTAACTGATCACTTGAATCTTGGGGAGAAATATATTTAGGCAACAAGTATTCTCCAAACCGACCAGTTTCAACTGCACAAACAATAGATGGACAAGCACTGTAAGGAATCAGACTTTGAACACCGGGAGCCATTTGCAGAGTCTCAGCAAATACTAATAAGTCAGTGCTAGTGCAAGAATGAATTATTCATGAATGAATTATTCATCAGCATGTATTGTGAAAATACACTTGAATGTGCTTGGAAGGTTTGCTTCTGAAGAGCATGTGATGAAAGAATGTAGAATTACGTGTCAGAAAACATAAAATACATTTGTGTGAAGAGGTCCATTAAAATATATAAAGCCTAATGCTTATTGTGGCATATCCTAAACACAAGATAAGTAGCTACTATAAAGTCTTAATGCTGGCCTTCACATAATAGCATAGTAGACATAGGTTTTTCATTTTTTTTACTCTTATAATTTATAGTAACAAAAAACGTTCACATACTTCTGGAGACAATTCCTGAGTTCTTCTCCTCTCTGACACTGTTAGAAGAAAATTTCATAGAAGCCTGTCATGAATAAATGAACTTGGTAAGAAGAGTCTAGTTATCGTCTCTCCTCCTATTTCACCAGCAGAGAATACATTCCCTTTCACCTCAGAGCCAAGGCTGCTCTTGCAACATTGCAAAATTGATAAACAATTTTCTCTCTTAGCTTAGCTATGTCCAGTTTCAGCACCTGGAAGCTTCCATCAGATCATCAGTTAGTATCCCACTGAATGAATAGAATAGAATAGAATCAACCAGGTTGGAAGAGACCTCCATCAAACCTATCACACAGCCCTATCCAGTCAACCAGACCATGGCACTAAGTGCCTCATCCAGTCTTTTCCTGAACACTCCCAGGGACGGTGACTCTGCCACCTCCCCGGGCAGCCCATTCCAATGCCAATCACTCTCTCTGGCAAGAACTTCCTCCTAACATTCAGCCTATACCTCCCCTGGCACAACTTGAGACTGTGTCCCCTTGTCCTGTTGCTGGTTGCCTGGGAGAAGAGACCAACGCCCACCTGGCCACAACCTCCCTTCAGGTAGTTGTNAGTACAGGGACAGAATAACCTCCCTCCTCCTGTTGGCCACACTGTTCCTGATAACAGGCAATGGCGCTGTAGGTCCAGCTCTCTTTTATATTCCATTTCAGCCTTCAGTCTTTCCACTTCACTCTTGAGTTCAGCCACTAGGTTAAGCAGACTATTAATCTGCTCACACCTAATGCAGCCATTACCTCTGTCTCACTGTTCTTCGAGTGCCAGGCTCCAACACTCCTGACGGCCGGTTGCCTGAACACCTGCATTCCCACGGGTGGGTTCTGTTTGGGTGCCCCCAGTTTTACAAGTATTGTAACGCTTTGCCCTAGTTTGCACCATGTCTCCCCTTCTTCGAAGCCCGATGGTAGTCAGTTAGGGTGTGAAGGGTTTGTGGGTTTCCTTTGTGTGGGGATGACTTCCCCCCTCGCCAGCGCGCTGCGGGCTGGGCTGAGCAGAGCAGAGCAGGCTGCTCCCTGCCGAACCAGGCTCTGGTGGCGCCGCTGTCGCTCCGTGTTTCAATCTCCCGCTCTCCAGGCACCGCCTCCTCTGCCTCACCCTCGAGCGAGCACTTCACGCCTCGTAGCTTGCCGCTCCTGCCGCTTACTTGCCCCCCTTCCGGGTTTCTCCGATGGAGAGAGCCCCAAAGTGGAGAAAAAGCTTCGAAAAATCGCGTTTGAGCAAGCCTCGGTACTGCTCTCCTGCCGAACCAGGCTCTGGCGGCGCCGCTGCCGCTCTGCGTTTCAATCGCCCGCTCTCCAGGCACCGCGCCCCCTGCCTCACCCTCGAGCGAGCACTTCAGGCCTCGTAGCTTGCCGCTCCTGCCGCTTACCTGTCCCCCTCCCGGGTTTCTCCGGTGGAGAGAGCCCCAAAGTGGAGAAAAATCTTCGAAAAATCGCATTTGAGCGAGCCTCGGTACTGCTCTCCTGCCGAACCAGGCTCTGCAACCAAATATCAAACAAACCCCAAAACACATTAAGAGTAGAGGTGGCACTCTTAGCTTCCATATTAGTTTTCCTGTGAAAGAGCAAGGACTTAAGTGGAGAATCTGTCTCTCTTTCTTGGCTTTACTTCCAACCCACAAACTATTCTTAAGACATGAATATTTGGAAGGCTAACACAGAAGGATGGATTAATTTATCAAAGCAGCAAATTCACTAAAGTTTTTTTGTTTTCATATCAACTCCCTTTGATTGCAAGACAGCAGGATGTGTCGGGCAGACAGAAACACAGGTATGGAAAATCAATTCAACCACAGGCAAGGCAACAGGAAAGAACTAAGATGTGTAACTCTTATTTATTAAATTGCATAAGCTACACTTTTTTTTTTTACCTCAAAAAGAAGTACTGGTAAGCACAGCCACGCGTTATCAAATTATCATCTTTTAATGAACACTGTAACAGGCCATATTTTTAACCTGGAAAATGAAAAAAAATTAAAAAACCCCACAAAATTAAGTGATTTTTATCTACAAAACAATTGGAAATTTAGAATATTGCTTTTCACTTTAATGAACTATCTTTGTGGACTGGATTTTACTGGGAGATGGAGGGGATCTCTGGTTTCCTGGTGATGATTAACATATATGCCGTCACATCAAATAGAATCATAGAATCATAGAATCATAGAATGGTTTAGGTTGGAAGGGACCTCAAGGATCATCCAGCTCAAACCCCCTGCCATAGGCAAGGACACCTCCCACTAGAGCAGGCTGCTCAAGGCCTCATCCAGCCTGGCTTTAAACACCTCCAGGGAGGAAGCATCCACAACCCCCCTGGGCAACCTGTGCCAGTGTCTTACCACCCTCACTGTAAAGAACTTCCTCCTAACATCCAGTCTAAATCTCCCCTCTTCCAGCTTAAACCCATTCCCCCTCGTCCTAACATTACTAGACCGTGTAAATAGTCCCTCCCCAGCTTTCCTGTAGGCTCCCTTCAGATACTGGAAAGCCACTCTAAGGTCTCCTCGAAGCCTTCTCTTCTCCAGGCTGAAGAGCCCCAACTCTGATGACAATGTAGTCATCCTCCAACAACACATTACTTCTGAAATAATGCACTGGATTCAAAGACAGCACAGAACTGTACACAAAGTACTCCATTAACAGCAGGTGATTTAGAAAAAAAAAAGCTCTTTTAAAAAGAGCTTTTAATTACTGTATATCTTTGTTTAGAAGCCACATTTAACTACCTTTTCCTTCAGAGCTGCAGGGGAAAGCAATTAAATGTATGAGAAAGCCACCTTCAGTTTAAAGCTGCAGGAGGAGCAGCTAGCATAAGAGAAGTGTTGTCTTGTACACAAAGAAATACAGCACATAAAGTCACTGGAGTCTGGGTATTAGCCCCACATAATTGAGATCTATTATAAATCTCAAAATGTGTGCTGTAGAAAGTTGAAAGTCATGACTGGCTGTGTGGCCCATGTTTACTCCAAAGTGTCCCTCTAACACCAGAGCTGGCAATTTACACAAGGTTACATTTGTATCTCTCAGTTGTATAATACACATCTCTAAATTCCCTTTCCATAGACAAAAGAGTTTGAACAATGCTGAGTGAGCCTCTTTGCTTTGAAGGAGCAGGAAGGCACAAGGCTGTGTTTATCTGAAGTAAGGCCATTTAGATAGATTTGGCTGAAAAGAAGGGCTAGCAGAAGAGGAAGGGAATCTTTCTGATCTCTAGTGTTCACCAAGTTTACAAGTTTTGATTTTAATATTAATCTCACACTATCCTAAAATCCTTCCTTCAATCCTCTTCCTATTACAGTATAACAGGGTCTATTTACACATAGTGGGAAAAGTGACTTTGAATCATAGAATCAACCAGGTTGGAAGAGACCTCCAAGATCATCCAGTCCAACCTAGCACCCAGTCCTAGCCAGTTAACTGGACCATGGCACTAAATGCCTCATCCAGGCTTTTCTTGAACACCTCCAGTGCTGAGTTTCCTTTAAAAAAAAAATAAAAAAGAGTGAAAACCTAATCAGAAAACCTAATCCTTGATGATCAACGACATGAAAACTTGCAGACGAAAAAAAATTCCAAGAAAACGCACAAAACCAAACCAAAACAAAATTGTGGCCTTCCAGTGGCATACAAAAAAGCTGGGGAAGGACTTTTCAGGATATCAGGGAGTGACAGGACTAGGGGAATGGAGCAAAGCTGGAGGTGGGTAGATTCAGACTGGACATGAAGAGGAAGTTCTTCAGCATGAGAGTGGTGAGAGCCTGGAATGGGTTGCGCAGGGAGGTAGTTGAGGCCCCATCCCTGGAAGTGTTTCAGGCCAGGCTGGATGAGGCTCTGTCCAGGCTGCTCTAGGGTAGGATGTCTGTGCCCATGGCAGGGGCACTGGGACTAGATGATCCTTGTGGTCGCTTCCAACCCTGACTGATTCTATGATTCTATGATTCTAAAATCCCAAAGAGTCATTATTATCTCTACTGAAGTTGAGCACAAAAATGTTCCTGACTAAAAGAAGACCAGAAAATGCTTCCCTTGGTGGTGTTTTGTAAGGGATACAAAGGTTAATTAGATACTTTCTATTGCATTATATTGTAGGAAACCTCCATTAATTACCTCTTCTTTAATTTAACTGATTCATTAAAAACTGAGTATAGAACCACAAAGAAAGAAATATCTTCGCCATAGTATCTAACATACTTCTACATTTCTAAAGCTAAGACCTTCAATCAAAATTAGATTATAAAAGAGACATTGAATGCTTAATATTAACATACCTAAATCCAACCCTAAAATGGACAAAGCTTCCACTGACTTTGCTTAGACTCCTCTCTTATAAATATTACTTATAAATGCTCATTTTTCTGGTTTCCTTCATAACAAGAGAAAAGGCTGATATTAAGAGTTTACCACTATTTTTATTTCAATTTAATAGCACAAATAAGCTGTTTCTATAAATGTTTGATTTTATGAGCTCTCATGCATCTTCTCAACCAATTAGTCAAATTGCCTTCTTGACTGTATCTCCATGCTAAATCTAGGGGTTTTTTTTAGTTTTTGTTATTTAGTCACTACTGAATTCCATTAAAGGCAAGCTTCAATTATTTGTCTTTTTGAAGGTCTGAGTGCGTTGCTTTAAATGCCAAGTGTGATAAAAACAGGCCACCCTCGACTTTTGCAAGGAGATAAAGGACAATAAGTTAGCTGGATTTAAAGGAATTTTGAAATTGAGCATGTGTCTGTATGTATGCATGAATGAAGATATTAACATAAGAATTAAATGATGTCAATTCTTTTTTTGTTTATTTTTCTCTCCCCCCCTCCCAACTTGACATTTTGTCACTTAACAAAGAAGCAAAAAGAAGGAAAGTCCTGTGATTAAAACAAAGGAGACAGAGTTTGGATGAAAACATACTAAATCATTTTATTAGCATAAAAAATAGGATTTTAAAGCTGCAGAAAGGTAAATGAGAGCAAAATCCAGTGGAAAAACACTTCATTTTTGCAGTGACTACTTAGGGAACCCTGCATTACAACTCTTCCAAATTACACCCACTATTCTTGTGTATTTCCATTCCAAAAACAACTCTCTATCCTGTCTTTTCTTTTTAATACTGAGACTGAATCCATGACAGACAGAGGTAGTTTTTGTAGACAGTATGAATCTGCCAAGAAATCCTGGCGAAGCTTGCAAAGAGATGGTTCTTGGCCATGCTGATTTAAACCTTGTATCTGAAATGGTGAGATATTTAGAATCATAGAATCACAGAATCAGTCAGGGTTGAAAAGGACCACAAGGATCATCTAGTTCCAACCCCCTTGCCATGCGCAGGGACACCCTACTCTAGATCAGGCTGGCCAGAGTCCTATCCAGCCTGGCCTTAAACACCTCCAGGGATGGGGCCTCAACCACCTCCCTGCGCAACCCATTCCAGGCTCTCACCACTCTCCTGGTGACGAACTTCCTTCTCACGTATAGTCTGAACCTACCCATCTCCAGCTTCACTCCATTCCCCCTAGTCCTGTCGCTCCCTGATGTCCTAAAAAGTATAGAATCATAGAATCACTCAGGGTTGGAAGGGTTTTCTATAATCTCTAGAAATGGCTTCAGACAGTCACCTACTACAAAGGTCTGGAGTCTCCTTTAAAGGAGACAAAAAGCAGCTTAAAAACTGAGTGTGTTACTAGTTTAATATGGCTGTCTATTTGTGAAGGGAAGTCTTACAAGCACCAGAGGACAGTGCTTACACCTACCTATGGTAGGACTCATTCTACCAGAAGTACTGCAATGAGTAAAGGCTACAGAAAGGATGTAGGCATGGTAGTAATTAGTTTCTACAGAGTTTTAAAATATCTATTTAGAAGCCAATTGTCTATGGCAGGCATGTTCAGCATGCATGTGTATCTGCCTGTGTAAATAGCAAAATTACCCTAAACCAGAAATTAATTTAATTAAGTTTAAATGTTTCATCTTTTTATTTTATGGTTACAGACATAAATAGAACAATATCTGAATACAAATGCTGCATATTTACTGTGGCATCATCCAAGCAATTACTACTAAAGTATTAAGGAAAAACATAATTTCACTCTTTTAATTTTATTCTGTAATTAGGTGAGAACCATATTTTGGTGAATACATTCATAGTTAGAAGTTATAGATTATGCTTCTCTTTGTTTTGGAAGGATGATTCTAGCCCAGTTGCTAAAAGCCTGTTAGCAACAATTAAAACAACTATAAAAAGAGGGTTATAGCTTTTTTCCCACTTGTTTATTTTATTAGTTTTCATCAAACATTTCACACTCATATGATTCATGCAGTTTACTAAGTCACTAGCACAGACTTTCAAAACCAGTTTTAAACAGCTTGTTAGAAATACATCTTTTTTACAAGCTGTGATTGTTAGCTCATTCTTTCTATGTGAGTATTGTGCCAGTTGTTCATTATGCCTTGGATTTCTGTTACTTTTTGTTCCCAAAAATGATTTGAAAAAGTTGAGAAGGAGAACTTGAAAGCAGAGAAAAAGAGGGGGGGGGGGAAATGCTGGCAACTTTTTTGAGTGTCAGGGTTCTACCTGCTTTCTGTTGCAATATGCTCTTGACTTTCCAATCAAACAAACGTTTTGGTCCACAGCGTTACAGGAAGGGCTGAATGTGAGTGCAACGTGGTGAATGTCTGTGTATATTCTACATATAGCACACTACGCAAATCAATCTGTTCAGGTTAGTTTTCATTCTGAAGAGAGCTGCGAAACACAACCGCCAGTTTCTGTCACGTGCTGCCTCTTATCAATTAAAAATAAATTGAATTTCATGCAAAGAACCCAACTTAAAAATCCCAGCAAACAACAACAGAACCTTTCCACTAATGATTTTCAGTCATCAGAAGTGGAGAGAGACTCAGACAGCAGACAGCATGGTCCCAGCATGCTTTTTGCCTTTTTTTTTGTTTGCACAGTAGCTGTCAGTTGCAGCCCTGCAGGTAGTAGAACCCAGTGGGAAGAGGGGCGGGACAGAGCGATGCTGCCTGAACTGACAGCAAATTTAAATTACTGAGCTTTCTTTTCCCCTTTTTTTTTTTTTCTTTCCTTTTTTTTTTTTTTTTTGTGTGTGCCTTTTCCCCCCCCTAATCTGCGACAAACTGCAAAGATTCTAGCACACATTAATTTAACAACCCTGCTTCATCGTCTTCTTTTTTTTCTTTCTTTCTTTTTTTCCCCCTTTCCGCTTCCAGGATAATTAAAAGAGAAACCTGTAAAGGCAACATTCCTTCAAGCAAGTTGGTGCTGCAACGTGCTGGTAAGATGAATTTAATTCTTTTTTTATTTTCCCTTCCCCATCTTTTCTTTTCCTTTTTTGGAGCTGAAAGCTTTTGTATATCTAACGCAGTCATAAGTGTGGTTCCCCTGCTGTGGAGGGTTAGGATGTAACGCAAAGGTGTAACTGCACGATATGTGACCTTCTCTTATTACTTAAAATGGATAATAACAGCTTTCGTGTCTGTCCTCATGATGCTTTTCGCTGTGAATTGACTATTTGCTCAACAGAAGTGGTGCTGTGATTGTCGCACTATGACAATGAGGACTTGATTGTTTTTTGGTTACTGTTCCATGCTCCTATCAGAACAGACACTTGAGTTGGGGGGTTTGTGCCTGTGATTTTTTTTTTTTCCCCTTGAACGTTGTCTGAAGCACTGATACGATGGGAGTGGAGAAGGGGGTGGAGGAGATGGTCTTGGATATCATTCTGCCTGTTCAGCTGTTTACTAGGTAGGGAAGTGCAACACTGAAACTTTTTTTGACAAAAAATACTATTTTTTTTTCCAGCTTGCATCAGGTGGGGTCAGTGTATCCAGGATTTATTGTTGTTCAGTGCTGAGTAAAGTTCTTGCTGTCCCTCGCATTGTTCTTCTGGAGAAGGGGGGGAAGGGATGTTCCACTTCATATCTTGTCATAGCATTGTAGTAGTTAATTGCAAGAAGCTGACGAACTTTGAGATTAAATACCAAGCGCTGCTTTTGTAAAGAAAGGGTTTGATGCTGTGGATAGTTCCCTATGAATACAAGCCTGCCAGATACAATCAGATCTGTTTTATATGCATTGCAGTTCCTGCCTTGCAAGTCCACTCATTTCCAGGGTCCGCTTTCTAATTTATTTATTCTTTTTTTTTGACATGAATACATTCTTTTTAATTTATTCTAGTTTGTCTGTTTGTTTTTTAAATAAGATATCTTTTGCTTTTACTTTGCCTTTACCTGAATAATACTTACGAGACAACAGCTTTTTCTGAGGCTTTCTGGGTGCAATTCTGTCAAATATTAAGTGCTACACCCACTGAAATCAACAGGAAGGCTGAGCTTGTCCTGTATTTAAGAGCAAATTGCTGAGCACTATCAGAACTGTGTCTTTTGAGTGCTGAACTATCTCTTTTCCTAACTGCAATTACTTGTTGTTGCACCTGAGACTGGATCACGTAGGCTTTTACTGATGTGTTTAGAATAAACACTGCTCTCACAGTTAGCTTTTTGTGGCCATGCTGAGGAAAACTTTTTGAGCTGGGATGAAATTTTTCAGAGAAACATAATGGAGTTGAAAAGCAAGCACGGCTCAGACCTCTGTCACTCAAAAGCCATTTTCCTCGATCTTTATTTTTATTTCTTAAAGAAAAGTGTCTTGAAATTAATCATCTGTAGATTCATATGCCAGTTTTTTTCCAGGCTCAAAGATCTGTTTTGCCAAATGCATAATGTGATCACAGGGGCAAAGTTGCGCAAGGGGAGGGGAGATGAGGAGCAGTCATGGATTATGCAGACTCCCTTTTGTGTCCCCAGAGAGAAGGAGAGGTTGTGCCAATGCCATATGGAAAATCACATCTATTCACAGAAAGTTTGCTAGGGTGCGGAGTTAAGGGCTCTTCACTCGCAGAAGTTCATCACTCATGGTTTCAGCATCAATTTCAAGAACTGGAATACCTTTCTGGAGGTTTGCTTTGCTTATACAGAAAATGCTGGTGTCCTGTGAAATGAGGTCGTTGTAGCTCCCGCATCTTGTTTTTGCCCTGACAACTTTCTTCCCCCCACCCCAACACCAAGGTCTGCAATGCTCAGAAGATGAGGCTTTGTCCCTTGAAATCCTAAACTCCCATCCATTTATAACCAGAGAAGAAAAGGACTGAATTCAGTGTTCTTGTTATGGAAATAAGTTTTTATTCACTCAGTACCACTGACAGTTAGAAGCGTATCTGATGTAATATGAATAAACTGTAGGCAGTTGACAGTAAATTATGCAGCTATAGTCTCACATTCTCCTAGGAACACTGCTTTTACAATGCTCAAGTAGCCTAATAGGGAGAAAAAACTACCAGTAATCTCATTTGAGTTTCCTAATAGCTCAAAGCCATGAGAAGTCCATAGTGACTGATTTCCACCACCCAGGTTGGGCATCTCAGTAGTAGGTAAAGCTGCATGGAGTAGAGTCTGAATGCAGCCAGGGGTATGCAGTCACAGACGTGATGTCAAATTTACTGTTACAAACCAATAGGAAAACAGAGTACAGCCAAGTTTAGATGCTGAGCTTGATGACAAGAATTTGCTTCTAAAGTCATAAAATCTAAAAAGCCAGATACTTGTATGTGTAAAGGCATAAACCATCACTCGCACCAAATTCATCAGTCTACTTTCTCTTGGAATTTAGCCTTGAAATACTTTTTTTAATTTTTTTTTTTTTATTATTTTTTAAACTACCCTGTGTGCTGAAGATTGCTGCTGACTTCTAGCAATGCTATTTTCTACCCAATACTTGGAAATTCTACTTCAATGGAATTACTTTCACGGTAACAAAAAAGCAAGCCAGAAAACTTGCTGTAATTTCCTGTCAGTAAGACAGGAATAAGAAAACACTAGGCTAATAAAAATTATAATCTGAGTTTACAACTGTTAACAAGATTTCTGAATAGAAATGATGCCATTATGCACAAAGGACTTCTGTCATCACCAGAGGAATGTAATATTAAATTATGAGACTTATTATTAGGGTCCTGCTATCCAATAAGTAATCAACACATAATCTTACTTATGAAATGCCGTAAGTTTTGGCATCTTTCCTCCTCTCCTATTTCTTTTAGTAAAGAAATTTTATAATTAGAAACTTTGATAACAAAGCTATGATCCTTTCTTTTAACAAGAAAAGGCTGCCATGATTCTGTATTCCACATCTCCAGCTCTCTTTATATACACAAGTCTGAGTTGCATGCAGCAGATACAGTTAAGGTATATGACAGGCTTGATGTGGGCAATGATGGGTTTTCATCAGCTTCTTTCTCCTGAAAGAGGTCAGATTCTCAGACTTTTTCTCAGTACTCTGAAGTACTTAGGAATATGCCATAGCACCTCTTTTCCTGAATGGAATTATTTATTAGCATTGCATTTCTGATTAGCTGAATTGAAGTATCACAGAGTCATGACAAAATACTTAGATTTTAACTTCTATTTTTTTCTTTCTCATTCTAATAATTAAAGACTACTACATTTCTTTTCTAATTGCAACTTATTTGTGGCATTATAGAAGGCTAGCTATATTTTTGTCTGATTTATCAAATCAAATGGAGTCAAATCAAATCAAATGGAACCAAATCTAGTGAAAAGTGTCCATACCCATAAGGGTTGGAACTAGATGACTCTTATGGCCCTTTGCAGCCCAAACCCTTCTGGGATTCTGTGATTCTCTAAGTAACTTTGCTGTTATTTCAGCAAGCATCATCTTGAAACTCTGCATCACCAAATGAAGCAAGACCACTGTGCCTGGCTCAATGTGATGTCAAGTCTATAGGTAATTTACAATATATTGAGCAAAGACTTGCCAAGACACACATCTTCACCTCTTGGTGATGTGTACATGGTTCAGTGTAGACTCCTTGGGACTCCTAACCCTCTGTAGGGTATAGGAAATCCTAAAAAGAATGTAATTCCTCTTAATTATTTTAATCACTCCTGAGGCAATAGAGCACACATTATCTGCCAAGTACTAGTTATGAATTAAGAATAAAAATAAATGTCTTGTTCTATTAGGTAAACAGTAAAACATTAGCAAGAATGAAACAAAGCTAAAAGAGCAGAGCCACAGTGAGCCCAATTCTAGATGATAATTGTCACACAAATTGTTCCTTGATTGTTTTATGTGTCCTATTGCTTATGAAGGTGATAACTTAGCTACTGTCCTAAGGCTGATATGCTCCAAAACTTCTTGGACCCACATCTTTCTTGCCCTCATTGTTAAATACACTTACTGCCATCTTTGTTGGGAGTGGTAAAACAGGAGGGGGAAATAAAAAATTCTGTGTATATATATTTTTATTTTTTAAATTGAATTATTTTCAGACTGGAATGTCAGCTGCCAGTATTATCAAGCATAAATGTTTACTCTCTGTTCCCAGCATCTGATCACCAGAGCTGGGATTCACCTCCTTCAAATTTAGATATCTGTATTGTAGACACCTACACCTGAGCTAACCACCAATAGGAATCAAAGGACATAAGCAGGTACTCCCAGAGAGTGATTTATATGACCTATTTTAAATGTCTATTTTCTCTGAACCCCACTGAAATACATCACATTTAGAACTTAGGCCATTTAACTCTCGGGAGAAGAAAAGGCTTTGAGGAGACCTTATAGTGGCCTTCTAGTCTCTGAAGGGGACCTACAGGAAGGCTGAGGAGGAACTATTTACAAGGTCCTAAAATGACAGGATAAGGGGTAATGAGTTTAAACTGTAAGAGAAGAGATTCAAACTAGATGTTAAGAAAGGGTTCTTTACAGTGAGGGTGGTGACACATTGGAACAGGTTGTCCAGGGAGGTTGTGGCTGCTTCCTCCCTGGAGATGTTCAAGGCCAGATTGGATGAGGCCTTGAGCAACATGTTCTAGTGGGAGGTGTCCCTGCCTATGGCAAGGGCTTGGAACTGGATGATCCTTGAGGTCCCTTCCAACATAAACCATTCTCTGATTTTGTGATTCTATCTTTTCCTCATTTTCTTAACTGTACTGTTGCAATGCTTAGACATCTCCTTATCTACTGGACTTTTGTAACTACATCCTGAAGACAGAGGGCTTAAAACTCTGCATATTATATACTTTTAAAAACAACCATAGTACTAGTGATTTGCAGAACCTCATATGCTGGGCAGTGAGCTTAAAACAGGGTCAATTCATTGTAAAGATAGTGCTGGATTGGATAGACAGGGTGATGTTACTCACATATATCATTAGTCTTCAAGGGATGTGGGGGGATACTGCCAGAAGTGCATTCCAGGCAGTGTGCTTAATGCAGAATTAATCTTGTTCCTTATGGCTACTTTTATTTTGTTGAACTAATCCAATGAAAAGAGATACTGATATTGGTGTGTTTGTTCTACTTTGTAGACCAGTGGTATTTAAAAGTTACACTGCTACACTTTAAAACAAGTCAGGAAGCTCCATAAGTATGACAAAGTCTACCTTATTTAGGCATTAGCATTTTAATGAGCTGATGCTCTTGATGCAGGTTTCCTTATCCAGAGGAGGCTGTGCATTTGAAAGTTTCCAAACTGACAATTTGCCTTCCTGAATTCATACAGTATCTGCTGCAGAGATTCCTGGCTCCCAAGTGTTACAGCGTACCTCACCTCCACATTTAACCTGGACAACTGTGGAGGGACTATTTGTGTCCTATTGGCCCTGGGCTTGACCCCAGGCATTTGTTTTTGGGCCTAAGAACATGGCATGAAGCATTGTGAATGATACTGATGGGCTTGCAGCCAACTTGAACTGAGAGTTAAAAGAAGCAAAGGGAGACAGTATTGGAACAATCTTGTTCATAAAGTCTAGAGGAAATGAGGTGTCCCTGCCTGTGGCAGGGGGTTGGAGCTGGATGATCCTTGAGGTCCCTTCCAACCTAAACCATTCTATGATTCTATGATTCTATGACCATAGTCAGCATTGCAGTCAGGTTTATCTTCAAGGGAAATCTGATTAATTTCAAAAGTAAATGTCAGCACATAAATAAATATTTGTATGTATACATGAATACACAGTATGGCTGATAGAGACAGAAGACCATACTGTACATCAGACAAACATGGTTTCCTTTAAGATTCATTTCTCTCTTCATTTAGGTAGCTTTCAGCTTCCAAAAGATTAAATGCAAGTTTTATTTAAATTAGGGAAACTGGATTCTACCATTAATTTAAATATTAAGTATTTGGCCATCAGACATGGCTGAGGTAGCTGTGCTCTGAACCTGAGCTCTGCTGTCTTGCAGAAATAGTCTTTAAAGAGACAGGGCAGTGGCCAGGTTTTGGAGTATGCAGAAAATGTGATGACCCACAATAGAAGTGTACACATAATTAAAGGACTCAGAAGGCAAGATTAGATCTCTCACACATTTGTTGTTTTCAGTGATTAATGTATAAGCACTGTACGAGCCAGTGATACAGTGAGCAAGCCAGAAGGCTTGGTGCCTGCATTTTGGATAACGAGAGACAGAAGTATAGATTAATAGTGGCTCTTAATCAATCTGATGCAGTCAAGGTTTTCCATAGGCACTCCATTAACAAGCAGCTCCACTTACATCTTTCCTTTTCTGTATCCTAAGTCACTGACAATTAGGAAGGATATATAAATGATAAATGAAGTCTTCATGCTTGAGTGAAGAGCAATAGCCACCAACCCAGCATCACAGAGCAGGAGAGACCACATTCACCGGGCATTGAAGGCTGGGTACTCTTGCTGAACAGGTTTACACATTTAAGCCTTGATCCTGCAAGGACTTACACACATGCTTAACCTTACACACTGCGAATGAAATCCTGGGCCTTGCAAAATCAATGACAAAACTCCACTGACTTCAAAGGGCCACTCTGAGAGTAACCTTTTTGGCTTCAGTGCAGCCACACAGTGTGTGAGCTGATCTCCCCAACCTTGCTTGATTGTGTGAAGTCTTATGAGATTGAGGGAGCTGCTAAGTGTAAACTTTCAAAACGCTTCTGTCTCACAATGAACTATAAGCATTCAAAGATGTTTTCTTGTTTGATCTGGGGTTTTTTGGTGGTTTTGCCCAAATCCAGTGGTAAAACCTAAGGGAGTGGTTTCTGCTGGAGAAGTCTGTGAGCAATCCATAATGCAATCCTCTCCCTCTCTAGTATTGCACTCTGAGCAAGTTATTTTCTTTACTTTGCAGAAGATCAAGTCCCTGGAGTGAGGTGATTATGCTGGAATCACAACTTTTTTCTTTAAAAGAAAAAAACAATCTATAGCTCACACAATTTTATAGGAAATCTGGGAACTATCTACTGAAATGACTTACTGGTCAGAAACACAATCATGTATAAATTTGTGCAGCATTCTATCTGTTGATTTTCATCTGCTTGCAGCTGGTAATCGAGATACCCTGTTGCAAAGCTTAACAGCTGCCTCGGGATCTGTTAGACATCAGAGACCCAACCCTGGCTTTGCCTCCATCTGCAAAACTGCCCCTGGTGGTGGTACCCTTGAGTCTCACTGTGAAGTCCTAAAGAGTCTGATGAAGAGTTGAGAAGGAGAGAGTGTTATTAGTCCATTTTTTTAGCACAGATCCCTATCCAAGTCAGTTTAGGTCAATGATTCTTTCCCCTGCACACACCCTCTGGCTGTACACGTGATGCTATGTGCATCCATCCCTCATGGTGGCTGAGATGCTGAAGTTGGGAGGTCTTCGGCAGCCCCGAGGGCATCTCAGTTCCACCAACACTGCTCATGTTGGTAAAGGCAGATCTCTTGAGCTAAACACTGAATAACTGGTATGTGGATACAGCATTGTGACTTGTGTTGGCTACAAACTGAGAAAGTTCTGGCAATCATCTCTTTAAGCTGGTAAAAAGATTTGTGAGGACAATTTTCTCAGTGTAAGTTTACTGTAACAGGGAGTAAGGGTTTGTAAAAGAGATTTATAAATTTGTTTCATCCCAGTTACACTTCAGAGTAAGCCTGCATTAGCATTTGTGTAAGCCAAATTATCACTTCCCACCTAAATTGTTAGCAGTCATTTGAAAAGAAGAGTAAGTTGAGCAAACCCCTTAAGGTTTGGGGTTTTTTTTCTATTTCAACATTTTCCTCTGACACATTTCACAGCTCCAGCAGTGAAAAAAAAATATCCTCAGACCTTTTTTTTTTTTTCTGGATTTTACTGTAAAGGTATTTTAATTTTATCTTCATCATGCTCCTGCACTAATGGGCTTTACATATTCCCAGCAAAGCCCTGTGTGAAATTCTTAACCATAGAGATTACAGAATTTTACTGCTTCACTGGCATGGTCAAGTTGCCACAAAATTGCATTTGTTAATGTAGCCGTGAAAACACACAGCACCTGCCATCTCTTAGCATAAGAATTTTAAATATGGCTGAAAGAATTGAAGGAGGCCTATAAAATGGGGCTTGGCCATGTCTGTTTAGCTGCAGGAAGGAGGCTGTGCAATAAAATCCTCACCCATAATTGGACACAAGTGACAGCTTTACTTAACCAGTGTTCACAAATGAACAAGCAACGAAAATGTTCTGCCTTTCTCACCCCAGAAGAATGACCATGGCAGATGTTAACACCGTTGAGAACAGCTTTATTGTAACTACAGGTGAGACAAATGGGAGATTTATTAGTCTGGGCATTGAGGGAAAGGGAGGGAGGGTAGAAGTCGTATCCAGTGCTGTTCCAAAGAAATGCAATGTACATTCTTAAACACATTGCCTGGCACACACGATGCTCTAAAACAGGGGCTATTCTGTGTCCATAAATTCAAGAGCATGCCTGCTTTCTTCTTTGCTTTTTAGGGCCCCAATACACAGCATCAGAAACTCTACATGATTCTGCTTTTTGTTTTTCCTCGTGCCCTATCCTTTACCTGTATAAATTGACGAAGAATCTCAAACGTCAATACGATGTAATCAATGATTCAAAGTCTGGGAACTCACTGATCTGCTAAAGAGTAAACAAGAGACAATGTTGTTTCCCTGATGAAAGTTCTCAGATGGGGCTTGATGCAATGTCTGCTGGATCCTCTCTGTTCATTTTAATGACCTTAGAATCGGTTCCTATAACAATGTGCATTCAGTAGAAATCAACATTGGTTGTTCAGGCACTGATCCAGTAAAGCCCTTAATTATGTGCTTAAGATTGTGGAATGGGAATAGTCCCACAGAAGCCACTGCAACCACGGAAATTATCTAAGTTCTGCAGGTAAGTAAATGTTTTGTTGCTGGAGTATCATCTTTTTTTTTTTTTCAGTCAATCCCCTCTGTCAAGCAAGCTAACAATTACAGCTTCTGGAAAACCTACACCTTGAGGTGTCATAAATGTGGTGATATTCAAATTTGCACTCAAAATTTTCAGCTGTTTTATGCCCAGATACAGCAAAACACTTTACTGTAATTATGATATGAGTAAGAATACTTGCAACTTGGTATTAAAAGCTCCCTACCCTTCTAGATTCAGGGCACACTCACATGTGGTGCTGCTACCTACTTGTCCATTCTATGTGGAATTACACTTGTACTGTGTGGAAACGTAAAACTATTTTCAGTGTAAGTAGGAAAATAGACTTCTCTGTAGTTAAAGTACAATCTGTAAGTGTGCCCCACACTCTTTAACTAGATGCTTGCTCAGAATAGCTGCTTAAAGGCACTTTGAGCTTTTGTGACATGTGGAGAGCATATTGTTTTACTGCTTCACTTCAACTCACCCTATTTAACTAGAGGGTATATCTGTATTAGCTTGCTTTCATGAAACCTGTGATACTCATCTGTTTTTTCAGGTAATGTTGTTTACAGCAAACACTGCCTATGATGTTTCCAAAAGTTTCCTGCTGTCAAAAGCATGAGGGCCAAATGGAAAATATCAGTCTGGGAGAATGTAATCTTTTCAGGACAGGCTTTGGTCAGCATGATTGTATGTAGTGTAAGTGCCCAATAGTAATGATGCCCAGGCGTAGGGCCAAATGCTGGAACTGCCCCCCAGAGTGAATATACTCGTACTCTGCAAAAGAAGCAGTAAAGTATGCTCGTATTCTGGCCAGCAACATCTGAAAGCACAGTTTCCCAGGAGGATAATTCTTGCCAGGAGTATGAATAAGCTGCATTGAGGCTATGCATTATGGCAACTGCCACATCAGGGACTCCCAACTAACTCATAAACAAGCAGTCTCTGCTGCCCTGCCGCCCCCCCCGCCTCCCTCCTCAGTACTTGTATCAACCTTCAGAAGGTACTTACATAGGTCCAAGTATGAAAGGCTTGCATAGTGTCCTCAGTAGACTTTGAGAAGTGCCAAAACAGAGGTGGCTACTTTCCATCTACTGCTCCTTCGACTGGCTATAATTTTTCTGGCAAGCACAAATATACAGTGCCTAGAAGGATTTGGCTTCTATTCTTTAGCTCATATTCATCATTTGAGTTGCTCCAGTGAAGTTATGAGGCCAGGAGTTCCTGTTATGGTAGGATAAAGACTCCACCATAGCTGAAATCTTTATTAATAAATTAATTATGAATAAGCCCAGAAAAAGCAATCACAATTTACTAAATCCACCAACACTCTTGTTTTGGACACATGTGAACATTTATAGCCACACCAGAACTACATTAAAATGTAGGAGTTTTACATTGGTGCTGATTTCAGTTTTGCTTTCTTGAGAATTAAGTTCCACTCACATAACCAAAGCCTGCCAGACCTGCTGACATCAGTCAGAATGACCCCTGAGCATCTGTCATAAAAAGGCAAATGGTAGACTCTGAGTAATCTTTAAGGATGGTAGAAGTTACTGATGCAATATATATCTAGCCAGGAATTCCTACACTAGGGATAAATAACCATATTCTATAAGGCTGCAGCACAGGTTAACTTTCCAGTAAAGCATCCTGTCTTGTTTCAGAGGTTTCAGTCTTCTTTATGTGAATGCAGTAGTTCAAACTTTTGTGCAGACAAGTAGTAGACAATCTATTAAAGAGCATTAGGCCTCTATATCATTCTGGACTCTATCTCTGCATTAGAAATTCTCCCAGTTCTAACTGCTGGCATAACAAAGATCCAGATGCTGATTCTTGAAAGAGAATCACAAGTTCTGAGTTTAAATAAGCCAATGAAGTGATTTTCTGGAAAGCAATATTTTTTTCCACATATTCCTTTTCTTCAAATACAGTTTTCTTGTCTTTCAGAACAGTTCCTAATCTACTGCACAGATAGAACTGGTTGTGGGTTTTGGGGTTTTTAAAACATGGAAATATTATCATTTGTATTTTTTTTAAGCAAAAAAAAGCTATATGATTTAGAGTAAGGATAATAAACTTCTTCCCTATGTGAAGACAATCTGAATGCCATAAACCAGAAGAATGTTGTCATAATTAATTTTCTTTCTATCCTTCTCATTCAACAGTAAAAGGATATACTTCTGTGGTGTAACTTCTTTTCTTTTTTGGAATACAGTAGTGAATATACAGAAGCTTTCTGTTATTTCTAAGCAATTATTTAGGAACAATGTGGCCAGTAGGATGAGTGAGGTTATTCTGCCCCTGTACTCAACACTGGTCAGGCCACACCTTGAGTACTGTGTACAGTTCTGGGCTCATCAATTCAAGAGAGATGTTGAGGTGCTGGAACGTGTCCTCTCTGGTGAGAGGCCTGGAACACAAACCCTATGAGGAGAGGCTGAGGGAGCTGGGGTTGTTTAGCCTGGAGAAGAGGAGGCTCAAGGCTGACCTTATTGCTGTCTACAACTACCTGAAGGGAGGTTGTAGCCAGGTGGGAGTTGGCCTCTTCTCCCAGGCAACCAGCAGCACGACAAGGGGACACAGTCTCAAGTTGTGCCGGAGGAAGTCTAGGCTGGATGTTAGGAGGAAGTTCTTGACAGAGAGAGTGATTTGCATTGGGATGGGCTGCCCAGGGAGGTGGTGGAGTTGCCGTCCCTAGGGGTGTTCAAGAAAAGACTGGATGGGGCACTTAGTGCCATGGTCTAGTTGACTGGATAGGGCTGGGTGTTAGGTTAGACTGGATGATCTTGGAGGTCTCTTCCAACCTGGTTGATTCTATGACTCTATGATATGATTCTATGATTCAAACTGCTAAAAACCTCAGCTGAGTGTTTCCCATGACATGGGATTCACAAATTTCTATGAGTTAGTAATCGAACATTTTAGCAGAACAAAAATGTCAATCCATAAGCCCTACCGGTGGTTTCTCTTATATAAATTTATGTCTCTCCATAGGTTTCACAAATTACATTAAGAAAAAATAAATTACATCGAATCAAGACAGGAAACACTTCAAAAGGAGTAAATTTTCATGTTGCAAAACTCATTTTGGGAACTCGTAAATTCAAAACATCCTCCATACCTCCAAGTTTCTCTGTGCAACTTCTTTCACTGCCTTTTATTTAGTATTCCTGCTATGGAAAACTTGTTCTTAAGATTTGCAAGTGAAACAGAAAATAATGAAACTGATTTTCATAGTGCTGGTAATAGTGGTCCATGTTACTTCATTGTTCATAATTTACTTGTGAGCATGTCCCTACAATTATGTCAGTGGAATGGAGTAAAACAGTCAAGGACCACCCCATACAAAACAAAGGGATTCTTCTCTCCAGCATACTCATCCAGTCTGAATTTAACTTCAGATGGGTGCAGTTTGATACCTTGCCAACTGTGTTGTAGGGGACCTGAAAAGAGGACATGGGAATAACTTCTAGCAGGTCACTGCATAGAAAAAGTAGGATGTTTTCATATACAGAAGCATATCCCTAGCATGAATAATAAAATGTCGTTGTGCAAAGGTCTACAGAATGTCCCCTAACTACTAGTGACCATTAATGGAGACAGGACATTGGAAATTATAGAGAAGGGGTAGTAATCAGAGGGCTTCACTCCTGTAGGCAGCCTCCTGGTAACATCCCTGATCCCGGCCCCAGGGAGGCAGCAGACCTCCCCGTGCAAGGGGTCTGGCTGGCATTGGGTTGGATAGACATCTAATTTAACCAGTGAAGGCCTGGTGTAGAATCCTCCTCTCACCTGAAGTGGTATGAGGGGAGGCAAGGAAATGTTCAGCCTTATTAGAAGAAAGCTGGCAGTTGGTGCTAAGTTAATGAGACCTGGTGAGGGCTTCTGGAGCGGAGCTGGCTTTCAGACCAAGCATGTCTGTACTCATCTAAGTAAGCACTCATCGGTACATTCTTGTCCAGGGGCAAATTGGATTCTGAAAAAGCATCCTAAGATGTTAAAGTGTAAATACACTCACATTGTCCCTTTGGAAAAGTTAGCTGCATACATATAACAAAGCAGGAGGGCGTGAGGGGGGGTGGCAGTTTTATCATTTTATTCACTGGAAGTGTCAGTTTCGATAATTGCTCTAATTGAGTCTTGATATTTCAATGCCTTCTGTGTCCCAAAATGATTATTAACAGATAAACAGATCTTAGTTGTCTCTGAGATAATAATGACAAAGGCTTCACTGCACACACACACAGGAGCTCCAATTCAGGTGAAAATTATTTCTGACAATGCGGCAAGTGGCATCGTGCAAACATAGCTACTAATAGTGCTTCCTGTTTTGGTGTGTCTTGAGCAAGCAACTATGGCAAGACTTGTTCCAGTCTTTGTTTTATTAAATGAACAATAGAAGCCATTACTGATTGTTATGTCAGTGGAAAATATAAATGATGCATATGATACGATGATGTGAAAATACACAAAGAGGAGCACATCACTCTGTTTAACTTCTGCAGGGGATTGCCAAGCTCCTTGTGTAGCTGTCCAGTTCAGAGTTAGCAGGGTCAGGAGAGATGTCCCAAAATTTAATAGAATTTGGATTTATCAATACTGCATTCATTTGAGGAAAACCAAGTCCTCATTCCAAAAGATAGTCTGTCTTCATAGAATATTCCTCGGATAGATTCTCTTCTGAGCATCCTTTTGCCAACTGGAACCTTTTGATCTCAACATCCTCAGTGCCAGATTCTTTAATGGTGTAAATGAGTGAAACTCCACCTAAGGCAGTGGAGCAGATCCCATTTACACCTGCAGAGAACTTGGCTTTGATTCTCTAGCCAAGGCAAGATTAAAACCATTGGTTCTAGTAGATTTGTTAGTCTGTAGAAATGCTCTTCATCTCATGTTGCAGATAGCTGTTATCCAGTCCAAATGTGATAAGGAAAAGCTGCAGAAAATGCTCTTGAGGGGGTGAGTCCTGGACAGAGAGGGTGATACACTGGAGGATTTAACAGGATTTTGTGATCTCTGTCATATGATCGAGTATACATTGTCAACATTTTGATCCTGAGCTCTTTGCTCACTCTCTGTAAAGCATTTTTCCAGATCTCCCAATATGAATCACTTATTCCAGATTGGTCTTTGATAAAGGCATCCACTGATACATCAGAGATTAAATGAGTCACTCATGATGGATTGCACTTCATGGCTTTATATACCACAGAAAATTATGCATTTTAAACTACCTTGTAAAATAACCATTTATCTAAGTAAACATATTGACTCCTTTTGGGTTCATATGAAAACTATCCTAGCTTGTGAATCTTAATTTAGCAAGCTCCTGACAGGCAGGAAAAAAGACAGCTAACAACAATGGAGAAGAATCAGTTACTTAAATGTCAATAGAGGGAGTTTAAAAAATGAGCACACAGTAACAGATCAATTCGTTCTCTAGCGTCCAGTCACAGATATAGACTTGGTAACTTCTACTATCTTTTCCCCTCTCTCTCAAAAAAAAAAAAAACAACCCCAAAGAACCAAATCCCAAAAGACCAAGAACAACAGAAAACCATCAAAAAATATCCACCAAAAAAAAAAAATCAACCAAACAAACACCTTTAGAATTTAGCAGAATTTATCAAATAAATAAACCTTTAAAATGTAGCAAGTGATGTAGTTATTTGCTCTTGTGCTGCCAATTCAAACCTGACAACATTTGCTGGAGGAAGATGTGAGGCCAAATGGTTAGAACAAAGAGAAATAGCCAAACATCTTTTTTTTTTCAGGGGTTCTACCTCTTATGCAGCCCAGATAGCCAACCGTGTGCTGGGCTGTATCAAGAGCAGTGTGGCCAGCAGGGCAAGGGAGGTGATTCTCCCCCTTTACTCTGCTCTCGTCAGACCCCACCTGGAGTGCTGTGTGCAGTTCTGGAGCCCCCAATACAAGAAGGATATGGAACTGCTGGAGCAGGTCCAGAGGAGAGCCACAAAGATGATCAGAGGGCTGCAGCAGCTCTGCTATGAGGACAGGCTGAGAGAGTTGGGGCTCTTCAGCCTGGAGAAGAGAAGGCTTCGAGGAGACCTTAGAGTGGCTTTCCAGTATCTGAAGGGAGCCTACAGGAAAGCTGGGGAGGGACTATTGATAAGATCTAGTAATGTTAGGATGAGGGAGAATGGGTTTAAGCTGGAAGAGGGGAGATTCCGACTGGATGTTAGGAGGAAGTTCTTTACAGTGAGGGTGGTAAGACACTGGAACGGGTTGCCCAGGGAGGTTGTGGATGCTTCCTCCCTGGAGGTGTTTAAAGCCAGGCTGGATGAGGCCTTGAGCAGCCTGCTCTAGTGGGAGGTGTCCCTGCCTATGGCGGGGGGTTGGAGCTGGATGATCCTTGAGGTCCCTTCCAACCTAAACCATTCTATGATTCTATGATTATCTTGCCACACATACCATAGGTCTCTTTTCTGAGCATCCCAGTTTGCACATCTGTAATATGGAAATTAAGCTCGAGGCAGATTCTTACTGGAGTTATTTCATGTGGGTCACTCTAATGATTAAACATCTGACATTGTTAAAATTTGGTCAGCATAAATAGATCCTAATTCTTCTTCTGAGTTGAAAGTGTCACAAAGCACAAGTATTGTGAATGCAGCTCAAGAATCAGGGTATAAATAGAACAAAGGAGTCACAGTCTCAAGTTGTGCCAGGGGAAGTCTAGGCTGGATGTTAGGAGGAAGTTCTTGCCAGAGAGAGTGATTGACATTGGAATGGGCTGCCCAGGGAAGTGGTGGAGTCACCATCCCTGGAGGTGTTCAAGAGAAGACTGGATGAGACACTTGGTGCAATGGTCTAGTTGAGTGGATAAGGCTGGGTGCTAGGTTGGACTAGATGATCTTGGAGGTCTCTTTCAACCTGGTTGATTCTATGATTCTATGATAACAGCCTCAACCCAGAACCTTTGCAAAGCTCCCTAGTCCATCTAGGGAGCAGGAGTGCTAGTCAGCACTAGTGGAGTCTCACTCACCTTTCAAAAAATAACAAGTTAGGTTTTCTTGTACCTTACCATTTCTACTTGTTTCCCCAGATCGCACTTAACAGCTGTACCTATCTGATTTTTGTCATCTTTGCCTCCTTTTCCTCACAAGTATTCACCCCTCTCTCACTTACAATAAGGTCTAAGATGCTGAGTGCAGCCCTGACTTCAGAAAGCTTTAGATCAGACCTGTAATCACTTCAAACCTCTCACTAGCTGGTTCTAAGTATTTAGGATGAATCATCTTAGAGGCAAAGGAGAATATCATAGCAAAGTATATCTTATATATTTTCACTTCCCCAAAGGTTTGCTCTTTAGACAAAACCATTGTCGTGTATGTAATGTAAAATAATTCACCATGGAGCAAAACATTGTATCATGCTACAGATCTGGGCAGTGATTGAAATAATAACAGACTGTTTAATTGCTAAATTACAGTGGTGATATTATGAAATAACATATTATATCCGCATTTATAATAAATTAATCCATCATGATTAAAGGTCTCTCAATGAATACCAAATGAATTAATACATGATTGGCCTTTATAAGTGTAAGCCTTTAAAATTATGCAGCATTCTGCAAGCAGCTAACAGCCCACAGAATAAAGTTGCAATGAGAAAATGTGTCACTGATAAACTTTCCTACATTTCACGTGGAACACCTTTTTCTCTCAGAGCATTTTTGCCTTGAATTCATTAGCATTTCTGACAGATAGCTTTTTAACAAGAGAGAATATGTTCATAAACACACAATGTTTGGGCGAAAGGGTAAAATTACCACAATATGACTAATTTTATGAAAGACATCTGTCACTTCCTACTGTTGTAATACAAGCTGTTTAGTAAGTAAATTTAATTAACCAGATTTCTCATTTTAAAAAGAGGAGGGGGGAAGGCTTTTACAGTGTGCCAGGAGCATATCCCTTGGATGTAGTTTGTTTAATGTGTCCAAGCAGGCTGAATCATCAAATTTTCTGAACCTTAAATATCTCCAATTAATTTGTTTCCACATTGTTTTTCTGTACACCATTTGGAGACCATTTGTAGTGTGCACTAGGTGTTGTTTATTATTAATATTACTGGTTTAGAGTCTCTGCTTAAAATGGGGCCTTCCTGGTGTTGAGGGTTGTACTTAAAGAAAGAAGACTCTACCAAAAAGATTTCCACTGAAAAAGAGAGACAGGCAAAGCGCGAGAGGTGAGAAAGGCAAGGAGAGCAGGTGTATCTGCCCTGGGGTATAAATAATTCAATGAAACATCTGAGTCTTAGTCTAGTGTTGTATCAAATACTAGACCATGCTATACTTGTGTCTTACAGGTCAATTGTAAGCTCCTGCTTAGAAGTGTGAAATTCCTTCTGTTGCTTATAATAGTGATAAACCTGATAGTCTGTCACTTTTATTAATGAATCCACTTTTATTAATGAATCCATTTTACTCATGAATTCACTTTTATTAATAAACTCCCCACCTGGAGTACTACATCCAGTTCTGGAGCCCCTATTACAAGAGGGATGTGGACGTGCTGGAGCGTGTCCAGGGAAGTGCTACGAGGATGATCAGAGGGCTGGAGCAGCTCTGCTATGAGGACAGACTGAAAGAGTTGGGGCTGTTCAGTCTGGAGAAGAGGAGGCTCCCAGGTGACCTTCTTGTGGCCTTCCAGGATCTGAAGGGAGCCTACAAAAAAGCTGGGGAGGGACTTTTTAGGCTCTCAGGGAGTGACAGAACTAGGGGGAATGGAGCAAAGCTGGAGGTTGAGAGATTCAGACTGGACATGAGGAGGAAGTTCTTGAGCATGAGAGTGGTGAAAGCCTGGAATGGGTTGCCCAGGTTGGTGCTGGAGGCCCCATTCCTGGATATGTTTAAGGCCAGGCTGGATGAGGCTGTGTCCAGCCTGATCTAGGGTAGGGTGTCCCTGCCCACGGCTTGGGGTTGCAACTAGATAATCCTTGTGGTCCATTCCAACCCTGACTAATTCTAGACTGATTCTATGATACTATAATACTAACAATTTTCAAAAAAATAAGGATTTCTCCTCCTTTGTGAGGCTTGCAGTATGAATAGGGATACTGTATGAAAACTTTTATTAACAATATAGAGAGGTTTATACTATAACATCATTCCTCAAAAAAACTTTGCAAGTATTTAGGCAATGTTTGACCAATGATAAGAAATTGAAAAAAAAAATAAAGAAGATTAATATCAGATTAAGTCTGGTCTGGATAGTTCTACTGTGTTTTAATCTAGCTAAGACCAAAATCTGACTAGAATTCTCAATTCAACCTCAGTTAATACTTTAATACTAAAATAGTTGATTCCAACTAAGCATGGCACACTACTCAAGGCCACACCTGGAATACTGAGTCCAGTTCTGGACTCCGCAATTCAAGAGAGATGTTGAGATACTGGAACGTTGAGATGCTGAAGGGTGATGAAGCTGGTGAGGGGCCTGGAACAGAGCCCCGTGAGGAGAGGCTGAGGGAAATGGGGGTGTTTAGCCTGGAGAAGAGAAGGCTCAGGGGTGACCTCATTGCTGTCTACAACTACCTGAAGGGAGGCTGTAGCCAGGTGGGGGTTGGTCTCTTCTCCCAGGCAACCAGCAACAGAACAAGGGGACACAGTCTCAAGTTGAGCCAGAGGAAGTATAGGCTGGCTGTTAGGAGGAAGTTGTTGCCAGAGAGAGTGATTTGCATTGGAATGGGCTGCCCAGGGAGGTGGTGGAGTTGCCATCTCTGGGGGTGTTCAAGAAAAGCCTGGCTGAGGCACTTAGTGTCATGGTCTAGTTGATTGGACAAGGCTGGGTGCTAGGTTGGACTGGATGATCTTGGAGGTCTCTTCCAATCTGGTTAATTCTATGATTCTATGATTTTCCATTTGCTTAAACCATTCTTAGGAATAATTAATCTCATAGAAGCTACTCACTCACTAAAAAATATCCTTGTGGTGAAGTTCCACTGTTAGTGCATCTTTTGGTTTCTGCTCCTAAATACAAACAGTGCCCAAAAATCCAATATCTGCATGCAGGCTAAGACTTCTTCTCTATGATTAAAAAAAGCAGTTGTTGCAAAAAGAAAAAGCAAACCAACAACCCACAGCCATTGCCAAGCCTTTTTCTAGGTTTTTTGTTGGTTGTTTTTTAATTTGCTTTCATTTAGAAATAGTTACTTAAGTGTTATGCATAGAGAGTAAAGCATTTATTCTGGCCAATTTTACTACCCTAAATCAGATGTAGGAAGTCTTATTGTATGTAATATGTCTTTAGTATTTAGAGAATGTCATTTGCTTAATAGTGTGAATAGAGTTACTAGATGTGAGGAATATAGATTGCTTACTGAGGTGAAACAATCATGAAGAGAAATGGATAGGGAACACTTTCCTTATTCCCATATACATGCACAGCATTGTACAGCTGCTAGAATAACTGCAACTTTGAGCACTACATCTGGTCCTTCAGACTAGAGCTTTCCTCCATGCTCTTTCTGGAGGACTGACTGCTATCTCCACTAAGTGCCTCCAATCTCCCTCATTGGACCTTTGGATGAGTCCCAGAGGAGAAGGGTCAGAAAGGTAGCAGAAAAGTACTAGACCAAGATTTGACACACAGATTTAAGCTTTTTTTTTTTTCCACAGAATCACAGAATTTCTTAGAGTGGAAAAGACCTTCAAGATCATCAAGTCCAATCACTAGTTTCACACTGACAATTCCTTGACTAAACCAAATCCCTCAGCACAACATCTAACATTTTTGGTCACAAACTCACTGTATCTGCTTTAGCAAGACTCTCAGGGCTATGTTCAGGTAGCATAAAGAGCCCACATCTGGTCAGGGCAGACCATCAGCCCCTCCCAAGGAACAACACATACTTTAGTAGAGCACATCACAGGAGGTTGTTTAGAGCAGCCAGGAGAAAATATTAAATCCAAAGTCATGTTTACAGTCTGTGCCATTTGAATATGTCTTTTAAATTCTCTTTCTTGTAATTTCCCATCTGTAAAATTGCTCTTTCTAAATGTCTGGGTCAGATAAACACAATGGAACTTAATATTAGAGGATATATGATTATCTACATTCATATTTATGCTATGCAGATAGAAGAAATGTGTGTTTCAGCATGTGATGAATGCAGACAGGAAATAAACCTGCTCCTGAAGGGTCAGCAGCAGAAAAGGTGTTAGAAGCTTGAGGGAATTTTATCTGAGCAATGGCAATAGGATCAAGCTCTGAGACAGAACAGCTTTTAAGTGAGCACAGACAATCCTGCAATTAATGGAGACATATCTACTCAGTATTACAGTACAGACGACCTGCATCCTTGGCTTATTAATTTCTCCCACTAGTACAAGTAGGTTGACGTCTCCTAAATTAAAAACAGTTCCGCCTTAGGAAGAATTGCCAAAGAATTTGTACATTAGAAGTCTCAGGAGATGCAACTCTTGCATGCCGCCTTCGCTGGGGAAGAGTACAAGTTTATCCTTCAGGAAGTGTCATCTGCCAGTTATGACAGCTACATATTTGTATTCATTTATGAATTCACAATTTACAACTGTGGCTATTTAACACAACAATTCCCTGGAAAATCTTTGGACTCTCTGTTTGCATAATAAGAAAAAACTCTCAAGAAGAGCTCTTTTCGTTTCTCCTTTTCTGCTGTTACTGGTTTGCACCCAACTAATTTTACACAAGAATAATTTAGGACAGCATTTGGCAGCATTATTTTGGCCACTGTGCATGCAGGAAGTGTGTGAATCTCTTGAAATCTTGCTATAGGGGACAACGTTTCTAAGAGGCCGTGCTCAGGAGAGAAGATTTCGTTGTTCTGTAGAGTGAAAGTGTAGTCTGTCACCTGGGCAGATATAACTGTTAACTAGAGCAGGGCTCTAGGTACTGAAGCTCTGCTTCTGATTCAACTACAGATGTACTGAATGATGCTAAATAAATCACTTAATCTGTCTGGTCCTTCATCTTTGTATACAATCAAAACATATCTAAGATTTTTTCTTCTCTCAGACACTCTGTGGGAAAGCAAGCTGTCCATAACAAGGAGATGTTTAGGTAGTTCATTGTCCACTCTCCTGTGTGCTTGGTTTATAATATGCAATGTTTCCTCAAATTGAGCTGTAGCATATCTGAGTCCATCTAGACTGTTATTTCTACCTCTTTTGGGTGCTTTCCCTTTGACAGCAGAGGTGTTTGTGGCCATCTGACATTAGCTCATTGACTTCTTCAGATAAAGAGAAAGAGAAGGCTGCCTAGCTTTCCCAAGGCAAAATCAAGACAATTACATATAAAGATTGCATGTTATGAAGAAGCAAAAATGAAAATTGTATCTTAATGATTTTACAACTACCTGAAGGGAGGTTGTAGCCAGGTGGGGGTTGGTCTCTTCTCCCAGGCAACCAGCAACAGAACAAGGGGACACAGCCTCAAGTTGTGCTGGGGAAGTATAGGCTGGATGTCAGAAGGAAGTTCTTGACAGAGAGTGTGATTGGCATTGGAATGGGCTGTCCAGGAAGGTGGTGGAGTCACCATCCCTAGAGGTGTTCGAGAAAAGACTGGATGAGGCACTTAGTGCCATGGTCTAGTTGATTGGCTAGGGCTGGGAGACAGGTTGGACTGGATGATCTTGGAGATCTCTTCCAACCTGGTTGATTCTATGACTGTATGATTCTATACACTATTTATATTGATTTCAACAACTGTAAATATATACATATATATATATACACACACACATACTCTAAGATCAAAAGTTGACCCAAATAGTGTATTTCTATGTATCTGAATTATTACTTTTTCCTTTCTTGGCTTCTTTGTTCATTAGTGGTGAGGGCAGATGATGGAGGGGACAAGGATGCCAGTTTGGAGGGAAGTAGCAATTATTTTACTGCAATTTTGGCCTCTGAGAAGCACAAGAAAGCAAATGAAAGAGAGTTGTTCATGGATGTGCCTCAGAGAAGGTGAAGCTGCTTAGTGGATATGTAACAATGGGAGATTTATGAGGAGGAAAGCAGGTTATAAGAATAGACTACATTAATCTTCTTCTTTAAACTCTTCTCATTAATCTTCCAGTAAATAACTTCAATAGTTAAAAAAAAAAAAAAAAAAAGAATATTCCTTGAGGTAGATTTTGTCATGATTTTACAAAGTCCTCAAATTGCTTCTCAGAGTAGAGATTCTCTGCTTCTTCTCAACTTCCCATGTTGTCCTACACAGAGTGAGGAAAATTCCTAGCCTAGGTTTGCAAAAACATGTCTCATCATCACAACACCTTTTCACTTTCACCTGGAAGTCAAAATCCATTCTTCATGGCTCCTGCTTTTTATTCTTCCTCGCAGTTAATGAGACAGGACCGAGCTGTAACTTGCGATGGTTATCTGCTGATTAGCCTGAACCTGAACACCATGAGTAGGTGAATTTGCATTTGTAACATTGACATAAAGCAAGATAGCTGAATAAGCATGAACATAAAAAAAACCCCAAAATCAAAACAAGCAAACAAACAAAAGAGCCCACTGACAGCAGCAGTTTCCTTTAACAATCCTTATGAAATGAACTTCAGCAAAAAGCTTTAAACCACCCTGAACTCTGTCCATTACATGCAAGGCCTGCAGGAGTTCTACATGCTGCTGAAAACATCCAGATAACTTGGCAGTATCTCAGTAAAATAGATTGGTCAAATCACTAACCATTGAATTTTATTCTATGTCTGAATTTCTTGGCTTTGGTGTACCGCAAATACTCAGTAAGTCTGTTTTTCATGATTTTCAGTTATCATTAAAAGCACCTTCTGAAGAGAGGAGGCTCTGACCAGATAGGGATCATGGACTTCATGGAGTTATTTTTCTTCACAGAGTAGTAGAAGCAGCACTGTCACAACAGCAAAATTGTATTCTACCCAGGGAGTAAATATATTGATTGCTTACTTAGCAGAACTACTGAACAATGCACATTACACTTATTCTCTGTAGCTTGCACTGACTTCCAATTTGTTTTTTGGATGTTGGATTTGATGTATAAAGCCGTGAGTTTTGTGCCAGTGATTGTTTTTCTTCTTTGCTCCTTCCTATGTCCTGCCACCAGAGATCAGAGGGGATCCATTTGCTATCAATCCCCTTGATTCTCCCAAGCTTCTGCTACACAAAGTACTTCTGTTTTCCCAATTATTTTAACCCATTTAATGCCTGGTTCAGAAACTATTTACTCACAATGATTGCCTGGGGAATTAATATAGGCTGAGTTGAGATCCTCTGTAGAAGATCATTATTTGATATTTTTTAGTTTGATGTGCAATCATCATTCTTACCATCTCTCTACTTATGACCAGAGGTTTGTACTGTGGTAGATTTTTGTTTTGTTTTGCAATACAAATGATTATGACAGTGCTTTAGGTCTTCAGTTTGAACTCATTTCAGCAGTAACCACTGCTACTGTTTAGAGGCATGATTTCTCAGTTGCTGTGGTAAAAGAATTGAGGTTCTCAACCTATAACCAGCATCTATGAAGACTGCTCTGCTTGGTGACCTGAGCAAGGAGTTCCCAGATCTGAATTCAAATGAAAACATTCAAGTAATCTGTGTACCAAAGTAGTCCTCAGTCACTTAGACAAAAAGGTGCAGATCTGTTGCTAATATTGTTTGCGATCTATGGGGAAATGTAGAGCTTCAGATGCTTCATGCTATTAGCTGCACGCGTCCTCAATAAACACTTTCTTCAATGAGGTTATGTGGCTCAGCAAACAAATGTTTGACTAAGCAACATATGTTTGATGTATATGACTGTATGACTATAACTCAGGATTGCTAAGAAGTGACTCCCTAGGATTTAACATACCCAGACTGAGAAATCCTACTTGACTACAAGATGTGGTACAGGATTTTCAGTAATACACTTGCAGATGCTGGGTAGCACCTGCAGAGCATCCACCCAGATCTACTTATTTGTCTGTTTCTGACAATATATGCACAGACTTCATCCTGTTATCTTTGAAATATCTTCAAGTCCACATTTCAGATACTTTATTCACCTTATATGAAGTCTGTTCCTAGATGCACCCAGCTGATGTGTCCATGACTTCTCCATAAGTTACAGGAAAGCCAGTATATATGTGCCTTCATAGGCTGTACCTACTCAGACCAGCTGCTGTGTGAGCCTGCCTTCAGCTCACAAAATTGCTGGAAATTACTCAACAGTGTGAGTTTTCAATAGGACATACTGCATGGCCAAAGAAATGTCTCTTTTTTTATTGATTTACCATAATGATAAGTCATAGAATCATAGAATCATAGAATGGTTTAGGTTGGAAGGGACCTCAAGGATCATCCAGCTCCAACCCCCCGCCATAGGCAGGGACACCTCCCACTAGAGCAGGCTGAAATGCCTCCAGGGAGGAAGCATCCACAACCTCCCTGGGCAACCTGTTCCAGTGTCTCACCATCCTCACTGTAAAGAACTTCCTCCTAACATCCAGTCGGAATCTCCCCTCTTCCAGCTTAAACCCATTACCCCTCATCCTAACATTACTAGACCGTGTAAATAGTCCCTCCCCAGCTTTCCTGTAGGCTCCCTTCAGATACTGGAAAGCCACTCTAAGGTCTCCTCAAAGCCTTCTCTTCTCCAGGCTGAAGAGCCCCAACTCTCTCAGCCTGTCCTCATAGCAGAGCTGCTGCAGCCCTCTGATCATCTTCGTGGCTCTCCTCTGGACCCGCTCCAGCAGTTCCATGTCC
>WAAF01018014.1:0-13488 GCA_013400475.1 Tricholaema leucomelas | reverse complement strand
TGTCTACAACTACCTGAAGGGAGGTTGTAGCCAGGTGGGGGTTGGTCTCTTCTCCCAGGCAACCAGCAACAGGACAAGGGGACACAGCCTCAAGTTGTGCCGAGGGAAGTCTAGGCTGGATGTTAGGAGGAAGTTCTTGCCAGAGAGAGTGATTGGCATTGGAATGGGCTGCCCAGGGAGGTGGTAGAGTCACCGTCCCTGGGGGTGTTCAGGAAAAGACTGGATGGGGCACTTAGTGCCATGGTCTAGTTGACTGGATAGGGCTGGGTGCTAGGTTGGACTGGATGATCTTGGAGGTTTCTTCTAACCTGATTGATTGATTGATTGATTCTTATTTGACTTTTAATACTAAAAGTAGTGTTGTTGCAAGAAAGATTGATTGATTGATTGATTGATTGATTGAATCATGACCCATTTGGGTAAAAAGCAGTCACACCAAAATAAAAATGTGGCCAGTTGCTATGGTAGGCTACTAGGTTGTGAGAAATGTTTTTCAGCCTGAGGAGGAGAAGGTTCCAGGGAGACCTTATGGTGGCCTTTCAGTTCTTAAAGGGGGGCTATAAAATAGATGGAAACAAATTTTTTTGTTCAGGATCTATTATGACAGGACAAGGGGTGATGATTTTAAAGCAAAAGAGCATAGATTTATGCTAAATATAAGGAAGAAATTTTTTAGAACAAGAGTGGTGAAACACAGGAACAGGTTGCCCAGAAAGGCGGCATATGCTTCATCCCTGGAAACACTTCATGTCAAGTTGAATGGGGCTCTGAGCAATCCAATCTAGTTAGATTCCCCTGGTTACTGCAAGACCATTGGACTAGATGACCTTTAAAGGTACCTTGGAACCCAAACCATTCTACAGTTCTAAATATAGGAGTTTCAGTGCAGAAGATTAATTTATGTCTCTCTGGGCATGAAAATCTTGGACTAGTCATGGTTTGATCCTAAAGCAGGTTCTATTAATCCCCCACATTTTCAGAATGAGCAAACTGTTCACTACCTGGCTACTCCACTGACTGCACTGACTGCAAGTGTTTGTGTCAAATAAAAAAAAATGAAATGTCTAATACCCTTTACTACTTAGACAAATACCTCAAAAAAAAAGTTTGTATTTTTGTCTTGCAAAGAGAGATAACCTTTATCTTGGTCCGATATGATAGCAAGGCTTATATGATAACAGTGCTTGTCCTCCGGGCCACCACAACTAACAGCTTCTGAGTCCATAAGTTAACTTCAGTCCAGTTTGACAGCCACTATATTTTACACCAGTAATTGGTTCTGCATGCATGAAAGCCAGTAGTTAAATGTTCCTTGTCTGCCAAGATTTCACGTGGAGGACCTGCCCATACATGAGCTGGGACAAGCCCAGGGCATAACCTGGATGCAAATCTTCAGGATGTTTGGCTACATTAATCTTGCAGTTCACATAGCAGCTCATGGGGTGGAAGGGAGATGTGGACTAACAAGAAGGGATTAAATATTTTGTATTTGGAGAACTCTCCGAAATAGTGTGTAAAGCAAATCCTCTGCTCTGCAGAGTTTCCTGGGAAATGACTGTCCCAATCATTATCACAGCTTATCTCTTGCACAGGGTCCTTCTAGTGCTGCCCAATCAGAGCGCTGAGCTACCACCTTATCACAGCCCTGAGCCCTCTCCTCCTCACTCTGCAGGAGCAGATAAATGGAAAGTAGGTGTGTTGTATCCAGCACCGAGTGAGTGCTCCCCAAATCTGCTTCTTCAGCTCTCCCTTTTATCTTGTCTTTAACACCAAGCAGCCACTGGTTGATAACAAGCAGATTAAAAACACTATCAGATTAACATTTTTATGTAATAAATGGCCAAGAACCTCACATTAAAAGAGTATCTTTCCTGGCATTAAGCATTCTTCACTCACCCAGGAAGCCTTTATCAGCTTGAACCTGCTCTGCTCGTTGCATAATAAATCTCTGAACCCTGATTTCATCATAAGGAAATTCTTCATGAGGACAGCAGGGAGCTAAATGGATGACTGTATTTGAAAGGAAAATCAAGCAAAAAGATTAAAGTGCTGGTCTTCTCTAGTTTAAAACTAACTCTTCACGATAAGTCTTTTAGCTGAGGGATTGCTTAGTTTGGATATTCCATAGTGACATTTTTTGCTTTCTTCAGGGCAGTTCAAAATTAGCTCAAATCACATTTACTCCAGATACACTATTTTTAATGAAAAGTCTCTCTTTCTGTCTTCAAAAACATTGCATCCTTTCCAAAATGCTAAGATTGCTATTAGAACTTCTGTTTTGTATGCTCTTGTTGCTCATTCTATTTCCTATGGCTTCTGACAACTTTTGTTTAATAACGAAGTACTTTTCATGCCAAACACTGCACTTCTAAAATAAGTGGAGAATCTAAGAAAAAAAATACTTTGATAAACATGACTATGGTAAATGTTCCACAGAAAAGCCTCCAGAAAATGAGCAAAGGTCATTCTGAACACTGTCAAAAGGAAACACACTTGCAATTTAGCTTGGGCAGCAGTAGTCTTACAATAAAATGTACTAATAACATAAACACTGAAAAATCATGATAGTAGTTGCCACTAACTTGCATGATTTTGGTTGTAAGGAGAGCTGTGATGGTTTGGGTGTTACTCCCTCCCGCCTCCCCCCCAACACACACACTTTGGAAAATCACCCAGACTAGACTCAGCAGCTCTGGAAATTGAATGAAGCTTTGTATTTACAGCTTAGCACAATATACAAGCAGGTATTTACAATATATATACAGCTATTGACAGAAATAGACAAGTTAAAAAGTAAACAGAAGTACAACAGCCCTTCCAGAAACCTGAGTCCCCAGGAGGGGCTCTCAACACCCCTTCCACCTTCCTCCCACCCCTCTACCTTACCCTGGACTTTGCCTTATGCTCAAGGTACTTTAGAGGGTCATCCCGGGGGGGATTAGGAAGCAGATGGATTAGTCACACAGATGGCAGGTTAGGTTAGAGAGGTTGAGCCTCAGAGAGACAAAGAGCGACTCCTTTATCTGTGTTTATGTTCTTGTTCTTATACATCTCAGCAAGCCTATGAGTGAAGTAGACATCACCACTGTTTCCTTTTCACAGCCTGTAATCTAATTCTTCTCACCAAAACATTCTAGCTAGGCTCAAACTAGCACAAGAGCAAGATTAAGGAAGAAAAGAAGCATTAGTGAAAGACTCGTTTTATTTCTAAGCTCAGCCCCAAAGAATGAGGGCAAGGAGTGATGTTCAAGGACTGACATTTGCCTTGCAACTGCTGGACTTCTCATAGACAAATGAAGCTCTGACATCTTTAGCTGAGCAGTAAGGCCACTCAATAAAAAAGCAAAAACATCTATCTTTTTGGTAAAATATATTTCTCGTAGACTCAATAAATGCAAAATTGCCTTGCACAGAACCACTGCTCTTTTGCATTGTGTATCCCTGTCAAAAGTTACAATTTAGTGAGGTTTTCAACAACAGTTATCCCAGAAACAGTTTTATATTCATTGTTCAATGCTTTGTTGCTTTTCAAGATCTTCCTTGAGGACAAGCTTCAGCCTACCTTAGCTACAGTTTAAAAGGCTGGCTGGCTCAGTCACAATTTGCTTGACGAGCATTGTTTGATAGATTTGATTTTCTGTTCTGAATTTCTTTTTTAAAATACATATGGAAGCTGAAGAAATGTGTTTTCTTTTTCAGGAGGCTGGACAGCCTCTATCCTTTATTGCAAAGCTGTAAAATGCTCAAGAGTCAATCATTAGTACATTTTCCTAATAAATGCTCCTAAATCTACATTCAAACTCCAGTATGCTGTCATTGAACAACGTTTCTCATTTAAACTCAGATGCTCATAGCTACCTTTGTGAGAAGAATAAGTCTTCACTTGTGGAGATTTCTGGGTTTGGTTGAAAACTACTCCCTGGAGGAAGCAGTGTTTTCAGTTGCATCCCAGATATAATTTGGAATGGTGCCCTAGCCCTTTCAGTAAACAATAATTAGAATTTTGTCATTTATTTTACAAGAGGCCACCCTTCAGATACATGTAGAAACACATAAATTGTCCAAATACACAAAAACTTTCTGTGTTTTCAGCAATATATACACTGCTTCCAAATACTGACAAGCAAATCTCACAGCAATGCTCCTAGGGCTGAATTTTGCAGCCCATATTCACACTAGTTAAAACATACCTGGAGCTAGCATGCATCTTTCATAGCGATTTAAACATCGCCTTTGTTTTCAGTGGAATAATATTCTGGAAGAGGATCAGTGGCATCAGACCCACTTAACAATATTTTAACTTCTAGTACTTCAGAAGAAAATGGCAAGGAGACAAGCTTTTGCTTGTAGAGCACCTTTTATCTAACCAGATCCTAAAGTATTGTGCAATCATAAGTGATTGCATGAACAATGCAATGATTCACTGCAGCCAACAAGCAAAGTTCAACCACAGCTGAGGTTGAACAAAGCAGCCGCATACAGAAAATCCAAACAAAAGGCCATGAGGCAGTAATGAATCTACAGAGGAAGCTCTTTTAGTTTTAGTGTGGAAGCATATTGGGAAAAGAATGGAAAGGTTAGGGATGGAAATTCCAGCAAGTAGGAGTGTAAGATGTTAAATGACCATGGAAAGCAATGACTGGGTATAAAAACAAGCAATAGAAGTGCTCTCAACACCAAATGCCAATTTCCAATAAATTCAAGCATCACACAGAGTTTTAGCCACATGACTCCTACTGACTTTAATAGGAGGCATGGAGCTGAAAAACCCTCATTGCTTGGAAAGTTGCTTATTAAAATGTGGATACAAACAAAAAATCAAGACAGGCAGGCTATTCTGAAAGATCTGGATTGGAAATACTGTAAGTTATCATAGAATCATAGAATCAGCCAGGTTGGAGGAGACCTCCAAGATCAGCCAGGCCAACCTAGCACTCCACCCTGGCCAATCAACTAGACCATGGCACTAAGTGGCTCAGCCAGGCTTTTCTTGAACACCTAAAGGAACGGCAACTCCACCACCTCCCTGGGCAGCCCATTCCAATGCCAATCACTCTCTCTGGCAACAACTTCCTCCTAACAGCCAGCCTATACTTCCCCCAGCACAACTTGAGACTGTGTCCCCTTGTTCTGTTGCCGGTTGCCTGGGAGAAGAGGGCAACGCCCACCTAGCTATAGTTTCCCTTCAGGTAGTTGTAGACAGCAATGAGGTCACCCTTGAGCCTTGTCTTCTCCAGGCTAGTGGAGAATCTGGTTAATAGTTTCAGTACTGTCCTAGACAGCTTTTTCCACTTCATACTGTACATGTGTCTTCTCCAGCATTAGTTATTGGATAAAGAAGAATGTGACCTCAGTTGACACTTTGGTTGACTGCCAAATAGAACTTAATGGAGTTAATAGAGTGTTTGCTCCATAAGTTACTGTGGTCAGTGCATGTTTAAATACTTGTTTGAAGGAGGAGAAGTGTATACGAAGGTGTACTACAGACAGATGAGTGCACCCAGGCTTATGCTGTTGCCTGCAAACTGCATTTCTGAAATCTAAGATGTTGTTATGAAAAGAGATGTTTTGTATTTTTCAGCTGTTGTAAGAGCAGCTATCATCAACCAACAGGTATTTCTCCATTAAAAGAAGGATATTCTGAAAACAAATATGCAGCTTTTTTTTTTTTTCCCAAACACCATTTTCACTGTCACCCTCCTTACTAAGCCAGATGTGAGGAAGAGGGAGAGGTTTGAGCACAGAAACAGCACCGACTGGTATTCTGGATGACAAGAAGAATAAACAATAATTAGAGGGTTATCAACTCTTTAAAGATGCAATAAAGAATCTAAAGATTTCCATCAGGCTGTCCTCAAAGTGCCTGGTTTGGAAGACCATTATGAGGAAAACAAGCTAAGTTTATGCTTGATCATATGTTTGCAATATGTGAAGCTATCATTTCCAGAGTTTCTTGTTGATAAGCCAGGAAGAGAAAAATGCTGAGCCTTGGATATCTTTTGTTTCATGGTCTAGACTCTCTTTTGGAGGAAGAAAAACTCCCAGGTTTAGTACGTGAGTTCATTTTACCAGCAAGGAACTCTCCGCAGAGAGAGTAGCCCAATGCAGCTTCAGCTGTTTAACATGCAGATCTCTTACCTGAATTACTGCCTAATTATTTTCTTGAGCAGGGTATTATACATCAGGTGCAAAACTATGATTGCAAAAAGCAGCTGCAATACTGAGTATTCCCATACTAATATGCCTTCGTCATGGCAGGCAGAGCAGTTTTTACAGTACAGACCTTCTGTATAAACACAAATCAGGCACCATACAGGAATACTGAATTCTAACATCTCTAGCTCAACAGCTGTCAAATCTGTCCTTTATTTAACTTGCATGCTTCTGGAAACAGAACAAGTTTCTGTATTTAAACAAGAAGGGTTTAAGTTTTTCTCTATTTAAATGTATTCACCTACTGACCTCCACAGAAATAATGGGCAAAGGTCAAGACAAATTTTGCACCTTAGAAGCTTCAGTTCTTGAATCAACTTCCAGTCATAAGGAGTTAGGAAAAGACTAAAGTGTTTCAGGAAGAGATAGCTATCTCTGTCAAGTACCACTTTCTTGAACGTTTTTTATGATATTTCCAGGGCTAGACTGGATGAGGATACGAAGAATTAAAATGGTAGGACAATTCCTATCATTTCTTTCTTTGGTCCCAAAAGAATCCCAATTAAGGAAGCAAAGGGACACAAGAATAAAATTGTATGTATATATACACAGGAGAGTATGTAATATGTGCCCATTTTAGTAGACAAGGCAGGTATTAAAAATCTGAGACAGCCAACTTCAAAAGGAATCCATTTGAAGCACACAGATGATCAAGTCCAAGAAATGGATGACGCATACATATATCAAGATGTACTGACATTTCTACCAGCATAAACAGCATAGGATGAAGGAAGTCTGTGAGATAACAGTGAATGCTGGGAGAAAAAAGTCTTCACTCACCCATGACACATTCATATCTATTTCCATGAGGCTTTTGTTAGCACATTGGTTCCTGTTAATGTTAATCTGGGACATCATCTTCCCCCTTCTCTCCAGGATTTTAGATGACTTTCTCCCCTCACTGTAGCAGGACTAGCTTCTCAACATGGAAATGCTAAGCATGACAAAGACCTCCTTTCAAATACTGTGATGGGTTGGGTGTTACTCACCCCCCCTTAAGAAAATCATCCAGACTAGACTCAGTGGCTCTGGAAAATTGAATGAAGCTTTATATTTACAGCTTAGCATGATATACAAGCAGGTACTTACAATATATACAGCTATAGACAGAAATAGACAAGTTAAAAAGTAATACAGAAGCACAACAGCCCAACCAGAAACCGGAGTCCCAGGAGAGACTGTCAACCACCCTTCCACCTTCCTCACACCCCTCTACCTTACCCAAGACTTTGCCTTATGCTCAAGATAGTTTGGAGGGTCATCTAGGGGGGTTAGGAAGCAGAAGGATTAGTCACACAGATGGCAGGTTGGAGAGAGAGAGAAAAAGTGAAGCGCAAAAGCCAGAGAGAGACTCTGTTATCTATGTTTGTGTTCTTGTTCTTATACATCTCAGCAAGCCTATGAGTGAAGTAGACATCACCACTGTTTCCTTTTCACAGCTTATCATCTAATTCTTCTCACAAAAAATATCCCAGCTAGGCTCAAACTAGCACAAATACCACAACAAATCTTTCCAAGATCTTGCAAACAACCTCTTTTATCTTCATTTTTGGCCAGCTTGAGGATAGAAATAATGACCCGTCGTAACTAACTGTGTTCAGACATCAGCTATTCTCACCACATGTTCTCATGAAGATAAGAAGTTGGAATCCAGAACAGAAGAACAAAGTTTTAAGCTGCTTTTGTCTGATTTCTAACCTTGTGAAGCAAGACAATGACTTCACTACATTAACATTGCTCACTCCGTAGTAGTGACACTGCTAATGTAACTGAAAGAGAGAGAGGAGGAGGAGGCAAGATGGAGTAGGTGTGATCAGAGGATTTTCTCAGGCTTTGCTATTCCGTTTTTTTTTCCTGGGATGGCTGCAATAGTTCTGCCTCACACAATGCAACTTAATGGCAAAATATATAAATCCTACTACATTTTGTCATTAAATGCAGGCTGATAAAAGTCCCTCAGTTAGATGAGCAAACGTGGTGTGGGCATACTTATTTTTCAATTCACAGTTGTGATGAGAAGCCTGAAATGTTTTGCTTCCCCATTTGAGATGGTCTTCCCAAGAGATTTCAAGGTCCTCAACACAAAGATAAGCGCGTGCTTGAAAAACAAAACGAAGCAAAACTAAGAGAGAAACAAATACCCTAATGTGCCGTCCTTTGGCAGTCAAATGCAGCAGAAAGTTCTGCTGCTCTCAGATATTTTTCTTTGTATCTGTCAAAATGTAACTCCTGAAGTAGTATTTTAAAAAAGGGGGGGTGGGAGGGGGTAAGCAACCAAATGTCTGAAGTCCAGAAATATGCTAATTGCAAATCAAAGAAGAAAGCACAATGTAGTGAAGCAGTGATCCTCTGCAAGTTTCAGCTGACACCTGCAGTGAGCTTCCCTGGCTTTTTTTTTCCACCTTAATGAACATATGGAGACTGCTTTATAAAGGGAGCAACAGATCATACTCTCTGTGAGTAGTTCTACACAGTTGCTGAAATGAAACAGAATAAGCAGCTGTATTAACACCTTTCATTAATCTCCTGAATACTTCTATGACACTTAAGCAAGCAGTTTGATTATTAAAAGCCCATTTTCCTAGGTTTCGTGTTCATGCAAATGTTATGTTATTCCAATAAAGCATTAGGAAAAGATTGTGTCAAAAGGAAATTAATCAGTCATCAGTGGCTGGATCATTTTTCCCTTTTCACTTCCCCCTCCCCCTCCCCCCCAATATTTTAAAGATTAATATATTTTAAAACTAAAGGAAAAATCTCTACATATTTACCTAAAATCAAACAGTGGGACAGAAATAGAGATGTCTAAGCCTTCTATACTCAATGGTATGGAGAATGCAAAGGAATGTGAGGTCAGTACACACCCCTAATCTCACAGAGTTGAACTGTGAGATGCAGACTTTGAAGTTCACTTGCATATTGCTGGGACTTCCAAAATCACATGATGTCGTAGTAGAATCATAGAATCATAAAATCATAGAATCAACCAGGTTGGAGGAGACCTCCAAGATCAGCCAGGCCAACCTAGCACCCAGCCCTGGCCAATCGACAAGACCATGGCACTAAGTGCCTCATCCAGGCTTTTCTTGGACACCTCAAGGAACAGCAACTCCACCACCTCCCTTTGCAGCCCATCCCAATTCTCTGGCAAGAACTTCCTCCTAACATCCAGCCTATACTTCCCCCAGCACAACTTGAGACTGTGTCCCCTTGTTCTGTTGCTGGTTGCCTGGGAGAAGAGACCAACCCCCACCTAGCTATAGTTTCCCTTCAAGTAGTTGTAGACAGCAATAAGATCACCCCTGAAATTTCTCTTCTCCAGGCTAAACACCCCCAGCTCCCTCATCCTCTCCTCATAGGGCTGTGTTCCAGGCCTCTCAGTAGGTCTGTCACCCTTCTCTGGACATGTTCCAGTATCTCAGTTGAGGATCTTGAATTGAGGAGCCCAGAACTCGACACAGTATTCAAGGTGTGGCCTGACCAGTGTTGAGTACAGGGGAAGAATGACCTCCTTTGTCCTACTGGCTACACTGTTCCTGATACGGGCCAGGATGCCACTTACTCTCTTGGCCACCTGGGATAGATAAAGGAACAGGGAAACTCAAGGGCTTTCCAGCTCAGGATGTGACAAGTTTCTGAGCTCTCTCTTGTCCAGCTCAGATAAGCTCTCTGAATCTGAATAAGTCTTGACTGCCTTCCTTCTTAGTATCCCTATGCCACTCAGATCTTAAGGTGATCGGGAACCATGTCTCAGTTGCCAGCCTTCTGGAATTTCCTTGGAAATGCAGAACCCTTTAAAGCCTTGAGTTGCTCTAGGTTGCCATGTTCACAATTATGCTGAAGCTGAGGGTGTTGAAACCCCTAACACCTTTGCTTCAATGGCAGTTGATGCAGTGACGCTTCCCAGAGCCACAGAAAATCTGGGGCTTCTGTTAGATAATCAGGCATGAAGCCAAGCTCATTTCTGATAGAAACCCACATTAGTACAATTTCAAGAAAGAAGGGAAGAGATGCTTTCAGAGTACTGTATTTAAGAAGAACTGGCGTTTTTCCACAGAGCTCTGCTTTGCCAGAAAATTCACTGCTGTAGCAAACTATCTGAGAAAAGGGATGAGACCAAACAAAACGTCAGAACACAATTAGCAGTCTGACAGTCAAAAAAGAAATCTCTATTTAATGATCAAACAAACAAAAAAGTCATAGAAGCATGCATGTTCTTTGTTTATATTAAATTATCTCTATTGAGAATGTGAAATCTATTAAATAGCTTACAGAATATGCTTGAAAAAAAAGCTAATTTCAAATTTTCTTATTACAGCTGAGTCTATTTTTGTTCCTCAGGAAAACTCCAGATTGGTTAAGATCAGAGTACTTACTATCACTGCAGTCACCTCTAAATCCTTCCTGTTTTTTCTTCATCTCTGGCTTTTAGTCACTTTTTATGTGTTTGAAACAGGAAAAAATCTCAGAGTCTGCTGTTAAGAGAGTTGATGGCTGTAGTTCAAAACTAGATTATTCCTTCTAGAGGTTTCTCTAAGGAAAATGGAGTCCTCAGTGTAGCAATATTATGAAAGAGAAATATTTGATTTCAGCAAAGCTGAGTAGATACCAAGGAATTGTACCTTTCCCTGCTGAGAATATTTCAAAAGACAAAAAGCCTGTTCTAGATTATCACCTTGAATCAGTTTTGATGTCTCAAGTTGTGCCAGGGGAGGTATAGGGTGGATGTTAGGGGAAAGTTCTTCACAGAGAGAGTGATTGGCATTGGAATGGGCTGCCCAGGGAGGTGGTGGAGTTGCTGTCCCTGGAGGTGTTCAAGAAAAGACTGGCAGCGGCACTTAGTGCCATGGTCTAGTCGATTGGACAGGGCTGGGAGATAGGTTGGCCTGGATGGTCTTGGAGGTCTTTTCCAACCTGGTTGATTCTATGATTCCATGATTCAATGTTAATCATGTGCAACACTATAGGGTCTGCCTTAGGGGCCAAGGTGGATTTTATCCATGAGTCTGAGTGCTGGTAGGTGAATCTGTTCCTGCTGTCTCTAAGCAATCAGAATATTCCCTGCATTCTAATAGAAAAGCTGATCATCTCACTACAAGCAAAGAATCTGATCACTTATGTTTAGACAAGACCTCTGGTACTTGCTTACGTAAAAGACTAATGCACACAGTGTTTCACAGACAGTCTACATGCTCTCCTCCCTTGCTCAAGCTCAGGTTTTTATTTTCTTTTTTTTTTTTTTTAATATAGATATATTTGGTATTGTATTTGAATTAGTCCATCATTAGAGAATGCAGCTTCAGAGTACATCCTCTGGATTACTAGATCACAGAATGACAGAATGACAGAATCACAGAATGTCAGGGGCTGGAAGAGACCTTGATAGATCATCCAGTCCAAACCCCCCTGCCAGAGCAGGATCTCTTGTAGCAGATCACACATAAATGTGACCAGCTGGATTTTGAATATCTCCAGAGAGGGAGACTTCACAACTCCCCCAGGCAGCCTGTTCCAATGTTCTGCCACCCTCATAGGGAAAAAATTCTTCCTCATGTTTAAATTAAACTTCCTATGCCTCAGCTTCCACCTATTGCCCCTTGTCCTGTCATTGAGTATCACTGAGAAGAGCCTAGCTCCATCCTCCTGGCACTCATCCTTCACATTTTTATAAACATTGATGTTGGTGAGGATAAGATCCAGCAGTGCTCGCTTCCTAGTTGGCTCCTCCACTATTTGCGTCAAGAAGTTATCATCAGTGCACTGGAGGAACCTCCTGAACTGTGGATGGCTGAGTAGCCCTTCCAGCAAATATCTGGGTAGTTGAAATCCCCCATGAGAACCAAGGTGTGTGATTGCAAGGCCTGTAGAAGGCCTCATCAACTTCCCGACCCTGACCAGGTAGCCTGTAATAGACACCCACAACTATATCTCCCATGCTAGCTTGTCCCTTAATTCACATCCACAAGCTCTCAACTCACTCCTCATCCATCCTGAACATNAACTTTCTCCTCACCTCAAGCCTAAACTTCCCCCGGTGCAGCCTGAGGCTGTGTAACTTCTCCTGTTTATTCCCATTGCTTCATGCATTGGTGTATAAACATTTCAGGGATAGAGTCAAGTACATAATTTTTAGCCTTGAAGCAGGGTAGACCCTCTGGTTATCTAAAATGCCAACACCCTGCTCCTCAATAGAGTCATAGAATCATAGAATCAACCAGGTTGGAAGAGAACTCCAGGATCATCCAGTCCAACCTAGCACTCAGCCCTATTCAGTCAACTAGACCATGGCACTAAGTGCCCCATCCAGTCTTTTTTTTAACACCTCCAGGGACGGTGACTCCACCACCTCCCTGGGCAGCCCATTCCAATGCCAATCACTCTCTCTGGGAAGAACTTCCTCCTAACATCCAGCTTAGATCTCCCCCAGCATAACTTGAGACTGTGTACACTTGTTCTATTGCTGGCTGCCTGGGAGAAGAGACCAACCCCCACCTGGCTACAACCTCCCTTCAGGTAGTTGTAGACAGCAATGAGGTCAGCCCTGAGCCTCCTCTTCTCCATGCTAAACAACCCCAGCTCCCTCAGCCTCTCCTCATAGGGTTTGTGTTCCAGGCCATTCACCAGCTTTGTCACCTTTAAAGTGCTGGACTATTGCACTCCGAATTCTCACTGACAAGGATACACTGGAGACTTTCTCACTCACTTAGCACAGTGGCATACCAAGCCGTCTGCAGCATCCTGGAGATGACAACCTGGCAAGCTTCATGAATGACAGCATTTAAGTATCATTGCTCCAATATATTGAGTCTAAGGCAAGGCAGAGAGAGCATGTAATACTGATCTTCCTCAGTGCTACTGTGATCCACAGAAGAAAAAGTTTTTTCCTTATCCCTAGTTACAGCTTTTACTTTTCAGTTCAAGATATAGTTGTATTTTTGTGGTTTCTCTGCTGGTTTAAGAATTCTCACCGTTATGTGGGCCCAAGGCTTAGTAACCTGCAGCAGTCCTTAAAGCAGAGGTGTTGTCTGCATATGAGACATACAAGGGCCTTTTTTTTTTTAACCCCTGTTTTGAGAACCCAAGCAGTCAAACAACTTTTTACTTTCAGAAAGGGTTTTCACTCTAACTCCAAGTCAAATAATGTGTAGATTGAAGTGTTTGGTGCTCAACTAGTCAAACCTTAGGTGTTTCAATAGCACACCTCACAGGCTTTTTTGAGGCTGTGCCCCTAAGCATACAGTAGATTGCACATGGAACTGAGCTTTGAATGAGGCA
>WAAF01018011.1:2555-22376 GCA_013400475.1 Tricholaema leucomelas | reverse complement strand
CCAACCCTGACTGATTCTATGATTAAAAAAACAACCAACCAACAGTTCAAGAAGCAGGAGTTACCTCTGCATGTGTTTGTTTTTTTTTTCACCCCCCTTTTTGTGTTATCTTTTACCTGTTTATATTTGCAAATCTCCATTTTAAGGCAAGCAGGATGCTTTCTTTTTCACTTTTTCACTAAAGAGTAGCAGCATTTTCCATCTGAATGCAAAACTTCAAACATTCAAATCACACACAAGCACTTGAGGAAATTGTTTTACACCTCAAGGGCAGTCAAAAAACTTTTTTAGGAAAACCACATGGAGTCCTTCAGAGTTTGGGGGAAAACTCTCAGGTGCATTTGTGCACCTCTCTAAATATTCTGTTGCTGTCCAAAGGCTGGGAAAGACAATTTAAAATGATAACCTCGTGTGCTAGTTTGAGCCCAGCTAGCATGTTTTGGTGAGAAGAACTAGATGATAGGCTGTAAAATGAAAACAATGGTGAGGTCTACTTCCCTCACAGTCTTGCTGGGATGTGTAAAGAAGAAAGGCAAAACAAAGATTAGGGCACTTGCTTCTTCTCTTCGCTGGGGAGCTTTGCCTGCTGGGGAGAAGCTGAGGCTGCTGGCTGGACTCCATCTTGCTTTCTAACCTCACCCTCCTTTTCCTTGGCTGCTTCACCTTGCTTTTTAACCCTCTTGGCCGAACCTCCATTCTTCCTTAGGACTGGGGTAAGGTTGAGAGGGGTAGGAGGGAAGGTGAGAGGTGGTTGAGAGCCTCTCCTGGGGACTCAGGTTCTGGGAGGGGAGTTGTGTCTGTATTACCTTTTTACCTTGTATATGTCTGTCTGTAACTGTATATACTGTAAATATCTGCTTGTACATTGTGCCAGCTGTAAATATAAGCTTCATTCAAATTTCCAGAGCCAACTGAGTCTAGTCTGGGTGATTTCTAAAAGTGTGGGGGGCGGGGGACACCCAAACCATCACACCTTGCCAGTGAAGAAAAAAGAGGTTTCCATTTTCGGTAGTGCCTACTTACTCTGTTGAGCTTTTTCCTCTATTCCATACTCTTTCAGGTGTTCACTTGCTCTAGAAATTCCTGGCCTCTAAACTTTAGTTATGATGTCTGCTCATTTTACCTGTCTCTTTAAACACTTTTCAATCAGCACATGCTTCCTGTGGAAAATGCTGTGTTCAGATTCTTTTAAATCAATTTTATTGCCAAATCCTGTTTGCCTTACTCAGTATTCCAGACGAAATCAACCGGGCTACTTGCATGAGAAAAGCAAGTAGTTCTTGCCTTTATTTGGTAAAGCAACAGGCTTGAACAAAAGCAGTACTGTACCTGCTATGGGCAGCCAGAAACAATGACAGACTCCTCGATAAGATTAGATGTAATTTTGCATGCAACTGGGACAAAGAATCCCTCCCACCAGCCCCAACTCCTAACTCTCTACAGTAATTCCACTGCAGCAAAGTAGTTGAAGAACTACTGACAAGAGCCAGACTGCCCAGTAAACACCACCTAACAGACATAGAAACATGATCCACATGATTTTTAAGCTTGGCAGACATTTTTGTGCTTATTTCAAAAGGGAAAAAAAACCCCAAGGCCAACCAAAAAGCCAAACAAACCTCCTCCCAACAAAAAAAACAAAAAACACCAAAACCAAACCTAAGGAAAAGCAAACCACAATCTTTTAAACCAGGCACACATAAACCTTATACCTTACTGGCTTTGCTGTTACAGGCAGGCCTTAAATATGAAACATCCTTATAGCTGCACACTGAACATACTTCTGTGAGCCAGCCACTTGGGACTGGCTGTTTCAAAATAAACATCCATTCTGCACTGTCATTGTGCATGAGCAAATTGGTTGAACTTTGAAACAAAAAGGCTCTCTGCAGTCCCCAGCTAATCACCAACCTCTCACTGGCAGGATCGACGCGCCTGCAGATCTGAGACCTCTGTCTGCAGCTACGAAAAGGAATGAAATGGGTGCAGGAGGACTGCATGCAACACAGATTCCGTTGCTGACTTCCTATTTGTTCTTTGAAGTAAGTATTTGATTAATTCTGTCTTTAACAACCAAGAGAAACCTTCAACATAATGTCTGGTTATATCTTTATTTACAGTCCTGAGATAAGCGCTGTGCAAATCCACACACAGCGAGAGTCAGACACGATTTGCTTTTCAGCACAAATTCTTTACTGCTTGATTTTCATTTTAGTTTTTAAAATATTTTTTAAAAAAACTTATTTAGCCATACTCTGTTGTATGTGACTCAGATGTAACCTTAAAGCTAATATTGCATGCTTAGATGACAATTCAGCAGCCTGGTGCAAAGCCCACTGAAGCTGGCGGGATAACACCCATAGGTCTTGGATTAAACCCAGGCGAAGGATAACAGAGCTAGATTAGGGAGTTCAAACAGCATAGGCAGTGTTTCTGAATATCTGACAAAGGTGACTAAGCAGAGCAGGACAGGGTGTTATAGAAAGTGTCACTAATATCTTGCTCCACAATCTAAACTTTTTGTTAATGATGAAGTTAAAAAAAGTTTTTGCCTCGTTTCCTAAAGAAAATGAAGTAACCTCTGCAGCTAGGCTGGGGCAGTGACTCACAGCAGCCTGCACAGTGCTTCCTAGAGAACAAATGATCAAACATCAACATTGAACTGGTATAGTTATTAATTTTCTCAGTGGTAGTTAGGTGGTGGTCCCCCGCTGCCCTCCATCACCTTCCGAGAGCAGGTGTCCCCCAAGGTCATGGGGGAAAACAGCTGGTTTTACTGACTAGAAGTCAGGAAGTGCTGTATCACTGCGGTAATAGAAGTGGCTTTTTCACTGCACAAGATTTCTACCATTTCCTAACAATTGTCAGGCCTTGGAGTTATCTGGAGGTATGTTATCCTTGACCAAAAAGGCATTATGCTTGTCTATCACGTACTTTGTCTTAGTCTTTGTGATCTGTTCTGTTCTGAGAAGCACAAGAGCTCCTGCTAGATAAACAGTCTTGGCACACATCTGTGAAACGTTTGACTCGGGGACAAATGTATGATGTGGCTCTGCTCTTGGTTAACCTGGACCTTACTTCTCCACCTGAATGATGTAGATAACGGCAAACCTGCGCTATCTCAGAGAGGCAGTGGAGGGTAAAAATGAAGACTGATTGCTAAGTGCTAAGATATAATCGTGATGAGGGCAAGGTAAGTGCCTACAAGAGAGCAGATCTTGAAAGTGTTCAAGGAAAATGTGACTCCATTTCAGTTGTAACTAATTTTGTTGCTTTTCGTTTTATGAAACTGAAGAACTTCACAACAATTTAGAACAGCAGAGAGTAAAATTGTTAGAAGAGAGACTAATAAAAACTATTCAGTTAATACAGTTTGTAAAGCACTTTTCAGTATTTTTTTATCCTGTGCAAAACGAGGAAACTGAGCAACAAAGACTTTAAGTGGCTCTTGTGAGGTCAGAGAATTAGCTGCTAATGGGGCTGAAACATATTGATGGGATTGGAATACAGCCCACAAATAATCTTTTCCCTTTTAACGTTGAGAAAGTGTAGCAATTCCAGCTGGACCATGACATGGCATTTTTCACATAGCATTAATGACATAGGTGTTTCCCAGCTCCCACATTTAAAACACAGAGTGACTCCTTTCTAAGATTTCCTTTTTATCATAGCACCCCACACTATGAGTAAGGTTTTGATGCAGCATCTGACACGTGAAAGCAGTAGGAAATGTGATTTGTGTTTCTTGGCCTAGAACGCTCACCAGTAGTGTGCATGTGGGAATTAAGGCACATAAATAAATATTCAGTACTTGGCTCTTTAACCTTTATTAGGATTCTGATAGAGGAAAGTCTGCCCTCCATGCTCTGACTTGTTCATTCTGGTGGCATGTGCCTTTTTTCATTTGCTGTCCGCAGAGCAGACTGTTGGCTCCAGAAGCATGAGCACACAGAATCACAGAATTAACCAGTTTGGAAGAGACCTCTAGGATTATTGAGTCCAACCTATCACCTGACACCTCCTAATTAACTAACCCATGGCACTAAGTGCCTCATCCAGCCTTCTTTTAAGCACCTCCAGTGATGGGAACTCCACCACCTCCCCAGGCAGCTCCTTCCAATGCCAGTCACTCTTTCCATGAAGAATTTCTTCCTAACATAGAGCCTAAACCTGCCTTGATGTAATTTGAGTCTGCATCCTCTTGTTCTGTCTCTGGCTGCCTGGGAGAAGAGACCAACCCCACCTGGCTACAAGCTCTTTTCAGGTAATTGTAGAGAGCAATGAGGTCACAGGATCACAGGATGTTAGGGGTTGGAAAAGACCCAAGGAGGTCATCGAGTCCAACCCCCCCTACCAGAGCAGGACAATACTATCAGGGTCTGCCCTGAGCCTTCTCTTCTCTAGGCTGAACAACTACGAAACTTGTGGGAACTTCATGTAATAGAACAAAACCTTTGTAGCCCTGCCTGGGTTGCCTTCAGTAGCTGCCCTTGTGATCACAGAGACCTAGCTCCTGCAGAATGAGCTGCTTCATTTCAGGCTGGAGGGCAAACGACAAACTACCAGCAAATAGCAGGGGTGGTCATTCAGTGCCTCTTGTGAGGTAAAATGACAGAACAAGAGGACACAGTCTCAAGTTGTGCCAGGGCAGGTCTAGGCTGGATGTTAGGAGGAAGATCTTGCCAGAGAGAGTGATTGGCATTGGAATGGGCTGCCCAGGGAGGTGGTGGAGTCACTGTAGTCCCTGGAGGTGCTGAAGCAAAGCCTGGCTGGGGCACTTAGTGCCATGGTCTGGTTGATTGTCTAGGGCTGGATGCTAGGTTGGGCTGGATGATCTTGAAGGTCTCTTCCAACCTGGTTGGTTCTATGATTTTTGTGATCATCTATTTATGACCCCCCTGCCACGGCCAGGGACACCCTACCCTAGATCAGGCTGGCCAGAGCCTCATCCAGCCTGGCCATAAACACCTCCAGGTGAATGACAGAGCTACCAAAAGGACATTGTAGATGTAGCCAGTGACTCAAACACTTGTTGCTCAGGTTTAACTGAACTTACAGTAATCTGAGGACTTTTCAGCGTAGCCCAATGTCAGGTGCTCAGTAGCAGCTATTTTCACGAGAAGGGTGCTTAGTAGCAAGCTATTTTCAGAGGAGGGGTGCTCGGTGTGTTCTCACAGTGAGCACACATGCCTTTCTGTGGTAAGAAACCCCCAAAGGTCCCTAAGAGCGTGAGTCACTCTGAAAGCATGAACTTGGATGCTTTTTTTCACCCCACCCCTCCCTTCCTCCCCTGGAGATAGGTGAACCTTTATTTGTGATAAATCTATATTTTGCATGCAGACAATCTGGACTGCAAGCAGTTACCCAGAGCTAAAGCAGGGAGCAGAACTTAAAGTGCCAATGGCTTACTGGTCATGTATTTCTGAGACATGCCTTCTCCTCCCGTTATCATCCCCCGACGGGGTTATCAGAGCAACTTTCTGCATTCAAAAGAGCTGTGCTTCACAGCTCAGCTAAAGTGACCACAGCACAGTGTGAAGTGACATGCTGCTCCCTCGCTTCTTTCATTTCGTTTCCCCCTGTAAGCCTCCTTGGACCAATTCGAGTTGCCTGTCATCAGCTGCTGGGAGCCCTGCTCTTGCCAGACGTGGCTGCCCGGAACGTGTCAGTGAAGGGGATGCTCAGGCAGCCCCCTGGGTGTGAAGGCGAATGATGAGAGTCCCCAGTGCTGGTGCTGCTGCCTGCGTCAGCTGGGAAGAGGAGGGACGCCCTGCTGGGAGTGAATCCTTGTGCTGAAAGGGTGCACTTCAACCTTTCAGTTTATACACAAGCCTCCCTGTAATGGCATTATCTGGCAATTGGCCTTCTTCGGCCTAATTTTCAATCCACAAGTAGGAGTTAGGTCATTGAGGATATCCTCACCATTAGAGTTACTCAGTTTGCATAAAGGCTCTACTTAGCACTTGAGGAAGGAATGCTGATTTTCAGAGTGCTGAATTGATCTCCAGCCACCGCTTTCTGCGTGGCGAGGCAGCACAGCACTGGCAGCTGAAGGTTTGCTTAGGGGTGAGAAAAAGCAGTGTCCATCTAGAAATGTTCAGGAGAATGGGCAAATTCCCAAAACTTGTGTAAACAGGGATGTGATACCTGCCTCACAGCTGAAGGCTGTGCCCAGCCTCATCACGCAAAGCACCCCATAGTGATCACTGGAGTCACCAGTTACAAATGTCTGTGCAAGGGGGAAGCAAATGCAGATTTTAATTGAAAATAAACAAAGAAAGAAAGAAACAAACAAATCCATCACTACCAACAAAAAACAACCCACCAATCAAAGCAAAACTGAAGAATCCAGCCTTGACAGGCTGGATGGGTGGGCAGAGGACAATGGGATGAGGTTGAAGAAGGCCAGGTGCAGGGTTCTGCACTTTGGCTACAACTCCAAGCAGTGCTACAGGCTGGGGATAGAGTGGCTGAGAGCAGCCAGGCGGAGAGGGACCTGGGGGTGCAGGTAGAGAGAAGCTAAACAGGAGGCAGCATTGTGCCCAGGTGGGCAGCAGAGCCAATGGCAACCTGGGCTGGCTCAGGGGCAGTGTGGACAGCAGGACAAGGGAGGTTCTTCTGCCCCTGTGCTCAGCACTGCTCAGGACACACCTTCAGTNCAGAGAGAGTGATTGGCATTGGAATGGGCTGCCCAGGGAGGTGGTGGAGTCTCTGTCCCTGGGGGTGTTGAAGCACAGCCTGGATGGGGCACTTAGTGCCATGGTCTGGTTGATTGTCTAGGGCTGGGGTGCAAGGTCGGACTGGATGAGCTTGGAGGTCTTTTCCAACCTGCTTGATTCTATGACTGACATTTAAGAATGACTGGATGACCTACCTGGTTGACAATCCCAGGGCTGTGGATGTGCTCTGCCTAGCAAAAGCCTTTGACATAGTGTCCCTGGCAAAACTGGCAGCCCATGGCTTGGGCAGGAGTCCTCTGTGCAGGGTTAAACACTGGCTGGGTGAGCAGACACAGGGAGTGGTGGTGAACGGTGACACATCCATTTGGTGTCTGAGGAGCAGTGGTGCCCCCCAGGGATCAAAACTGGGCCAGTTCTTTTCAACATCTTTACTGATGACATGGATGAGGGGATCAAGTCTACTGTCAGTAAATTCCCAGATGACACCAAGCTGAGAGCAGTGTGGATATAGTGAGAGGTAGGAACACGCTTGCAAGAGACCTGGACAGGCTGGGTCGATGGCTGAGGCAGAGTCTTACGCTTTGGCCACAATAACCCCATGCAGCATTACTGACTGGGGGTAAGTAGCTGGAGAGCAGCCTGGCAGAGAGGGACCTGGCAGTGCTGGGTGACAGCCAACTCGACATGAGCCAGCAGTGTGCCCATCTGGCATGGAAGGCCAATGGAACAGCATCACCAGCAGTACGGGGGTTGTAATTCTGCCCGGGGCTGGCACTGGGGAGGTCTCACCCTGAGCACTGTGTGCAGCTCTGGGCTTTCACTGCAAGAGAGATCTTGAGGGGCTGGAGCAGGGCCAGAGGAGAGTGATGAGACTGTGGAAGGGACTAGAGGGGAAGCCTTGTGAGAGAGGTTGAGGGAGCTGGGGGTGTCCAGCCTGGAGGAGAGGAGACTTAGGGGGGGACCTTACCACACTCTGCAGCTACTCAAAGGGAGGTTGTTGTAAGGTAGGGGTCAGGCTCTCCTCCCAGGCAACTTGTGACAAGAGGAGAAGGCATGACCTGAAGCTGCACCAGAGGAGGGTTAGTCTTGGTATTAGGAAGCCTTTCTCACAGAAAGGGAATTAGAGACTGGGATGGGCTGCCGAGGGAGGTGGTGGAGTCACCATCCCTGCAGGTATTTAAGGAAATATAGGATGTGGCACCTAGTGCCATGGTCTGTCGATGTGGTGGCGTTAGGTCATAGGACTTGATGACCTCAGAGGTCTATTCCAGACTCAGTAACTTTTATTCTGTGAAGGAATATCATGGATCTTGTCTGTCGCTGTCCCTGGAGGTGTTCAAGAAAAGACTGGATGAGGCACATAGTGCCCTGGTCTAGTTAATTGGATAGGGTTGTGTGATAGGTTGGACTGGATGATCTTGGAGGTCTCTTCCAACCTGGTTGATTCTATGATTCCTTAAGGAAACTTGGATTCTTGAACTACGGATCCACACAGCAGTCCTGATGTGCAGAAAGAGCTCAGTGTTGGAAGTCCTAGCTATGATTCTTTTTATTTCATAGTTATTTTCTTTCACTCAGAAAATGAACAACTTCAGCACAACCAAACCAAACCAAACCAAACCACATCAAGATCTAATGCAGAAGGATAGATTTGAAGATCGAAATGTGTGGTTCCTCTACGTTCATGTGAGTAAGAGCTGTTATGTTGAGTTTCTTCAGTAGAGATAATCCAATTTATTTGAGAAGAGAAATTCCTCCTATTTTTTTTTTTAGGAATGCCCTGAATAACCAATCATCACAGTTTCACAGTATCACAGTCTCACAGTATTAGCAAGGTTGGAAAAGACCTCATAGATCATCAAGTCCAAGTCGTTACCACAGAGCTCAAGGCTAGACCATGGCACCAAGTGCCACGTCCAATCCTGCCTTGAACAGCTCCAGGGACGGCGACTCCACCACCTCCCTGGGCAGCCCATTCCAGTAGCCAATGACTCTCTCAGTGAAGAACTTTCTCCTCACCTCAAGCCTAAAGTTCCCCTGGTGTANACTCCACAATCTCTCTGGGCAGCCTGTGCCATGGCTCTGGGACTCTTGCAGTCAAGAAGTTCCCCCTTGTGTTGAGGTGGAACCTCCTGTGCTGCAGCTTCCATCCATTGCTCCTTGTCCTACCCCAGGGAGCAGTGAGCAGAGCCTGTCCTCCCTCTCCTGACCCCCAGCCCTCAGATGTTTATAAACACTTATTAAATTTCCTCTCAGCCTTCTCTTTTCCAGGCTAAAAAGCCCCAAGTCCCTCAGCCTCTCCTCATCAGGCAGTGTTCCAGTCCCTTCATCATCTTCCTAGCCCTCTGCTGGACTCCCTCCAGCAGATCCCTGTCCCTCTTAAACTGGGGAGCCCAAAACTGGAGGCAGTACTCAAGATGAGGTCTCACCAGGGCAGAGTAGAGGCAGAGGAGAACCTCCTTTGGTCTGCTGGACACACTCTTCTTAATGCACCTCAAGATCCCCAAGATCCCATCGGCCTTCTTGGCCTCAAGGACACATTGCTGAGATGATGTCCCATTTTCCAACTATCTAGGAAGTTCACAGTACTCACCAATGTATAGAAGGGATACTCAAGGAATACAACATTTAAATGCTCTGCCAGTACAGAAAGGAAAAAAAAAACCCTAGAACAGCTTCTCAATTTTGAATAATTCTGGTTTAGGTAAAGTATTTTTTTCCCATTAAAATAGTGAAAATCCATGTCTGCTTTTGGTTCTTTAGAATTGCTCTGATGGTCACCAGAGGTCCTCCAGCCATGTAACCAGGAGCAGTGTACAATCCAGAGAAACTGTAAATGTGATAAGCCCTTTCTGTCTGAATTATCTGAGTCTGTTATTGATTATCTGAATCTATTTTAAGATATTTTAAGTCTACAGCAAACAGAATCACAAAGACATCCAGGTTGGCAAAGCCCCTCAGGATCACCAAGTCCTACCTAGAACTCTACTCAAGATTCACCTTAAACCATATCCCCAAGCACTATATCCAAACCACCCTTAAACACATCCAGGGTGGGTGACTCCACCACCCCCCTGGGCAGCTCATTCCACTCCCTGACCACTCTCTCTGCGAAAAACCTCTTTCTAATGTCCCATCTGAACCTCCCCAGCCTCAGCTTGAGGCCATTCCCCCTGGTTCTGTCTCCAGTTACCTGTAAGCAGAGCCCAGCAGCAGCCTCTTCGCAACGTCTCTTCAGGTAGCTGTAGACAGCAGTGAGGTGTCTCCTCAGCCTCCTCTTCCTCAAGCTAAAGCATCAGGCTGCCAATGTATTTTACACATTCACCAACAGTAACTAAAATAATGATGTTTTGTCCTCACATGAACACCTATTTTTCAATCAAGACAATGAAACTGCAAAGGCTGCATAGATGTTTGGCTACTGGAATGGGCTGCCCGGGGAGGTGGTGGAGACGCTGTCCCTGGAGCTGTTCAAGGCAGGATTGGACGTGGCACTTGGTGCCATGGTCTAGCCTTGAGCTCTGTGGTAACGGCTTGGACTTGACGATCTATGAGGTCTCTTCCAACCTTGGTGATACTGTGAGACTGTGATACTGTTTAGTCTGCCTTTCTGGTTAGCTAAGTAACTACCTGTGAGGCTAAGCATTGACCAGACCCAGTATAATAGCACAACAGATATGTTACTAGAATAGTTTAGAAGTTACTAAATGAACTCTTGGTGAAGCCACAAAGTATTAACATGCAGCACAAATTCCTGCTTGGAGATGTATTCTACTTTATGGCATAATATAGTTTGGTTCCCATCTCTCATCAACAAGAAATTTTGCACTGACTTATTCATAAAATCACAGAATCAAGNTACAGCCTCCCTTCAGGTAGTTGTAGACAGCAATGAGGTCTGCCCTGAGCCTCCTCTTCTGCAGGCTGCACACCCCCAGCTCCCTCAATCTCTCTTCATAAGGTTCCAGGCCCTTCACTAGCCTGAGGTTCCAGGCCCCTTACCAGCCTTGTTGCCTTTCTCTGGACATGTTCCAGCACCTCAACTTAGTGCCATGGTCTGGTTGATTGTCTAGGGCTGGGTGCTAGGTTGGACTGGATGAGCTTGGAGGTCTCTTCCAACCTGGTTGATTTTATGATCCTAATGCAGTCAATGTTTTTGCACTGAAACACAGCCCAGAGGTTTGTAACTGTCACAGTAGGCAAATCTGCTTCTTTACCTTGAGGTAATTTCAGGCCCACTGTTAAATAAGAGTTTTGACAGATGAACTGCTTTGTGTTGGACTTGTCTCCGGAATTCCATTTGACCCATTCATACACCATAACAAACAATTTAATTGGTACTTCCTTTGCTTTCACAAATTTATGGAGTAATATAGTTATGGAAATGCACAGGATACCTGAAGTGTTTTTCACAATGATGAGGGACTCCAAGGAGATCTCAGATTAAAATCTTCCTGGCTCACAGTCCCATGCATAGGCCACGAGACACACAATTGTGAAGTGGTTTAATTTCCCGACTCCACTGTTGTTTTGTTTCTCATTCCTGGCAGTAATATATAATAATTCAGCAGAAACTCTTTTCTTGGAAAACAATTCTTGTTTCTCCAGGCTGTCATCATTCACAGAACCCTTAATAGAAGTTGACACCATGTGCCATTTATGTGTCAGATTGGTTAGCAAAATCTTTTGATACGTAGACTCATTTGTCAGGTAGCAGACTCCCCGTACTCTTTTTCACCTTTAAGCTGTTGTATCCTTCTTTGGCCAAAAATATCTGAAAACACTGCTTCAGCATGAATCTTGTCACATGAAGTTGGCATTTTCCTGCTCTTAGGTTTTTGTGCTTTTTTTTTTCTTCATCAAGCAATTTATTTTTAAATACCTGTCATGTTCAGCCTGTTATTGCTGCTCTACTTCACCAGGAAAAGGGGGGAAAAAAAAGGCAACCCATCACTAGATGTTTGTAATTCATAAAATGATACCGTAACCAGCTCTTGATTTATAGGAGGAAATAAGCTGATTGGTTTGTGTTAAAGAAAGAACTGTCTGAAAGGGGTTTTGCTATGAATCATAGAATCAAGCAGGTTGGAAGAGATCTCCAAGATCATTCAGTACAACCTAGCACCCAGCCCTAGACAATCAACCAGACCATGGCACTAAGTGCCTCATCCAGGCTTTGCTTGAACACCTCCAGGGACGGTGACTCCACCACCTCCTTGNTGTGAATAAGAACTATGTAGGAATTGCTAAGCGTGGTGCAACACAGGAAGGTCAGTCTTATACCACAGAATCATAGACTCATAGAATTATAAAAGCAAGCAAGTTGGAAGAGAGCTCCAAGCTCATCCAGCCCAACCTAGCACCCAGCCCTAGACAATCAACCAGACCATGGCAATAAGTGCCCCAGCCAGGCTTGGCTTAAGCACCTTCAGGGATGGCGACTCTGCCACCTCCCTGGGCAGCCCATTCCAATGCCAATCACTCTCTGTGACAACAACTTCCTCCTAACATCCAGCCTAGATCTGTCCCAGCACAACTGGAGACTGTGTGCCCTTGTTCTGCTGCTGGTTGCCTGGCAGAAGAGCCCAACCCCACCTGGCTACAGCCTCCCTTCAGGTAGTTGTAGACAGCAATGAGGTCTGCCCTGAGCCTCCTCTTAGTGCCATGGGCTGGTTGATTGTCTAGGGCTGGGTGCTAGGTTGGACTGGATGATCTTGGAGGGGTCTTCCAACCTGGCTGATTCTATGATTCTACGAAGACAAAAAAACATCAAGACATAATGCATACACGGGAAAAAAAAAGGGTTTGCCAATTGCAGCATGAATAAATACATGTTTGTGAACACACTGACCTAAAGCAACTTGTATCTGTTTAGTAAGAAGCAGCTGAGTGAGAAATAAGGCTGTGGATTGAGAAGATACTTACGGATTTTTTGCCTTTGTTTTTTCTGTACTGTTTCTTTTGTTCTCAACAAGAGTCACTTCACTGACATGAGAGACTGGCTGGTAAAGGGTTACTAAATCAAGGGAGTTCAGAGACAGATTAGGGTTTCCCAGCGGCACATATCTCTAGCAGTAAGTGTGGAAGCCAACTCGGAAGAAACACGTTTGAAGTGGCAGAACTAATCATGCAGAAGCAATTTGCGATTTTCTCTCTCTCAACCTAGATAAAGCAGAGCATTATGACATTGGCTGCATGGAGCAAGGTCAATTTACTGTGAAAAGGCAGTTATAGACTCCAACTTCAAATAAACTTTCATCCTGCATGATGAAAAGGACTTACCCTATTGCTTATACCACAGACACGTGAAAACAAATGAACAATTCAATTAGGATGTGTTGATTTGCATCTTCCCTCCCCACGCCCAACACTGGCTCCTTGGTAGTTTTACTTATTCAGAATGTAATTATATCTCAAGGTATTTCTTTGGAAGTAAAGAAAAGGGAGCTGCTCGCTTGCTGGACACGAACTGAAGCTGTAGGCTGTTCTGAAAGTAAAAGGATTACAGTGCAACATTTCATGATGACTTCGCTATTTCAGATTCCAGGTTTTTCAGTTGTCAGTGAATGCAAACTGTGCGAAACACCACATGGAGCAGTAACTATTCTTCTAATTTTCACTGTTTCTCCACTGTGACCTGAAATGAGATCAACTGTCTGCACAAGTGATGATGCTAAAGAGTGAAGTCTTGAAGCTGCATTGTTGGAACAGGCTGTGAGTCTTCCCTTGTATCTCCTTCCTTGAAGAAGCCTTGGAGCTGCAATGTTGGAACAGGCTGTGACTCTTTCACTGCATCTCCTTACTTAAAGAAGCCTTGAAGCTGCATTGTTGGAACAGGCTGTGAGTCTTCCCTTGTATCTCCTTCCTTGAAGAAGCCTTGGAGCTGCAATGTTGGAACAGGCTGTGAGTCTTTCCCTGCATCTCTTTCCTTGAGGAAACCTTGAAGCTGCATTGTTGGAACAGGCTGTGATTCTTCCCCTTTCTTGAAGCCAGTAAATGACTTCTGTTAGCAATAAGGACACGACACAGTTTTTGTAATACTACCACTCAAATCTGCTTCCCAGGGCATGGAGAAGCAAAGCCAAAATTTCAGTCATTTCTCTTTTTCCTTACCAGTCACTGGCCCATAGATGTAGTTTCTTATCTTCTCATCTTCTTTTAGCTTGGAGAGGAGGACAATAAAGGGTGACCTCATTAATGTTTATAAATATGTAAGGGGTGAGCGCCAGGAGGATACAGCCAGACTCTGCTGGGTGATGCCTAGTGACAGGAGAAGGGGCAATGGGTGGAAGTTGAGGCACAGGAGGTTCCATGTGAATATTAGGAAGATTTTTTTTTCCCTGTGAGGATGACAGAGCACTGGGACAGGCTGCCCAGGGAGAATCATTNAGCCTCCCTTCAGGTAGGAGGTTGTAGAGTCTCCCTATGTGAAGATATTCAAGAACTGTCTGGATGCATTCCAGTGTGATTTGCTCTGGGTGATCCTACTCTGATAGGGGTGCTGGGACAGATGGTCTTTCGAAGTCCCTTCCAGCCTCTGACATTCTATGAGTCCATGATTCTATGATTGCTTCTATGATTCTTCTCAGCCTACAAATGTACCTCTTAAAAGATCCCTTCTTCTGTTTCCTCTGTCTCACCATGCTAATAGTATCTTATTCACCAGCATACAGTGAGTGGATTCTTACTCCAATAAAAGTATCATCTCATCTAGGCTACCTATTCTGTTAGAGATCCTGTGATGTTTAATAATACTGTGAGTAGCTGCGTTCAGGTAATGGCTAAAGAAGCACTGCAATGAGCTCTGTGACTAAGTATAAATTGTGCAATGGAACACACACAGGCAAACACCCACTTACCTATTGGTGGCAGGTAGCCAAATCAGGTCGTTCTTGGGATAAATTAAACAAGGCTTCATTTTAATTAGTTGTTCAGTGGTTCAGCCAGCTTGGATATTCATATTTTAGTGCATTTATGCTTATTAGTTGAATCAAAAATGCCTTCCCTTTCTTGCCTTGCCCTTTTACAGTGGTTTGTGTTTATATTGACGGAAAGGATCAAGGGATAGAGATTTTTATATGCATTCTGAAATCACATTTGGAAGGTAGATGAAGATATCATTGAATGTCATTGCTGCTATAGTTCAAGTTAAAAACAATGCACAATCAGACCAAGGGCAGAGAGGCACAGTGAATGAATCCATTAGTCTATTAGTCTTCCTGTGCCAGACTCGAGGACTCCAGACTGAGTTCTGGTGAGCAGCAGACCTCGACAGGGCTGACATTTGCTCCTAGAAAGGAGAGTAGGAAACAGTCCATTAAGCTGTGCATCGGTATAAAAACAGCCACTGAATTCAGATGCTGCTGGGCAGCTGGATGCAGCAGAACAGTTAGGTGAGCTTGAACAGGTCCTTTCATTACTAATGTAGTTTCTGTGGGCAATACCATTCATATGGTTGGTACTTCACAGGAGAAAAAGAAAGACATTAAAATGGTTCCAGTAACTTGTAACTGGAGGGCAAAACATCTGATAATATTTCTGTACAAGCTAACTGAAATCACATAGCTCATTGGAATGGGCTGCCCAGGGAGGTGGTGGAGTCACTGTCCCTGGAGGTGTTCAGGAAAAGCCTGGTTGAGGCACTTAGAACCATGGTCTGGTTGACTGGCTAGAGCTGGGTGATAGGTTGGACTGGATGATCTTGGAGGTCTATTCTATTCTATTCTTTTCTATTCTATTCTATTCTATTAGGATAATCCAACAAAGAAGGCTGATTTTCACCTGCTGTTAGGTCTTTTTGAAGCAGTCTTTCCTAATTTCACAGGCTTGGGGGAAAAAAAGGGATGTGAGACACTAAGAGACTGAGAAAGAAAAGATGCAACCGCCTTGGTCTCCGGTTAGCCTAGTTCCTATGGAATAAGCCTACAGCCTTGGTCCCAGACCTGAAACGAAGGAGCTTTGCACTTCTTTCCTTTGAGTTTTGCACAGGGGAAGAACCTAGGAAAGCTTGGCCACTGCTGCTGCCTTTGAAAAACCTGACAAATTCACAGCCCTTGCCAAGAGGCTCTTGCCAAAAGACTCTTGGCAAGAACTGGAAAGTGAAGTGGGAACGTGCTATGAAGGGCTTTCATCCACATTTCATGCTCACCATACACAGGCTCACGGTCACAGGAGCTTCCATACACAAAGAATGTAAGGATATTAAGTCCTGGCTGAAAAGCATGCCAGGCTAATAGGATTTCTAGGGATGCTGAGAAAACTCTGACTCACCCTGTAAGAGGTGATGGGGGTGGGGGGGGGGAAGAGAGAAAACAAATCTGCATGAAACATACCTAACATTTCAGAAGTAACAGAAGAATTGCAGTCCTTGGGGTGGGTTTTTGCTATTAAAACAAAGAAAAGCATCATAGACATGCACTGGCTTAAGAGGGATTTAAGACTAGGATTTCTTCAGGACTAAGCCTCCCTTTTGACCGCTTTCAAGCATTTCAAATTAACATAAAACACATAAATGTTCCCTTTCAGGGCTTACTGCAGAGCTTTTACAGCTGTATAGAAGCGAGAGGCTACTTCAGATTAGTTGTAGGTTTGTTCAGTTGTTATACTGAGTGCTCTCTTTATGCCGTGCTCAGGGAATGCTTTGCCCAAGAGCACACTGCAGGGTATGGCTGGGATGAACATGCCTCCTCGTTACTAACAATTAAAGCCATGCTTTTGTTTCAGTTTTGTCACCCTTTGGAACTGGGAGGATCTTGTTTGGAAACTGAGGAACTGCTAGGGCAGATTCTACTTTTCACCTTAGGGTACTGACGGCTGGCTCTCATCCACTCCGTAACCATGAAGTATTGCTTTGTTCCATTTCTGGAAATGCAACAAGATATGTCTAGGTTTCCTTCTGAAATGCATGGCTTTTGACAGATTCCTCATACATATGCACTGTCAAGAGCAAATTGTTTGTCCCAGGAAATCCTGTATTACGTGGAAGCTGTATTAAGTTTCTGATAAGTAAGTTCGGTACATTCCAAATGTCACTGTTCTTGTCATGAAACAGCACATGATGAGTGGATAGACATGCAGGGAGACACACAAGGGCTTGTGTGCTTTAGGTACAAAATGAGACTGGTGCAATGTTCTAAAATGAAACTGCAGGATCAAAGTCTGCAAATACCTGAAGGGAGGCTGTAGCCAGGTTGGTCTCTTCTGCCAGGCAAACAGCAACAGAACAAGGGGACACAGCCTCAAGTTGTGCCAGGGCAGGTCTAGGCTGGATGTTAGGAGGAAGTTGTTGGCAGAGAGAGTGATTGGCATTGGAATGGGCTGCCCAGGGAGGTGGTGGAGTCACCGTCCCTGGAAGTGTTCAGAAAAAGCCTGGCTGAGGCACTTAGTGCCATGGTCTGGTTGATTGGCTTGGGCTGAGTGCTAAGTTGGACTGGATGATCTTGGAGGTCTCTTCCAACCTGGTTGATTTTATGATTCTATGATTAGCTTCAGCTTATTATTTTAGCTGATCACTGAGGATGTTGTACTAACTGTCAAATGATGTAACCTTATAGATGTGAGGACCTTATTGTGATGGTTTGGCCTCCCCATTCTTATGAAATCACTCACACTAGACTCAACCAGCCAAAAGTTAAGGAATGAAGCTTTCTGTTTACAGCTTAGCACAGCAGACAAGCAGATATTTACGATACTTACAGCTATATACAGAAATCAGAGAATCATAGAATCACAGAATCAACCAGCTTGGAAGAGACCTCCAAGCTCATCCAGTTCAACCTAGCACCCAGCACTGTCCAATCAATCAGACCATGGCACTAAGTGCTTCATGCAGTCGTTTTTTTTAATGTACAAGTTAAAGGTAATACAGACACACAACAGCCCTCCTAGAAACCAGAGTCCCCAGAAGGGGCTCCCAACCACCCTTCCACCTTCTTTCCACCCCTCTACCTTACCCCAGAGTATACCTTATGGTCAAGGTGAACTGTGAGGATCAGCCAGGGGTGTTAGAAGCAGAAATAGTTGAGTTACACAGCAAAAGGCCCAGGGAGAAAGCACAGGCACCGACAGAGGCACCCACACACACTGTCTTATCTCTGTTTTGTGTTCTTGTTTTTATACATCTCAGCAAGCCTATGAAAGAGGCAGACATCACCACTGCTTTCTTTTCACAGCCTTGTGCTAGTCTGAAGTTATTTGGAATATTTTGGTGAGAAGAATTAGATGATAGGTTGTGAAAAGGAAACCATGGTGATGTCTGCTGCACTCATAGGCTTGCTGAGATGGACAAGAACAATACAAACTTAGATAACAGAGTTGCTCTCCCAGGCTCTGGCTGCCTGCACTTCTCTCTCTGTAACCTGCTGTCTGTGTAACTAATCCCTCTGCTTCCTAACCCCCCTGGTTGATTCTCCAAACTTGCCTTGAACGTAAGGCAAAGTCTGGGATAAGGTAGAGAGGTGAAAAGGAGGTAGAAGGGTGATGGGAGCCCCTCCTGGGCACTCAGGTTTCTGGGAGGGCTGTTGTGTTTCTACATTACCTTTCTAACTTGTCTGTTTCTGTCTATAGCTGTATAGATTGTGAATACCTGCTTGTGTACTGTGCTAAGCTGTAAACATTGAGCTTCATTCCTTCATTTCCAGCTTTTCTGAGTCTAGTCTGGGTGATTTTCTTAAGTACAGGGGGGCAGGTAACATCCAAACAATCACAAGCCTGTAGTCTAATTTTTTCTCATTAAAGTATTTCAATTAGGCTCAAAACAGCACACCATAGAAATGAGAGAGTAAATTACAGGCTTAGGAAAATATGATCAGATTGCTTTGTAAACAGAGGCAGAACGAAGACGACATTGGACACTCGTCCAAAACACATCAGCCTAAATCCCTTGACTTATTCTCCCTTTGATTTACACTCCCTGCTCAAGCTTTACACCTTTGCTCACAACTCATTCCATTGTTCAAAGGAATAAGGTGTTAACTGGAGTGGAGGCAGAGTCTCGTGTTACAGCCCTGACAAACTCACACTTCATTGCTGAATGAGGGCTGCAGAAGGATAGAGTGCGCAGAAAAAGATAGAAATCCACCGTTTTAATTTCAGTTGTGTTCTCAAAGGTTTAGGAACAGAGTCACAGAATCTCTTAGATTGGAAAGGACCTTCAAGCCCATCGAGTCCAATCATTAGTTTCACACTGACAAGTCCTTGACTAAACCAAATCCCTCAGCACAAAACCCAGTCACTAGGAATCACTACGGTTGGAAAGCACCACCAGGAACCTCCAGCCCAACCTTCATCCCAGCAGCCTTCATCACTAGACGTCAAGCACCACATCCACTCTCCTTTTAAACATCTCCAGGGATGGTGACTCCACCACCTCCCTGGGCAGCCTGTTCCAGTGCCTGAACACCTGCTCAGGAAAGGGCTTCCTCCAAACAGAGTAGAACATCAATGTGATGCACATAAGTGATGCAAATTTGTCTTTTTTTGGGTTTTTGTTTTGTCCACAGGAGTTTTGCAAAGGATTCTAAACCAATTAGGATTAATTTTCTAAACCCAAAGCATGCCAAGCCTGTATATAAAAAACAAACCAAACATGTACTGGCTTCATGGAAAATGATTTTATTTCATTGTCATGCTGTGTGCTGGCATGGTACAGGACTTCAGTGTCAATGTTTGGTCATTCAGATGTCACAGAATCACAGGATCAGTCAGAGTTGGAAGGGACCACAAGGATCAGCCAGTTCCAACCCCCCTGCCATGCCCAGGGACACCCTACCCTAGAGCAGGCTGCACACAGCCTCAGCCAGCCTGGTCTTAAACACCCCCAGCCATGGGGCCTCAACCACCTCCCTGGGCAACCCATTGCAGCCTCTCACCACTCTCATGCTCAACAACTTCCTCCTCACCTCCAGGCTGACTCTCCCCTCTTCCAGCTTTCCTCCATTTCCCCTGGTCCCTTCACTCCCTACGAGCCTCAAAATTCCCTCCCCAGCTTTTTTGGAGGCCCCCTTCAGACCCTGGAAGACCACAAGAAGGTCATCTGGGAGCCTCCTCTGCTCCAGACTGCACAGCCCCAACTCTTTCAGTCTGTGCTCACAGCAGAGCTGCTGCAGCCCTCTCAGCATCCTCCTGGCCCTGCTCTGGACAC
>WAAF01018008.1:2832-22818 GCA_013400475.1 Tricholaema leucomelas | reverse complement strand
TGTGGTCCCTTCCAACCCTGACTGATTCATTTATTCTATGGAAGCGATAGGCAACTTTTGATTTTAACAAATGTGCTAATGCTGGTTATCTTTTGGTGAGTTTTTTCAAGGTTGAGGTTTTTTGTTGTTGGGGGTTTTGACTCATTTTGAGGCGCTGTTTTTACTTTTTTTTTTTTTTAACAATGATTTGCTTTTGCACACCTGATGGGAGTTGTTAAGACTAAGCATCATTCAGAATCCAACTTTGAAAGAACTGCTTGCTATAAAAAAAAGCACATTGAAATAAACAGAAGGCCGTTTGTGTAGCTGAAAAGGGTAGTTTGGTTTGGGGAATCAGGGAGTCACCAACGTTGAATTGCAGGTTGTCTCCTTTTGCCACATGAGGCTCTGTACAGGACTGCCTAAGCCAGTTGCTCTTAGTAAACCTACCTGTTCAACATTAGCAAAGTATTTTGAGGCTTCCAAGATAAACTGTAAGTGAAATGATGTTAAGAATGTGATATTCAGGAGCTGCTGTTAGAAAGTAGCAATTCTCCAGCAATGTACTGTAAAATAGTCTGCATTAGCACATTCAGCCCTCACCGAGTGCTGTGCTTTTAGCACAAAATGTTACCAAATTGTCTGACTCCACTAGGACTGAAATCAGTGGACTCTAGGGACCTTCTGCATTTCAGACTTGATTACTTCTTTTTTTTTTTCCCAGCACAAACCATCACTTTTGTTACATTAGCATTTTTCTGCTTGTATAATCACATTTTATTTAAAGCAAACAGTTGTATTTACATCCAGTTCTGAGCGGTGCTGGAGCCTTGCCATCTTTGTTACCTTCAGCAGGCATTGTGGCACTTCAACACTCAACGGGGATGAGGCCCTTTCTGAAGTGGATGGTGGCAGAGGCAAATGACAGCTGCTAGCATCAGATGTGCAGACATTTAATGCAATGTGCTCATTCAAATGTAAACACTTGAGGTTTTGATGGCACCAAAATCTGCAGCAAAACAATCATTTCCTCCTGTAATTGCCTTTTGTCATTATTTGCAGAACACAGAATTTAATGATACTATCCTCTTTCTCCAGTTTTCACCTTTACTTGACTAGAACCATTCCTGGGTGAGGCAGAAATAGGCCCAAATTAGGCAAGACACATAGGCACTGAGAGCCAGAAATGTTGGAACATTTCAGTATCTGAAGGGAGCCTACAGGAAGGCTGGGGAGGGACTACTGACAAGGTCTGGTAATGTCAGGACGAGGGGGAATGGGTTTAAGCTGGAGGAGGGGAGATTTAGACTGGATGTTAGGAGGAAGTTCTTTACAGTGAGGGTGGTGAGACGCTGGAACAGGTTGCCCAGGGAGGTTGTGGATGCTTCCTCCCTGGAGGCATTTAAAGCCAGGCTGGATGAGGCCTTGAGCAACCTGCTCTAGTGGGAGGTGTCCCTGCCTATGGCAGGGGGTTGGAGCTGGATGATCCTTGAGGTCCCTTCCAACCTAAACCATTCTATGATTCTATGATTCTGTGATTTCTGGACCTGGTCTAGGAATGGTGCAAGTTACTCCAACTTCTCCTCGCTTCTACCTGTTACATCTGTTTATTGTCCTGGTTTACACACAACTTTGAAAAAATCAATAAACAGTTTTCATCCTCTGAAAATGTTCTGCTACCATTTGATACAGTAAACTCATTCTTCACGAACTGAGCTTTCCTTGGTGGCTATTGTCATAAGGTTATAAACGATGATATGTAGTTGCTGAAGGGAGGATAATACAGAGATCTCACTGGTACAGGAAATAAAGCCCTGTACCTCTAAAAGAAAGAGGCTTTAATGCTTGAAAGGCCCTTATCTGTCATTCCTTCCTGAAGTAGTCTGTTCAGTACCATTAACTGGAACAGGTGAGGCAAGGATGTAGAAGGAATGTGATGTTTGAGGGAGACGCATTGATCAACTAGGGGCTAGCTTATCTGTGGAACTGTTTTCCATCCTGAATGAGTAATATCACATGAGTTGCTTTTGATCTTCTTCTTGGGGGACCTATTTAAGTAGGGCTAAGAACTGGAGATATTTAAATAAGCTTGGATCTTCTGTTGGGGAACTTTTCCACAGAGTGTTTGTGTACACCTCTAGTCAGGATTCAACCAAGTGTTAGCTGTTGATGTTCTTCAAAGTCTCATGTAGTTTCTTGTTTAGGCCTAACTGTTGGTTTGGGGTTCTGTTGGTCTGATGGATATCTTATACTATGACTAATCAATTTCACAGTATTTCACAGTATCACCAAGGTTGGAAGAGACCTCACAGATCATCAAGTCCAACCCTTTACCACAGAGCTCAAGGCTAGACCATGGCACCAAGTGCCACGTCCAACCTTGCCTTGAACAGCCCCAGGGACGGCGACTCCACCACCTCCCTGGGCAGCCCATTCCAGTGTCCAGTGACTCTCTCAGGGAAGAACTTTCTCCTCACCTTGAGCCTAAACTTCCCCCGGCGCAGCCTGAGGCTGTGTCCTCTCGTTCTGGCGCTGGCCACCTGAGAGAAGAGAGCAACCTCCCCCTGGCCACAACCACCCCTCAGGTAGTTGTAGACAGGAATAAGGTCTGCCCTGAGCCTCCTCTTCTCCAGGCTAAACAATCCCAGCTCCCTCAGCCTCTCCTCATAGGGCTGTGCTCGAGGCCTCTCACCAGCCTCGTCGCCCTTCTCTGGACACGCTCAAGCATCTCAATGTCCCTTCTAAACTGGGGGGCCCAGAACTGAACACAGTACTCAAGGTGTGGTCTAACCAGTGCAGAGTACAGGGGCAGAATGACCTCCCTGCTCCTGCTGGCCACACCATTCCTGATGCAGGCCAGGATGCCATTGGCTCTCTTGGCCACCTGGGCACACTGCTGGCTCATGTTCAGGCGGGTATCAATCAGCACCCCCAGATCCCTCTCTGTCTGGCTGCTCTCCAGCCACTCCGACCCCAGCCTGTATCTCTGCATGGGGTTGTTGTGGCCAAAGTGCAGCACCCTGCACTTGGAGCTATTGAATGCCATCCCATTGGACTCTGCCCATTTGTCCAGGCGGTCAAGGTCCCGCTGCAGAGCCCTTCTGCCCTCCAACTCAGTCACATCTGCCCCCAGCTTGGTGTCATCTGCAAACTTGCTGATGACTGACTCGATGCCCTCATCCAGATCATCTTTGAAGATGTTAAAGAGGATGGGGCCCAGCACTGATCCCTGAGGGACACCACTAGTGACTGGCCGCCAGCTGGATGTAGAATACATCAGTGTGTCTTCACACAGAGGTGAATGTGAATGGAAAAGGCGAGTCTAAAAGACAGTAAAATTAGAATATAGAACTGTACCGTTGCCAAACAAATAAAATGAATATGAATGGAAGGAGGCAAGTTAAAAAATAAATTAGATCAGATACATGTATATCATCATAAAAACATCTGAAGTATACAAATACTGTAGGTGCAGTATGTGTATGATACATGTATACATTGTGTATCTCCTGCAAATATGCATGTTCCAAAAATGAGTTGATTGCTTTTGCACGGTCCTAGCACTGGTAGACAACATTTTGTCTTCTGATGAGTGGGAAGGAAAAGGCAATTGGCCATTGCGCAAAGAAGGAAACTCGTAGATTTTAAGACTCTTTGGCATGCTTGCCTCAATACTGCAGTGCCAGTTTAATCTTGTGTTGAATATAATCTGGTTTGTTGCCTCTACATCGTTCAGCATATTGATATGTGCATGCAAGTGGATTAGAAGGTGATGGCTGAAGTCATTGCTCATCTGCAGCTGTCTCTCCTATTGCTGTCCATGGCAAGTGCAGCCCCACTGTACACAGACTGACCATTTACAGGCCAGTGTATTAACTAACCCATGGCCTGGTTTCTGTATTATGTTCATGTGCTGTCTTTCACTCCATATAGTTGAGGAGCTGCTTCATTTGAGTTCAGCTATCACTTCTACTGGCCTCAGAAGCCATCTGTGATGGTTTGGGTATCTCTGGCCCCCACACTTTAGAACTCACCCAGACTAGACTCAATCGGCTCTGGAAATTTGAATGAAGCTTATATTTACAGCTGGCACAATGTACAAGCAGATAGTTACAGTATATACAGTTATAGACAGAAATAGACAAGGGAAAAAGGTAATACAGACACAACTCCCCTCCCAGAAACCTGAGTCCCCAGGAGGGGCTCTCAACCACCCCTCACCTTCCCCCTACCCCTCTCAACCTTACCCCAGTCCCAAGGAAGAATGGAGGTTCAGCCAAGGGGATTAAGAAGCAAAGGTGAAATCAGCCAAAGCAAAGGGAGGGCGAGGTTAGAAAGCAAGATGGAGTTCAGCCAGCAGCCCCAGCTCTCCAGCAGGCAAAGAGCTGAGAGCACAGCCCAGAGCGAAGTGCCCAAGCAAAGTGACTTTATCTAATGTTCCTTTCTACACATCTCAGCAAGACTGTGAGGGAAGTAGACCTCACCATTGTTTTCATTTCTCAGCCTATTATCTAATTCTTCTCACCAAAACATTCTAGCTGGGCTCATACTAGCACACCATCTGAAACCATGACGTTAGCAGGGGCAAGTCCATATTCAGCTGTCCAAATTCAGTCTGCTTGCATTCTTAAATCTGTAACACAACTCAAAATAAATGAAGGTGAGAGGTTGGGTAAAAGCATCACACATATACCTTTTATCCAGCATCTGATAATTTAGTTGTGGATGTCTTTGTCTCTGAAATACTGCAAGTACATCTGTTTGATTAAATACAGTGGCTCCAGTCTTTGTTGCCACATTGTTGATAGAGGTGGAAGTGAATGGTGGAGTTGTTGTTATATCTGTATGCCAACTGTTGTGTTTTCTTCCTTCCTCTTTACTAGGTTTCTCCAAAGCTAATACCAATGAGGCAGATTTAAACGTGACACGCAGGCTGGGCTCAACTTGCCAGAAGGCTTGTTTCCAAATGGGAGCTCACTGAAAAGAAATCAATGATGGTTTTTCAATTAATGTTTTGTTGCTGTTGTTTGTTTGTTGATTATTTTTTTTAAGGGTTTTGTAAGTCATTTCCAGGTAGTTAAACTCAACCTGTGACAATAATCTTAAAATGGATTTTGCTTTCATAATATTACCAATTTTAATGGAAGGGTGAATTTATTCTCCAAAATTTGAATAATGGTATACTAAAATGTAAATGAAGACTGTTTAAAAAAAAATGCCTTGTAGGTTCTCTGCCAAATACTACATTTTTTACACAGTTTCAGAAAATGACCATGCAAAACTTAGGATTGTCTCTGCTTTTTCTGTTGTCATTAAACTTACAAATTATTCCATTGCTTTGTAACTACAGCACTTACCATGTCCATTCTCCTGTAAAGGTATGGGGATTTTTTTCATATGACAAATGTACATAGCTTTAGAGACATCAGGAGTATGGCCTTCCCTTTTCCTGTTCCTTTTAGTGAGACTGACAAAACTGCATAGTGGAATTTACTGGGTCCTCAGGCCTGAATGTATCTGCTGTTTCCATGGTGTATGTGTCCTGGCATTAAGAAGCCTACACTCCCAAAGCCCAACTCTGACCTCTTATATGCAAACTGGAGTGTGGCTCGTATGAAGAAGATCAGGTCTCCATCCCCATGCAGCTGGTAGCTGCATGGTTAGCCCACAGGAGCCACTCTTACTTTCCAAATAAAATCCCTCTACTCAGCATCCATTCAAAGGCAGTGAGGATTGTTTCTGCTGTGAGGTCTGTTCTCCCAGTGTTAACATAGAGACACAAAGTGGGAAAATGCTGCGGGCACTTTGAAGATTTCTTCCAAAGAGAATGCAGTTGATTAATGGCAAAAGCTGTGAGTTTGCACCATTTCCCAACCAAGGCATCTGCAAAAACTAAAGAATTTGGAACCCAAACTCATGGTAACCAGAAGAAAAGCCATCAGACAATTGAAACGATTATCATAGTGGTTCTGCTACTTGATAAAGATCTTCCTTTCCCTATTACTAATTACAAAATGACTGTTATTCTTGGGAATAGGTGATAGGACAGATTAGATCCCACATCTCAAATCATCACAGTATATCTTTATTATGCCAAGCATGAACTGACTGGAAAATATACATTTACTGAAAAAAAAACCCACCGGTGTTCGATTGTCTGACTGTGGTGGGTTTGATGATTCTTATTCATAGGAACACTTAAAGTGCTTCAGTTAAAATAATCCCTGATGTAATGTTTGACATTGGCACTGAAGCAGATTAAGTAGCTGAAAGTCATGCAAAATGTAGCTGCATAAGTAAATACATGCAGGTGACTATTGTGCTTGTGGTTAGCAGTGCTGGGATGTGGTATGGAAAGGCATTCTGAGGATAGGCAGATGAGGTTTTCACCGTAGTCAGTGCATGTAACACACTGCTCCAGAATCAGATGGGGAAATCCTGCAGTATTTAGCTCCTCCACTAGCCTTTGTACTGTGTTTTTTCATTCTGAAGAAGTGCTTCCTGTTTATGGGACAGTTACAGGACTTCTCTTGATCCGCACATAGGTTTTATGACAGTAAAACTGTTTTGCTTAGAGAGGCTATTTTGTTTAATTGCACTTACTCCAAGCAGTTCTTTTATGATCTCTTGCCTACAGTAAACCAGGCTCTTCTTCCCACAGAGGAATAAACTAAATGCCTTTGAACAAAAGTACTCCCAGTATCCTCATGGGGGTTGATGAGTGGTGGTAGGCTGTGTTGTAGCCTGAATCTGTAGGAAAGACCCATGGGAAAGCACTGACTTCATGATTAAACATACACAAGTGATTTGGTGATAGGTGATTTGAATGCAAGTCTTGAAATTACACCGATCAAAGTGCTTCAGAATGTCTTAATCTAGGATTAGCACAAGTTAGCTTTTACATAGCTTTAGTTCTCACTTGTTTTCTCTATTTAGAGTATTGCCTGTGTTATTCACTCATTCCGAACAAGTTACCTTCTTAAAGTTTAGCTATTTCTATTGCTGAAATGCTGCTCACGGTGGCTTTGCAGATTTAAAGTCTCTATACAAGAAAAGATGAGAATTTTAGCTCAGTTTGAAACTGTTTTGATGTTGGAAAGAGGCCTTTTCCCCAGTCCATAGACACCTCAGTGACAGTCTGGACCCTTCCTTGTGGAGCTGTACACAGCAAAAGGTGTCTGGTTTTTTGCCTTCAGGGCCAAGGACGGCTATGGTCTCTCAAGGTGTCTTGTTCATTGTCACTCAAAGGTCTCACAGTGAGAACCCAGAATGGATGCTGGTTTTAGGGGTGGAGTATAAGAACAACTGTGAAGGGGAAGTGAGTTACTAGCTGGGAAAGAAATAGCTGGGAAATAAATGTCAGTCTATTACAGTTACCTACGCTACATTAGTTGTAGGACTGATTAGTTAATTACAGCAAACTTTTATTGACATATGTAAAGTACAGGAGAAGTACCTGGGGGCAGCTTCAGGTGTATGTTGCCGCCACAGTAGAACTATGCTTTGCTGGCATACGCACAGAAGCCATAGTTGTAATTGATATATGGCTATAAATAGACTAATGACCCAGTAATGTCTGCAAGTTCAGAACCTTGGTTTCTGAAGCAAAGAATTAGGAGTCAAGAACTCCTGAGTTTCAGCTTCTCTGGTTCTCCACTTACTGCCTTGAGAAGTGTCATCTGTCCTCTCTGCCTTGTCTCTGGTTACTGGAAAAGTTGTCATCCTACCTCACAGGGATGTTGTGAGGAATAACCAGCTAAAGTCTGTGCAGCAGGTTGTTTTTTTTTCTCTTCAGCTTGGGGATCGATCACACTTGGTCAAGAGTGTGGAAGAGTACTTGAAGACTGTCATACATGTGGGATAGCTGAGTTCTGTGTCTTCTCTTATTTGTATCCATGTTAATGCAAGAGAGCAAAAGTCAACATGATGCTGAAAATGGAGGAAGAAAGGAGAACAGGCTCTCTCTGTACACAACAGTGATGCAAATACCTGTATGTCACACTTGAGCTTCTTTATCTTGAGGACATTACAGTCATAGTGGAACATTGGTATTGTTAGGAAAATGTCACATCTCCACACAAGCTCCCAGCAGCAAGCTGTGACTCCACTTTTTTTAATTGATTTGTAGAGTAGGATTAGAAATTGAAGCATTCCTAAGTATTTCCCTCTCCGTGGACTCATGTGTGGTTCACAGATGAGGTGTACTCTGAGCAGTAGTTGCAATGACCGAAATTACAGGGATGAGAGCCTCTCATTTTCCTTTAGTGGTCAATGTTATAAATGAAGGTTTATTAGAACATCACTGAGATCATCCCCTGCATTTCACAAGGAATGGACAGTTGATACTCTTTGTCCTGAAGAAGATGATGATTCTATTACATTATCACATTGATTCTACTACATTATCACATTGGACGTACTTCACTTTATGTTTTTGTTGACTTTTATCCCTGGGAAAGCAAAAAAACAAAAGAATTATTAGTAGAAAATTTAGTTGTACTGTAATCTCTGCAAACTAAATGTCAAAGCCTGTGATTTTGCAAAAGATCAGTAAAATAAAGTTTGGATATGCCAGCTTTCATTTTGTTGCTGGTTTTTATGGTGTTCTGTTCTGCCATTGGGGGCAGTAAAGGAATAGGTCATGTTCAGCTCAGTGGGACTAATATGTCACACCTCAGTACACAAAACAGCCTTGAAATCTTGGCTGAAGGTGGAGAGATTTGATAAAGAGAAATAGTGAAGCTCAAAACTCAGCTACCAGCTGGTGTCACATTCATTTTTGTGATGACTTGGTTTTCAGAGAACCCAAAGACATAGAATCATAGAATCAACCAGGTTGGAAGAGACCTCCAAGATTATCCAGTCCAACCTGGCACCCAGACCTATCCAGTCAACTAGACCATGGCACTAAGTGCCTCATCCAGGCTTTTTTTGAACACCTCCAGGGACAGTGACTCCACCACCTCCCTGGGCAGCCCATTCCAATGCCAATCACTCTCTCTGCCAACAACTTCCTCCTAACATCCAGCCTTGAGACAGTGTCCCCTTGTTCTGTTGATCTCTGGAGAAGAGACCAACCCCCATCTAGCTACAGACTCCCTTCAGGTAGTTGTAAACAGCAATGAGGTCTGCCCTGAGCCTCCTGTTCTCCAGGCTACACACCCCCAGCTCCCTCAGCCTCTCCTCACAGGGCGGTCTCCAGGCCCCTAACCAGCTTTATCACCCTTCTCTGGACACATTCCAGTACTTCAACATCTCTCTTGAATTGCGGAGCCCAGAACTGGACACAACACTCAAGGTGTGGCCTGACCAGTGTCACGATTAATTATTTCATAGCATCAGTTTATCTTCTGTGTCAGTGGAAAGCAGGTAGAGAAATGTGAAGGAAAACGTTTAGGGTCATAAAGAAACATCAACGATTTGCTCTGAAACTGAGCTTTTTGGTAACGTATATTGCGTGGTCAAAATCCAACAGGCTGTCACCTCGAAGTGGGGCACAAGGTAAGTGCCAGAGCTAGTGAGATAATGTTCCAGTCTTGCAGCTCTGAAGTCCACCCATACAAGTGCTCAAAGTGAAGTTTTCCTCAGAGAAGAGAAGTGCAGTGGGTTAAGGAAACTCCCCACACCCCATAGAAATTTACCAGAGGGCTTGGAAGTAAGCTGAAGCTCCATTTACAGCAAAGGTAAATTTACAAGCTTATCACACAATATATTTACAGGTATTTACAACTGTGTACAATTGAGAAGTAACTCAGACATCTAAACTCCCTCTACAATGAAAGGAAGCCTAGAAGGGGCCAAATGCCACCCCTCCTCTCTCAGACACAAAACCAGCAAAGCTTATGTGTTATCTGTTAGCCAAGGNCCCCACCTGGCTACAGCCTCCCTTCAGGTAGTTGTAGACAGCAGTGAGGTCACCCCTGAGCCTCCTCTTCTCCAGGCTGAACACCCCCAGCTCCCTCAGCCTCTCCTCATAGGGTTTGTGTTCCAGGCCCTTCACCAGCCTTGTTGCCCTTCTCTGAACATGTTCCAGCACCTCAACATCTCTCTTGAATTGAGGAGTGGAAGAGATTAGAGAGGGAAACAAACAGATCCAGAGCTCAGAAGCAAAGGAGGGACAAGTACTTTACACTTTGGCTTTTTATCCCTTTTAGCAAACCAGTGAATGATACAGACTTTACTTTCTTTTTGTAACCAATGATTAATTTCTCCTATTAGAATATTCCAATACACCTCAAACCAGCACAATGAGAAAGAGAACGGTTGGGCACAGACATATCTGAGCAGTGCCTGGTGTATTTTCTGTTGCCTCTCATACAATATCTCATTGTTTCTTTGATGCATTGCAGCATTCCGAGTCTCTCTTCTGCACATACCTATTCACTGCTGTAGACCAGGGTCTTGACTCAGAATATACCTGCAGCACAGAATCTGTGGCAGCTTTTAATGGAACCACTGCAGGAGAAATGTTGGGTGGAGGGGGCAGGGGAGAAGAAATTTCTTTCCTGAAGGTGTTTACATAACATCAGACTTAGAGGCTGCAGCAAAGGTAAAAGCAGGTATTGTGTCTGTGTTGGAGAAGCTTGCTGTGCCTGGTTCACATGTAGGTACAGATTTAGAAGAAGTGAGAACATGAAAGAAGTTTTGCCTTCAAGACCAATTGGTCCTCTCCCATCTGTCTCCTATGGTATTTGTATTTTATTTCTGTAATGGCTTGCCATAACAAGGACCACATTACTTGCTTGTGGGAGTAGTAGAACCTATAATGAGAGTTTCTATTTCCATGCTCTTAAAGCTGTCCCCTGAGCGGGCAATTTGGAGCAGAACTTAACTGTAAAATTTGTGCAGAGCTGTGATGCTTAGACTGCAGCTGCCACAGTGCTTTTGGACATTGCTGCTGCTGCTGGTGCACAGGGTGAGAAGTCCTGCCCTCAGTGTAGCACAAGTCAACACATTTTGACACAAAGCCTGTGCCCATATGGGACTCATAAGCTGGTGTCCATACACCTGACTGCTGGAGGGTCTCACCAGGCAGCCCTGAGGAAAAGGACCTGGGGGTCTGGGCTGATGAAAAGCTCAACATGAGCCTGCAGTGAGTGCAGCCCAGACAGCAACTGTGTGCTGGGCTGCAGCAAGAGCAGTGTGGCCAGCAGGGCAAGGGAGGGGATTCTGCCCCTTTACTCTGCTCTCCTCAGACCCCACCTGGAGTACTGTGTGCAGTTCTGGAGCCCCCAGCACAAGAAGGACATGGAACTGTTTGAGCCAGTCCAGAGGAGACCACAAAGATCAGAGGGCTGCAGCAGCTCTGCTGTGAAGACAGGCTACAAGAGTGGGGCTCTGCAGGCTGGAGAAAGAAAGGCTTGGAGGAGACCTTGGAGTGGCCTTCCAGTATCTGAAGGGGGCTTAGAAGAAGGCTGGGGAGGGACTATTGACAAGGTCTGGTAATGAGAGGTAATGGCTTTAAAGTGGCAGAGGGGAGATTCAGACTGGATGTTAGGAAGTTCTTTGCAGTGAGGGTGGTGAGACACTGGCACAGGTTGCCATGGGAGGTTGTGGCTGCTCCCTCTCTGGAGGTGTTCAAGGCCAGGTTGGATGAGGGCTTGAGTGACCTGTTCTAGTGGGAGGTGTCCCTGCCTATGGTGGGGGGTTGGAACTGGATGAGCTTTGAGATCCCTTCCAAGCGAAACCATTCTATGATTCTGTGTAGGTTTATGCAGTTTTCTGTATTGAAGTGGCACAGCTAAAGCTCATTTGAAAAACAAGCAATGTTGCTTCTTTCCCTGTGTTAACTCAGCAAGGAGTTTGTTGAGGTTTGGTCCAGGAGAATTCAAAGCACATCTTTCTTGTCCCAGGAAAGCACCTAAATGGTCTCCTAAGTGCCTGCATTAACTGCTTTTGATAAGTTCTGAAACATTACCTTTGGTTCTGTCAGCTGGAAAGAACATAATAGACAGGTAGAAAAGGGCATTTGAAACTTCTGTAGATGCAGGGGAAACATGCTACAAGAAGCACAAAAGCTGCAATCACCAGGAGAGTGGTTTACAAAAAAACCTGAGCAAAACCAAACTTACATCTTAACCTCCAAAAATTAGAAGGGAAGCCACAGAAGAATTGAACTGGTACGACCCACAGACTTACTTGTTTTTACATGCTAATTGTCTCAAGCTATTGTAAGGTTGAGCTGCTGGACTTACCACCTGAGTGTCAGACTTCAGTACTGCAGTCAGCTCCCTTTGTAGTTAACTAACTGGCATCCCGAGTGAGGAGCAAATGGGTTGCCCGGAGAGGTGGTTGAGACCCCATCCCTGGAGGTGTTTAAGGCCAGGCTGGATGAGGCTGTGGACAGCCTGATCTAGGGTAGGGTGTCCCTGCCCATGGCAGGGGGGTTAGAACTGGATGATCCTTGTGGTCCCTTCCAACCCTGACTGATTCTATGATTCTATATTAATTCTAGGATAGATTCAGTCTCATCTCTTCAGGCAGTGAGTGAATAAAAATTGTAAATTGGATTTGGGACCCACATCCTGCCAAATGATACTTCCCCCAGCCCTTTGGAAATTATGGCTGTTAATTGTGAGCAGTTAATGCTTTCTCTCAGATCTATCCAGGAATAAAGCAAGATGTGTGAGGCTACAGCAGATAAAGTTGAGTTTTCCAATAAATATTCCTAAAAATGCAAACTTTACAATCATAGAATCACTCCAGGTTGGAAGGGACCACAGGGATCCTCTAGTTACAAGCCTCCTGACATGGGCAGGGACACCCTACCCTAGATCAGGCTGTACAGAGCNCTGTCCTCATAGCAGAGCTGCTCCAGCCCTCTGAGCATCCTCATGGCCCTTCTCTGGACACACTCCAGCATCTCCACATCCTTCTTGTAATGGGGGCTCCAGAACTGGATGCAGTACTGCAGGTGGGGTCTCAGCAGAGCACAGCAGAGGGGGAGAATCACCTCCCTCGCCCTGCTGGCCACATTCCTCCTGACACAGCCCAGGCTCTGGTTGGATTTCTGGGCTGAAAGTGCACACTGCTGGCTCCTGTTGAGCTTCTCGTTCACCAGCACCCCCAAGTCCCTCTGCTCAGGGCTGCTCTCCAGCCACTCACTGCCCAGCCTGGATTTGTGCTTGGAATTGCCTTGACCTAAATGCAGGACACTGCACTTATTTTTTTTGAACCTCCTGAGGTTGGCCTGTGCCCACCTCTGCAGCCTGTCCAGGTCCCTCTGGATGGATCCCTGCCCTCCAGCCTGTCTGCTGCACCACACAGCTTGGTGACATCAGCAAACTTGCTGAGGCTGCACTCAGTGCCTCTGTCCATGGCACCCACAAAGATGTTGAACAAGACTGGTCCCAGGACTGCTCCCTGAGGGACTCCACTTGTCACTGCCTCCACTTGGTCATGGACCCACTGACAGCCACTCTTTGGGTGTGGCCATCAAGCCAGTTCTTTATCCATCAGTGCTCCACCCATCAAACCCATGTGTCACCAACTTGGAGATCAGGATGTGGGACACTGTGGGACAGTGTCAAAGGCCTTACTCAGGTCCAGGTCAATGACATCAGTTGCTCAGTCCTCATCTGTGAATGTTGTGACCTGTTCATAGAAGGCCACCAGGTTTGCCAGTCAGGATTTGCCCTTGGTGAAGCCATGCTGAATGTAGCCAATCACCACTTCATTATTCTCCTGTCTCAGTAGTGCTTCCAGGCTGTGATCTTACCAGGCACAGAGGTGAGACTGACTGTCTGTGACTAGGCACTCTGGCTTGCTAATAATTTCTGTCTACTTCCACCTTGCATTTGCTCCAATAAAACCTATCATCTGTGTTTTCCTCCTACTGGAACCTTTCCAGTCCTAACAGATTAGCTCAAGTTTCAGTGGGCTCCCTGTGTGTCCAGACTTGTCCTTAGGTGAAGGTAGAAGAAGCATGTGTCCATGTGTCTGCCAAGCCATGGCACAAGAGGAGCTGAGACCAGAAGAGCAGAGCTGGTGCGTGCTGTGCTTGGATGGATGGCTTCAGAGGTGAACTGCTCGTTCCAGCTGCTCTCAGCTGAAACGCAGCTGCGATGGATGGCATGGACAGAGATGGTGCTGAGGAATGACTTTGCAGAGCTAAATCTGAGCATCAGCACATCTGGTTGGCTAGCCTATGTCTAATGCACTGCTGCTGGTTCACCTCCTCTCACTTCTGTGAAGTGGGTTGTGCTAGTTTGAGCCTAGCTAGCATGTTTTGCTGAGAAGAACTAGATGATAGGCTGAGAAATGAAAACAATGGTGAGGTCTACTTCCCTCACAGCCTTGCTGAGATGGGTAGAAAGGAAAAGCAAAACATTAGATAAGGTCACTTCTGCTCTGCACTTCGTGCTGGGCTGTCCTCTTCTCTTTGCCTGCTGGAGAGAAGCTGAGGCTGCTGGCTGAACTCCATCTTGCTTTCTAACCTCACCCTCCTTTTGCTTGGCTGCTTCACCTTGCTTTTTAACCCTCTTGGCTGAACCTCCATTCTTCCTTGGGATTGGGGTAAGGTTGAGAGGGGTAGGGGAAGGTGATGGGAGTTGAGACCCCCTCCTGGGGACTCAGGTTTCTGGGAGGGGAGTTGTGTCTGTATTACCTTTTTCCCTTGTCTATTTCTGTCTATAACTGTATCTACTGTAAATATCTGCTTGTAAATTGTGCCAGCTGTAAGTATAAGCTTCATTCAAATTTCCAGAGCTGGCTGAGTCTAGTCTGGGTAACTTCTAAAGTGTGGGGGGGCAGGGGACACCCAAACCACCACATGGGTGCATTTTCACAGTTGCAGCAAGGTGTTTGTCAGTGTCTTTTCCAAAGCCACCAGTGATGGGGAGGAAATGGCTTCAAGTTATGTCAGTGGGGCTTTAGATTGTAAGTGAGCAAAAGTGTATCAACTGTTGGAACAGGCTGCCTGGAGAAGCAGTTGATTCACCATCCCTGCAGGTATTTGAAAGACAGGTCGGTAGATGTGGTGCTTAAGGCTATGGTTCAGTAGTGGGATTGGCAGTGCTAGGTTAATCATAGAATCATACAATGTCAGGGGCTGGAAGGGACCTCCAAAGATCATCTGGTCCAGGCCCCCTGCCAGAGCAGCATCACCCAGAGCAGGTCACACTGGAGCACATCCAGACAGCTCTGGATTATTTCCAGAGAGGGAAACTCCACAAACTCCCCAGGCAGCCTGTTCCAGTGCTCTGTCACCCTCAGGTTCACACGGAACTTCCTATGCCTCAACTTCCACCTGTTGGCCCAAGTCCTGTCACTGGGCATCATTGAGCAGGGTCTGGCTCCATCCTCCTGGCACTTGCCCTTCACATATTTATACACATGAATGAGGTCACCCCTTAGCTGTCTCCTTTCCAAGCTGAAGAGCCCCAACTCCCTCAGGCTCTCCTCATAAGGAAGATGTTCAACTTCCTTAATCGTTTTTGGACTCTCTCAAGCAGCTCCCTGTCCTTCTTGAGCTGGGGGGGGAGGGCACAATTGCACACAGTACTCCAGATGAGGCCTCACCCGGACAGAGTAGAGGGGCAGGAGAACCTCCCTCAACCTACTAACCACAACCCCTGAATGGCATTGGACTTCCTGGCCACAAGAGCACACTGCTGGCTCATGGACATCCTTCCATGCACCAGGCCTCCCAAGTCCTTCTTCCCTTCACTGCTCTCCAGCAGGTCAACCCCCCAGCCTATACTGATACATGGATGAACTTGATACAGATCTTGTCCAACCTGAACATTTCTATGGACATCTGAGGCTAGGCAGCCCAAGTCCTGGCCATCCTCCTGGCTGCAATGCCCACTGTGGCAATGACAAACACACCAGGCTGGGACACAACTCTCCTCAGATCCTAGGTGTTCTTACAGCATCAGGGCAGTACCACTGTGTGCTGAGAAGGGCGATGGACTTCTTCGGAGCTGACATCTGAGACTGAAACTGTGTGCAGTTCTGGAGCCCCCAACACAAGAAGGACATGGAACTGCTGGAGCCAGTCCAGAGGAGAGCCACGAAGATGATCAGAGGGCTGGAGCAGCTCTGCTATGAGGACAGGCTGAGAGAGTTGGGGCTCTGCAGCCTGGAGAAGAGAAGGCTTTGAGGAGACCTTAAAGTGGCTTTCCAGTATCTGAAGGGAGCCTACAGGAAGGCTGGGGAGGGACTATTGACAAGGTCTGGTAATGTCAGGATGAGGGGGAATGGGTTTAAGCTGGAGGAGGGGAGATTTAGACTGGATGTTGGGAGGAAGTTCTTTACAGTGAGGGTGGTGAGACACTGGCACAGGTTGCCCAGGGAGGTTGTGGATGCTTCCTCCCTGGAGGTGTTTAAGGCCAGGCTGGATGAGGCCTTGAGCAACCTGCTCTAGTGGGAGGTGTCCCTGCCTATGGCAGGGGGTTGGAGCTGGATGATCCTTGAGGTCCCTTCCAACCTAAACCATTCTATGATTCTATGATTCTATGATTCTAAATGCACAAAAGCACTTCTCAGTCCTGTGGCAGCACTGCTGCTGGGACTTGATTTCCACTAAGAGATGCTTCTTGTAGCTTTGTTGATCCTTCCCCTTTGGGTTCAGTGGGTGCTATTTGCTGATTCTCTGCTGCAGTATTGATTAACACTGACATTTCCAGATTCTTCCCTTCTTTAGACAAGCTACAGCCTTGGAAGGGAGAGGGAGGCAGGAAGGGGGAGCTAACTGCATAAATCTGCTGGCTGTAAAACCAAAGTCTGCGACAACATATCCATGTTCTCATCAAGAGCAATTCAGCATTTATAGGGCATGTTAACTGCTGCAGCGAGGAGAGGAGGCTGCAGATCAATATAAAATAAACCACAGCTTTGCAATATCCCATTTGTAATTTCTGAGGAACTTGCCTGCAGTCTTGCAGCAAAGTAATCCTCACTGTGCTGGCAGATCAATACTTACAAAAAAAAACAAACCCAACCCCCAAGACCCTCAATCTGGGTGTGCAGCTGCAAAAGTCATCCAATCTGACAGCAGTTTCCAGGTGCCAAGAAGGACAAAAGCCTGGAGGTTATCTGTGTCCTCGTGGGGAAATGGTGAGAATCACTCAGGGTTCTCTTCAAAAGCCCGAGAGGTCATGGCCAGCAATTCATTATCCAAATTACTGCCGTTGTGTGTCTCTACCTAAAAAGCTGTCTGACCCTTTGCAAGACAATCCCTCTGAGAACATATCTCAACCTGAGGGCTTGTTTCTATGGGAATCTTAATTGTGCAGCAGATTATTTACACGTTGATCTGAAAAGGGTAAAGGGACCAGAAAGATGCAAATACAAGCCAGGTGAAGTAAAAAGAAGCCAAGCACAGCAGACAGAGATCTTGCAGGTAGATAGCCCCACTCGTTGCATCCTGAGGCCACTGGTATTTGGTCAGGGAACTCAGCTAAGAGGTCACTGCTCATGGACATTGATCAGGGGGAGGGGGTTGGGGGATCCTCTTTTGGCTGATCTTTATGAGTGTCATAGAATCATAGAATCAACAGGTTGGGAGAGACCTCCAAGATCATCCAGTCCAACCTAGCACCCAGCCCTAGCCAGTCAACCAGACCATGGCACTAAGTGCCTCATCCAGGCTTTTCTTGAACATCTCCAGGCACAGTGACTCCANCTCAACATCTCTCTTGAGTTGAGGAGCTCAGAACTGGACACAGTACTCAAGACGTTGGTAACTTTCTGGTTGCAGAGGATGAAGTTTTGAGAAGTTCCAAACATCTAAGTTGTTACCAACTTACTCCTAGTATAGTGATACAAAGACAGGTAAGAATTTTCTCTGGCAGGTTTTTTTTTGTGTCTTTCAAAACTACTCAGCTTTAAGCATGCACTTGGGAACCTTCAGAATCACAGGCTTAGAAGTGAAGTCCAACAGGCATCCTGACCTGAAAGGGGCTTTTTGACTGCGTCAAAAAGTGTCCAGGCAGGACCTGCCAGAGGTTGGGCTGTTCGTTTGCAGCATGTGCAGGACACAGAGCTATGCTCAGGGCAGAGCCAGTGATAGTGGGGTAGAGGAACTGGGAAGTGCTATGCAATGCTGCTGAGTGCTGAACACTGTGCTTGTTTGGAGCACATCTGGAAGCTATAATCTATGGAACAGTTCTTCTAAGATGCCACATTTTGGCAGTAGTTAACAGCTTTACCCCTCAAGGAGACCAGTTCTTAGTACCAGACAAACCCAAGCACAGATGGGGTGGGGGTGGGTGGAGGGAAGGGTGTGTGTGTGTGTGGAGTTGAGGAGGCAGATTGCCTATTGCAGTTTTAGCCAATTAAGCATTAACTACAGGACACAGAATCATAGAATCAACCAGGTTGGAAGAGACCTCCAAGATCATCCAGTCTATCCTGTCACCCAGCCCTGTCCACATCTATTAGTTTAGTGAGTTTGTGGCCTAAGGATGCCAGGATTAGTGCTCCCAGGTGTGTGCTCTCACCATTGGGTCAGTAAATGTAGCTTGCAACCATTGAGGTGGGGATGCACTATAATCTAGAAATAATCCCATAATTATGAGATGGACTGGATGATCTTGGGGGTCTCTTCCAACCTGGTTGATTCTATGATAATAACATAACCTCACAACTATATTTAACGGTTCTGTAAGAATCTAGCAAAGGCTTTCTTGCCTCTGCAACTCAAAACTTTATTGCTTCTGTATTAGTGCAGGAGAAGGGGATGGGGCCCAGGCACTTTGCAATCACCTGGATGAGTGATGGGAGAGCTGAAAAGGCAGATGGAAATTATGCACTCAACACATCCTCACCCACAGAGGGGTAATACCCAAATGGACTGAAATGACAGGAGAGAAAAGGTCAGTTCTTAGCTGGTTTCTGCCACAAAACTCCAGGACAGAGAGAAGGAAAGCTGTTATGTGCTCTTAGGTGAATTTAACTGGTGGCTAAAATGAGCAATGATCCCTCTCCAAAGCATGGTTTGCTGAAGGGGGTATGGATCCAGGGATTTGTTGATGCTCCTGCTTATGAGGGTCTCTGTGGCAGGGGGGAGAGAATCCCACCAGCACCTTTCTGCTGATTCTGTTGCCATTATGATTTTTCCTAAGGCATCACAACACATTAGAGTTATTTTTGTATGAAACTGAGCTGTGGCAGAGAGATTTTTCAGAGCAGAGAGTTCTTCTATTTGAGTGGTTCAAAACAGGATGGCTGAAGTACTTGGTAAGCCTGTTGTAAGCTGACACAAAAAGCCCCTGCAGCTGAAGACCTTCTCCAAAAGGCACGGCCAGAGTTGGTTCTCCCATGCCATTCCTCTCATGGTTTTTTTTCCCCCTCAGTCATATTAAAAAATAATATATATGGTTTTCACCCTTTTGGCCTGTCTGAGGGAGGTGGTTGAGGCCCCATCCCTGGAGGTGTTTAAGGCCAGGCTGGATGAGGCTGTGGTCAGCCTGCTCTAGGGTAGGGTGTCCCTGCCCATGGCAGGGGGGTTGGAAGTAGATGATCCTTGTGGTCCCTTCCAACCCTGACTGATTCTATGATTCTAAAAAGTAAATTCAGTGTTTTCCTTTTAACAAGAGATTTAATTCTGGGGGTGGAGGTTGGAGGGATGTACCTTTTCTTCCAGAGGTGCTAACCTGATAGTCTCAGGATCCTCAGCACACGAGCATCTGTATGAGTGTAAGATAATTGGGGATGTAGTAGCAGTCACACACATTGAAGTGACACTAAGTGGCTTGTTTCAAGGATAATTTTTAATCTGTTTGACCAGGTCACTGTCTTGCTACCAGTCCTGGCTGCTCATCATAGAATCATATCATCAACCAGGTTGGAAGAGACCTCCAAGATCATCCAGTCCAACCTAGCACCCAGCCCTATCCAGTCAACCAGACCATGACACTAAGTGCCTCATCCAGGCTTTTCCTGAACACACTCATGGCACTAAGTGCCCCATCCAGCCTTGGTGGACTCCACCACCTCCCTGGGCAGCCCATTCCAGTGCCAATCACTCTCTCTGCCAACAACTTCCTCCTAACATCCAGCCTA
>WAAF01018005.1:0-11211 GCA_013400475.1 Tricholaema leucomelas | reverse complement strand
AGGCTCCTCACCAGCTTTGTCACCCTTCTCTAACCAAAGGCACAAATGGAAGTGATAGCATATATTAAAAAAATAAAATAAAGGAGTTTTTTGGTAATAAGTGGTATTACACAACCTAACCTTCAAATTTGTAAGTGTTCCAGTTATACCTACGGAATGCACACAAAATCTTCTGCTACCTGTATCCATCGGTAACCTTGTCACCCGTTCATAGTCTATTTGACAAGAGCTAAGAAGGAATGCCATGACTTCACAGACTTGGAAAGTTCACTACCTTTACAAGGCACATCTCCAAATTGGAAAAGGAAACCCTGTAAATTTCTATGTTAGGATCCTGATGCTATAACATATGGAAAATAAAGCAATTACCATCTGGTTTCTTTCCACAATGACAGAGGAATAGCTCCTCTAAAGAAGAGCATTTGTTAATAGAAGAGTTAAGTTAGTATACATACACATTTGGTAAGGGGGTGGTCATTCAAGTGCTGCCTCTCTGCCCAAACCAGGTTTCACAGTCCTATCCTCCATCTCACCATCTATTGAGACTATGACAGAGACTGCAGGTAGGAGAGAGAATGTTTCCTCCATGTCCCTGTCTAAGAAATCCTGGTTATACCTTCTGCTTCCTTTTATGACTCTGTCAATTAAAATGTGAGGGTGCTAGCCCTTGTTCTCTCAACAAAGACAACTACCACAACTGCCAACCACATCCTCAAAGAGCAGCAGTCTCTGGCTTTCCTTCTGAAGATCACAAAGAGCATTAGCTCCTTTCATTTCCACCAGTGCAGGAGATCTACATAGCCTGAAATCCACATTCAGTGTTTTGAAAACAAAATCCAGTGCAGCACCATAATAAAAATGTACCATTCCCTTATTTGCTGTATAGGTTTGAAGAGTATCACATTGCCATTTCACTGTAGTTAAATATAAACTCAAGTAATTTACTGAAACAAAACCTACAGTTAAGGCTCCACTTCATAACTGGAATATCTGAGGTAAAGCAACACAGTTAATCCTTCAATACTTAAGATATCGTATCCTTGGCATTCCTTTTCCTTTTTTTTTCTGTCTTGTTAAATTATTCATCTCCATAATAGGAGTTTTCTGCATGTATCTGACTCTTTCAGGACTAGACCATCTTTCAAAACTCACTGATTTATTTGGCTTCTGTGTCTGCCACACTGACATCAGCTTCACATCTACTAATAAAGTCAGCAATTTAAAAGTAATGCATTCCTCTGCCAGTTAAATTTCTTGTTTGATTTTGTTTGGTTTTTTGGCATTTTGATGTTTTATCCACAAATTACTTCTCTTGACAAAACTTGAAATACTATGGAATAGAGTCCAGTTGGAGGCCTGTATTGAGAGGAGTCTGTCAGGGTCTGGTATTGGGAGCAGTGCTATCCAATATATTCATCAGCAACCTGGGTGAGGGAACTAAGAGCATGGTCAGGAGGTCTGCTGGTGACACAAAACTGGCAGGAGTGGCTGACACCTGAAGCCTGTGCTGCCATTCAGAGACACCTGAACATCTGGAGAGCTGAGTGGGGAGAAATTTGATTAAACACAGCAAGGACATGTGAAGAGTCTTGCACCTAGGAAAGAACAGCACCATGGACCAGTACAGATTGGGGGCTGACCTACTGGGGAGCATTGCTGGGGAAAGGGACCTGGGAGTCCTGGTGGACAGCAGGATGACCATGAGCCAGCAATGTGCCTTTATGACCAAGAAGGCCAATGGCATCCTGAGGTGTACTGGGAGGAGTGTGGTTAGTAGTTCTCCTCACCCTCTAGTCTGCCCTGGTGAAGCTGCATCTGGCATATTGTGTCCAGTTCTGGGCGTCTCAGCTCAAGAGTGGCAGGCAACTGGTTGAGAGAGTCCAGCACAGATCCACAAAGTGGATGATGGAGTGCAACATCTCCCTCATGAGGAAAGGCTGAGGGAGCTGGGGCTCTTCAGCTTGGAGAGAAGGCTGAGGGTTGTCCTCATTAATGTTTATAAATATGTGAAGGGTGAGTATCACAGATGGACCCAGGCTCTTCTCAGTGATGTCCAGTGGTAGGAGAAGGGGCGATGGGTGCAAGCTGGAGCACAGGAGATTCCACAAGAGCACACAGAAAAATGTTTTCACTATGGGGGTGTCAGAGCACTGGAACAGGCTGCCTAGAGAGGCTGTGAAGTCTCCTTCACTGGAGACATTAAAAACCTGCCAGTTTGTGTGATTTTCCCTAGACAAGCCTGCTCTGGCAGTGAGCTTGGACTGGATGATGTTTCGAGCTCCTTTCCAGCCCCTGATGTTCTGTGATTCTGTGACAGATACAGGTTAAAACTCAGGAACTTCAAATGCCTGGAAGTTATTCTTTCCATCAAACTAAAGAGGAATGCCATTTTCATACGTGGCTGTGTCTGGGCATAGTAAACACTGAATATGTAACTGATAGGAAGAAGCAGGCACAGGCTAAGTATGACTGAGGGAGCTTGCTAGTTGCAGCTGGCTCTATGGGACAGTGCCAATGCGGGGGCACTTCCTTCCTCCTCTTTCCTTAGCCAAGTTGGGACTTGTGAAAAAAAGGGCTTCTGTCAGTAGCAATTAGGTAATCCAAAGAAGTGCAAGATTAAGTTACATTGCAACATATCTCAATTTTCTCAACATGCTTTCAACCCCATTGTGGATTCTGCTGCTCATCCCTTAGGTTTTACATTCCTTTATTCCTGCAGCTCCAGGAGTGCCTTGTAGATATCCAGATATATACAAGTTGAATAATCTGCAGATTTACTTGATCCTGCAGAATGCATTGTGTTTAGCTTTCCGTGGACTACTTGCAATCCATGAAGCTCATACAGAAGTGACTGGTACTCATTTCTTTCTATGGCCTCACTGTATAAGTAGCAGCTACAAAACCTTCCCTTGAGATGTAAGCACACACAATTTACAGGGGGGGAAGGCACGTCACTGTCACACCTAGCTCTAAAAACAGCAGCAAAATTCTACACACCAGGAGAGTATCAAAAATCACAGAATCATAGAACTGTTTCAGTTAGAAAAGACTTTTAAGATTAAGTCCAACCATTATCTAACTCCACCAGGTGTGTTACAGAACTGTGACCCTTACCGCCACATCTATGCCTCTTAAACACCTCCAGGGATAATTATTCAGACACCTTCCTGGGAAGCCTACTCCAGTGTTTGATTACCCTTTCAGTGAAAAAATTTCTTCTAATATGCAACCTAAATCTCTCCTGGAGCAACCTGAGGCCATTTCTTCTCGTATTGTTATTTGTTACTTGAGAGAGGAGACTAACACCTGCTTTAGCTTAACTCCTTTTAGATAGTTGTAGAAAACAAGGTCTCTTGTCAGCCTCCAGACTAAAGAATCTCAGTTCCATCAGCCACTTCTCATAAGACTTGCTCTCTAGACCCTTTGCCAGACTTGTGGCCCTTCTCTGGACACGCTCCAGAATCTCAATGGCTTTCTTGTATTGAGGGCCTCAAAACTGAACACGGTACTTAAGGTGTGGTCTCTCCAGTGCTGACTACAGGGGGTAATCACTACCCTCGTTCTGCTTGTCACACTATTCCTGATACAGGCCAAGATGATGCTGGCCTTCTTGGCCACCTGAGCACACTGCTGGCTCATGTTCAGTTGGCTGTCAATCAACACCCCAAGCCTTTCTTTACTGGGCAGCTTGCCATCCACTGTGCCCCAAGTTTATAATGTTGCATGGGGTTGTTGTGACCCAAGTGCAAGACTCAGCATTTGGCCTTGTTGAATCTCATACAACTGACTTCAGCCCATCATCCAGTCTGTCCAGATTCCTCTGCATAGCCTTTCTACCCTCAAGCAGATCAGTGCTCCCACCCAACATGGTGTCATCTGCAAACTTGCTGAGGGTGCACTCAATCCCCCTATTGATAAAAATAGGAACAATGGAAGTAGAAATGTGCAAACAGGCTACAAGATAAATTCTGATTATCTGATCAATCAGTAGATGTAATCTGCTCGTGAGTAGAATAAGGTATCTCTGGTAATGCTAAGAAACGAGCACTGTGTGTTGAATGACTTGAGGCATAAACAAGCATACAGTAGTTTAATAAACAAGTTATTCATGTCTCCAGATGATGATTTTATTTTATACAGCAGCAATGTCAACAAACACCATACCGTGCTCTGTATGATAGTTTTGAGAAGGAAATCTTTTGAACAGTGCGCAAAGAATCATGGAAAATATGCATGGAATGGAACTTATGATCCATGAATACACATCCCACGTCAGAAGCAGAAGGACCTCTTCAGTCACCTAACTATACAATGGTTCAGCAACATGATATGTAAAAGAATGTGAAACTCCTGCTTGCAGCAAACAACAACCTCTACTTCAGGCTACATTCTATGGCTACAAAAACCAAGTTGAAGAAGCAAGATTGTACAGATAGCACATCTTTTGGAAGGAAATAAAAATCCTGCATGCACTCACTCATTTAGGAATCCAAGGATTCTTCCACAGCACTCCTTTAGACACACGGAAACAAACTGGATACATAGTTAACTGACAACGTGAATATAAAAGCAGTACAAGAGTTTTTGTAGCTTATCAGTCCTGCATGGAGGAGGAACAGTGTTTTACAGGCTGCTTATATTACTTGCACACCTTAGCATGCAAACCTGCACCAAGTTATGTTGTATTAAATGCATTTGTTTGACTTGTGCTCAGGATGGAAATTATTCAAGACCTTAAATAACTTCTAAGACAAGTTAGTATCTACTAAAAATTCTTATGGCAGTAGCCAAAATGACTACCTGTTATTGATTTTCTTAATAGAACTGTTCCACTGAGTCAGACTGAAAATTAGCTCAGCATCCCAAATTTAAAAGTGAATTATGTAGGATGCTTAATGGAAGACATGCCTGCAGCCACCAAGGAAAAAAAAAACACACACAACAAACCAAAACAAAGCCCACAAACACAGACAAAACACTCAAAAAAATAACAATTAAAAACAAACAAACAAAACTAGCCAAAAAAAGGGGGGTGGGGGTGGGGAATGGGCTTTGTTATAAGCAACCTTTACCCTTGAATGGGGTCTGGAGGGTTTAACTGCCTTCTAGAATTCACTTCAGATACAGAGAAAGGAAAAAACCACACTATGCACCACTTAATAAAAAACATGGAAGCATGAAATTCCTCTCAGCATATACCAAGACAGTCACAATATTAATCAACTTTTTCTGTGATCACTGACTCTGGAATGGAATCCAGTCTTCCAAGTCCTACTCCAGGACTTAAGCCACAAGATACCCATCTCCATCACTATTTACTGCAGCAACTTACTGTTTATAAACTATCTATGAGGTATAAAAACTGCTAGTGTATGACTGAGCATCATGAGTACATAGAATCAATTTTATGCTAGCAAAGTTGTACTACCTATATCCCAAACCAGCAATGATGATAGATTGTTAAATCTCACTGGTCCTCTTGAAAATAGAGCCACATCTAGACTAAGGAGAGGCTGATGCCAAGAGAAATCAGTCCACCTGTACTGACTCTTGAAGAAAGAAGGGTGGTAGAATTATTCCAGGAATATCAGAAAATAAGAGGACATCACTAGGAGACTCAGTAACTAGAGAGCTATAGAAGGATTTATAGACTCTCACAGATACAAAGGAAGCTTGATCCAAGGGAAAGTATCACAGGAGACAAACATCTTATAAAAAATGCTTTCACTAGCATGTGTCTCACCCACAGAGGTAAGAAATTCAGACGAACGGAGAGAAGTTTGATGATTTAGACAACCAATTTTCTTTAAAAGGAGTTCTTTTCTCCATGATGACTACTAATGTCTGGTCAGGAATAACTCTTCCAACTGCCTAGGAATAATGTCTCTGACAGCCTGAGACAGCATGTCTTTAACAAAATGCTCAGACATAAGGCAGATAAGCTAAAAAATCAGCCAACTGAAGTTCACCACCAGTAGAGCCTGTGCATTTGAAGCCCTGTCAATAAACTTTGTAACTAGCTACCTGGGAGTGCACTACAGAGCTTCCATTTTCTCGCTCCCAGAAAAGCCTGACTACATTAGAAAACATTTGTTTGCACCAAGAACCTAAGCAGAAGAAAGTTTTAAAATGACAGGTTTGCAGCTACACAGAAAATTGATGCATTCAATCCCGGTAGTAAGAAAGGACAGACGCCAACTGTGTTAGAAAGTAGTTATAATCCTGCAAACCCTGACATTTCCAACTTCTAAATACTAAACTTCAGAAACTAATTTGTTGCGCATGATTTGCTGAAGAGGCTCTTCTTGGGATGAGGAAAGGTGATATGCAGGTAGCCTTGTATCTTTGTGCAGAGAAAAAGAGTATGTATTATATCTGCCACTCTAAGCCTTCAGCAATGTTTGGGAGGAACCCAAACCTCAAACAAAACACCAAAGTATACAGTTACCATTTAAAGGCATTACTCAACAAGCCCAGGACCTCGGTGGCTAGCTGGTGTGAAAGGATCACAGAGGCCAAGTGCTGGCTCTTAAGGACTGAGAATGACTTCTGAATAACGAAGTCTTCTGTTACTTCTCTTCCAGTCCAAGCCTGGGAGCATCAAGTTTTAATTCCATTGCTCCCTGCTGGGAAAAGTCACAAAATTGAAATAATTTGTTGCATCTATAAATAAAACCAGGTGAAAAACAGAGTGGGGAAGATTAAACTAGCACATTCTCTGCCTGGTGCAATTCCCAGAGGTGCAGTAAATCAGGAGATCCATGCAGAATGATATTGACACCAGAAAGCCCCAAGTACTTTATGAGACCCTCACCGAGGCACTGGGAGAGGGAAGCTATAAGCGCAAGCCTGCCTGGAAGAAACTAAAGTTAGAATGTCACAGGAGGAGAGGAAAAACAACAGCCTACACTTTACCTTTTTGAGCAACCCACAAATTCAGTAGTAGCGACAGATCTGTGCAGGACTGGACTCTTGCCTTGATCTTCCCTCTCACCCTCTCTGGCAGACTCAGATGTTCTTAGTGAAGCAGCAGCTGTCACTCTGGCAGCAGCAGCAGTGTGAGCCCAGATGAGTTCATATGTGCAGTTATTTTAGCATATTGTCTTTTTCTTCTCAGAAAAAAAATCTGGCAATTTAATACTCTGGGGAGCTCAGCGAGACCTGTGTAGGATTTGACTGGGAGGTGGGGGAAGTCCTAAACAAAACAGTTCTTTCAGTCCTGGTATTCTTTTTTCTCAAACTGCTGTGAACAAAGGCACAAGAGGAAGCACTTTCTTTCTGGTAGGAAATATTGAGCAATCTAGTTACAAGCAGTACAGGTCACATTTTTCGTTGCAAAATGCCAACTGAAATTGTCTTAAGAACATGAAATAGCTTTTTAAGAACCATCAGTGTCATCTCTAAACCACAATCAAGTTCTATAAGCCTGTGACAAAAAAAAAAAAAAAAAAAACCAACATGCTGGCTCCTGTTGTCACACTTTTTTTCTGTTTCTCTGCTCATAGCAAGCAATAGCCTGGAAGCTGAGTCATGATTTAAGTCACGTTTCTGCCTAATTAATCCAGCTCTGAAGTCACATTCCATCCACTGTCTAGACATGGATTGTCCACAATTTTTTCTAGTCAAAAGTTTTCCACTGTGTACAAAATAAGAAAAGTTTGGAGACAATACTTGAGCATCCTATATCCTCTTACCTTTTTTCCAAAGAGAGATGCTATATCTATCTTTCTGTCTTTATAAACAAGCTCTAACAAATCCATAATCACATGAGGCACTGTATGCAGTTCTGGGCCCCACAGTTTAGAATAGAATAGGATAGAATCAACCAGGTTGGAAGAGACCTCCAAGACCATCCAGCCCAACCTAGCACCCAGCCCTAGCCAATCAACTAGACCATGGCACTAAGTGCCTCATCCAGTCTTTTCTTGAACACCTCCAGGGACGGTGACTCCACCACCTCCCTGGGCAGCCCATTCCAATGCCAATCACACTCTCTGTGAAGAACTTCCTCCTAACATCCAGCCTATACTTCCCCTGGCACAACTTGAGTCTGTGTCTGCTTGTCCTGTTGCTGGTTGCCTGGCAGAAGAGACCAACCCCCACCTGGCTACAGCCTCCCTTCAGGTAGTTGTAGACAGCAATGAGGTCATCCTTTAAGAAGGATATGGAGGTCTTTGAAGATGTCCAGAGGAAGGCAACAAAGCTGGTGACAGGGCTGGAAGGCAGGCTCTGTGAGGAGTGGATGAGGACTTTGGGCTTGTCCAGTTTGGAAATAATAAGCCCAAGGGGTGACATCATTGTTTTACACATTCCTGAGGAGAAGTGGAGAGGGAGGTGCTGATCTCTTTTACCAGATAGCCAGTGATGGGATGCATAGGAACAGTTCAAAGTTCTGTCAAAGGAGGTTTAGAGTGAACATTAAGATTAGCCTAGTCTTAAAAAAAAACCAAAATGTTTAGGGTATGCAGAATGCCACTCAACTACCCTTAGGCAGTGCCTCAAGCACTTCAGCTACATCAGACACAATATCTCTGGGACTAAATAAAATGAGCTCTTACTAACCTGACCACTAAAAGAGAAGATTTCAATGAAATGCATAATTCATAATACTTTTTAATGCACTATCTGTCAAAATAAAGGTTACTGAAATATGGAACACAAGTCCAAAATCCTAGTCAGTATATCCTTCCTGTCTTCAGGCATTCATAGTATTTTGTTCTGAAAAATGAAACTGCTTCAAATCACTCCAGAGAAATGTCTAAGAGTTCTGTCATGTGTTAATTTTTTTGTTAATTATTTTTACCAATGTACAGGGTTAACTCTCCAGGGGGAGTAACCTTGAACCTGACCCTGGGTGGTCTTGACCTGTCCCCAGGGGTGGGTCTGAACACCACCAGGTGATTCATGGTTAGCCCACTCTCCCTTTCTGTCCAAAGTTCCATAAAAGCAGGGGGACTTCCTGTTGCTCGCTCTCTGCGCTCCCTGCCTCCTCCCCGCTTACCAGCATCACCATCCTGTTCCTGTTTCTCTTTTGTTTCACCGCGTGGCCATCACCCACGAGGCGGACAAGGCCTTCACCATCAAAATTGGGTTGTACTTATACATTTTGTATTTGCTTTTTTCCCCTTCCCTGTATCTTTGTAACTTCCCTACCTCAGATACCTTTTTCAGTTGTTGTTAAACTTTTTAACTTCCAAATAGAGTGATATTCATTTATTTGGTTGTGCTTACCTTCCTCTCTCTACACATCTAATTCCTTTCTTTTGGGAGAGAAGGCGGAAGAGGGAAGGGCACTTTATAAAATTGTTATTGGTTCTATCAAATTTATTTCAGTCTCTGGGAATTCAAATTAGAACTGGGACACCCAGTAAGCTGCAAGCATTAGTATAGAAACACACCAGTACTTGCAAAGAGCCATAGAATTATTTCACTAGACAGATGAAGTTGCATACAGAAGTAGTTCTGTAGAATAGAATAGAATCTGGAAGATTCTAATAGGCTGGAAGAGACTCCAAGATCATCCAGTCCATCTGGAAGATTCTAATAGGCTGGAAGAGACCTCCAAGATCATCCAGTCCAACCTAGCACCCAGCCCTATCCAGTCAACCAGACCATGGCACTAAGTGCCTCATCCAGTCTTCTCTTGAGCACCCCCAGGGACGGTGACTCCACCNTTCCAGCACCTCAACATCTCTCTTGAATTGAGGAGCCCAGAACTGGACACAGTACTCAAGGTGTGGCCTGACCAGTGTTGAGTACAGAGGAAGAATAACCTCCCTCGTCCTACTGGCCACACTGTTCCTGATACAGGCCAGGATGCCATTGGCTCTCTTGGCCACCTGGGCACACTGCTGGCTCATCTTCAGCCTACTATCCACCAGTACCCCCAGGTCCCTTTCTTCCTGGCTGCTCTCCAGCCACTCTGTCCCCAGTGCTGCTCTGGGGTTTGGCCAAAGTGCAGAACTCTGCAGATTTTCAGACATTTTAGTTATGCCACTAGAAATAGTTTCTCATTTTCCCCTTACTCAGAGAGTAAGGGGGCAGTGGGGAAGGATGGAATGGAAGAGTATACAAGAATGGTCAGATTTAAAAAAAAATACATAGAAAGGAGATTTCTAAAAATCTCTAGAAATTACACAGGGGAAAAAAAAGTATCATCTAGATTTTTTCCAAGCAATTCGTGTGCCACGTAGATCTGTTTGACTTGTCGGCAAGTGACAAACGGCTAGTCTTAGGCAACAATTGTCTACTCCCTGAGCTAACAGGAACAAAGCCACTCACATTCTATGACTGCTTTTGAGACAGTAGAGTTTCCAAAAGAAAAGACATTTAATTAATTGTTCTGTATCTTTTAAGAAAGCTACATTTACAGAGCAAACTCTGAGTAAACAATACCAAATGAGGTAAGCTTTGTGCTAGCCTGTGAAAAGTTTCTGAGTTACCAGATGGATTTCATATCAAAGTGGTTGAAGTTCACTGGTGAGCACATTTCCCATGCAGAATTATTTCAAGTGACAGGTAAGAGCTCACAAACCATCCACAGGGACCTGCCCGGAGATTCCTCCTCACAGGGAAAGTTAGCAAATAATCACATCTCAATGAAGAGCAGTATGTTGCTGTGCCAAATGTATTCCATATAATCATAGCCAGCTACGAGCCAAAATCAGCTCATGGCCGCCTCTGTGTATCTTAAAAATGTATCATTATGACAACTTAATGAAATAATTGAAGCAAAATGTGTAAGCTGCCAAGTGTCAGGAGAAAATGATTTTAGGGAAGAACAAAGTAAGAACTGAAAGTTATAGTAACCCTTTATTTTTTCAGCATCTTCAGTTCTGGTCACTTGGTATCCAAGAGGATACACTATAAATGGGAAAAGGCAAAACACTCCCAAAGTGTTTAAAGATACTTCTGAGAGAGAACTCTACATATAAAAGGCAATTAAGAGAAATCATGATATAAGCTATCTTTGTAATAACAGAAACATATGTGTTTCAGTAACACCTAGAACAAGTAGGCACTGAAATTACAAGCTTGTGAACTGACAAAAAGTTGTTTTGTGATTTGCTATGCCATATTTAAAGTAAGTACTTGAAGATACATAAATATCAACAGTGTTATTCTATGTCCAACATAAAGGTTTCCATGAGTTTCCATTTTTCATATTCAAGAAAATGGCCTTTCAAGCTATATATATATATATATATATTT
>WAAF01018003.1:0-16128 GCA_013400475.1 Tricholaema leucomelas | reverse complement strand
TGTGAGGAGAGGATAAGGGAGCTGGGGGGGTTTAGCCCCGGGAATAGGAGGCTCAGGGCAGACCTCATTGCTGTCTACAACTACCTGAAGGGAGGCTGTAGCCAGGTGGGGTTGGTCTCTTCTGCCAGGCAACCAGCAACAGAACAAGGGGACACAGTCTCAAGTTGTGCTGGGGGCGGTCTAGGCTGGATGTTAGGAGGAAGTTCTTGCCAGAGAGAGTGATTGGCATTGGAATGGGCTGCCCAGGGAGGTGGTGGAGTCACCATACCGGGAGGTGTTGAAGAAAAGCCTGGATGAGGCACTTAGTGCCATAGTCTAGTTGATTGGCTAGGGCTGGGTGCTAAGTTAGACTGGATGATCTTGGAGGTCTCTTCAACTGGTTGATTCTATGATTCTATGTGACACTAAGACATTTCTTAAAATCAAAGCAACAAATTCAAGATTCATGTATTTATCTGAATAGTATAGAAATACCTAGCTGAAAGGAAGTCCTGTTGATGCACTGTCTGGCACATGTTTTGCAGAACTGCTACAAACCCCATGTAATCTTGGTCCTCTGAATTCCAAAGAACATTTGTTGATTGATACGTCCCTTAAAACACAACAGATTTTCTAAACCTGAAATAGTTACCTCTTTTTTCACCTATTCATTAGTTTCCAAGGGTAGAAAATGTTCTGTGGATCCTACTAAGTGATAAATCAATGATTGTGGTAGATTTGTCACACTGCCTCGAACATGAAGTTTAGAGAAAATAGGCAAAGTTTGATTAGAAGTGAAAGATCACAGCATACTGATGAAAATAGAATCATAGAATCACAGAATCATAGAATGGTTTAGGTTGGAAGGGACCTCAAGGATCATCCAGCTCCAACCCCCTGCCATAGGCAGGGACACCTCCCACTAGAGCAGGTTACTCAAGGCCTCATCCAGCCTGGCTTTAAACGCCTCCAGGGAGGAAGCAGCCACAACCTCCCCGGGCAACCTGTTCCAGTGTCTCACCACCCTCACCGTAAAGAACTTGCTCCCAACATCCAGTCTAAATCTCCCCTCTGCCAGCTTAAACCCATTCCCCCTCGTCCTGACATTACCAGACCTTGTCAATAGTCCCTCCCCAGCCTTCCTGTAGGCTCCCTTCAGATACTGGAAAGCCACTCTAAGGTCTCCTCGAAGCCTTTTCTTCTCCAGGCTGCAGAGCCCCAACTCTCTCAGCCTGTCCTCACAGCAGAGCTGCTGCAGCCCTCTGAGCATCTTCATGGCTCTCCTCTGGACCCGCTCCAGCAGTTCCATGTCCTTCTTGTGTTGGGGGCTCCAGACCTGCACACAGTACTCCAGGTGGGGTCTGATAAGATAGAGATGCTTTCAATTTTCCCTCTGAGATATATTCATTAGACAGTGTAACAAATGATGGAAATAGCTGTAGGAATGAACTGTAGGATACTTTGAGATACCTTGAGCTTGTTCAGATCCTGCAGCAGAAGTGCACACAGCTGTAGGTTTGCTTTGTTCACTTCCAAAAGAATAAATGCATTCAAAAAGAAACAACACTAGATCATTTTTGCATCCATTGCTAGAAAACTACACAAAGACAATCAAAGTTCTCATTTTGCATTGTTTCTGAAAGAAATACATAATCAGGACTTACATCGAATGAAACAGAATTCAAGATGTGAGCCTTTTCTTCATTGAGAAAAAAAAGAATAGAAGAATGAATTCTGATCCAGCGCAAATAACAGAACATTATAGAATCATAGAATGAATCATAGAATCATAGAATGGTTTAGGTTGGAGGGGACCTCAAGGATCATCCAGCTCCAACCCCCTGCCATAGGCAGGGACACCTCCCACTAGAGCAGGCTGCTCAAGGCCTCATCCAGCCTGGCTTTAAACACTGCCAGGGAGGAAGCATCCACAACCTCCCTGGCCAGCCTGTGCCAGTGTCTTACCACCTGTGGAGGAAGTGCAGTAGCAGAGATAGATTCACATGAGGAGAAAGACTTTTATTCACAGCTCCGAAGTATCAGAAATGAAGTTGTGGAGGAATCTGGTATCTGCCACATAGAAACACAGAATACTTTGGGTTGGAAGGGATCTTCTGACACATAGAAACATAGAACACTTTGGGTAGGAAGGGATCTTTAAAGGTCATCTAGTCCAACCACCCTGCAGTGAGCAGGGCCATCTTCAACTAGAAAGGTTGCTCAAAGTCCCGTTCTAGCTGTCTTGCATGTATCCAAGCTGCTACTAGTTTTCAGGGCAAGTTGTTTAGAACCATTACTCTTTGCCTCACTGCAACAGATTCTGCTAAACTTCCCCATCTTTTCTTATAGACCCCCTTTTAATAGGGGAAGGCCATAAGAAGGTCTCCCTGGAGCTTTCTTTTCTTTAGATTGAACAACAACAAATGTCTCAGTCTTACTTCACAGAAGTGTTCCAGCTCTCTAATCATCCTTGTGGCTCTTCTCTGGACCCACTCTAACAGTTTCACGTCCTCTTTGTGTTGGTGGGTCCAGAGCTGAACACAGCACTCTAGGTGGGGTCTCATAAGATCCTTGTAAAGGGTACTGTGAGTGGCCAGCATTGGAACACTTCACTGGAGAGCAGCTGTGGGCTTGAGGAGTTTACTGCTAGCTGTGCGTGGGTCAGTGCCTAGGAAGTGAAGGGTGGGAAAGGCCCAACTGCCAGAGAAGCTGGTGGTGGGTCTCCAGCTGCAGCCACCACCCACTGCTCCTGCATGCTGCGGTGGCAGCAGAAAGAGCAGCCAGTCTCTGATTTGCAATTTATCTATACAAATATATAGATACATATTCTGTGTTCTAATCTACTCGGGTTTTTCTTTTTGGAAAAGTTATCTCCGTATAGTTTCTGTCCTGCAAATGGATACTTGAAAATGGAAGCTTCTCTCTGACAAGCTGTGACACCAAGTGAAGAAAGGATAGTTGGGAATACACAAGAATGCCCTGGCTTTCACTGCGACAGCAAAGCCACTGCTGACATTTCCAGTTTCAGTCTTAACTTCACTTGTCTCTAAAACATTTCCAGCTGTTGAAAGGGGAAGGATTCACAGTATCACAGTATCACCAAGGTTGGAAGAGACCTCACAGATCATCAAGTCCAACCCTTTACCACAGAGCTCAAGGCTAAACCATGGCACCAAGTGCCAAGTCCAATCCTGCCTTGAACAGCTCCTTGAACAGCTCCAGGGACAGCAACTCCACCAGCTCCCCGGGCAGCCCATTCCAGTAGCCAATGACTCTCTCAGTGAAGAANAGGTGTGGTCTAACCAGTGCAGAGTACAGGGGCAGAATGACCTCCCTGCTCCTGCTGGCCACACCATTCCTGATGCAGGCCAGGATGCCATTGGCTCTCTTGGCCACCTGGGCACACTGCTGGCTCATGTTCAGGCGGGTATCAATCAGCACCCCCAGATCCCTCTCTGTCTGGCTGCTTTCCAGCCACTCCGACCCCAGCCTGTATCTCTGCATGGGGTTGTTGTGGCCAAAATGAATTCTGTACTCCCCAGAGATTAACACCACCGGTGACAGTTAACTGGTCCCTGCCCTACTCCAGTGTTTCTTGTGCAGACGAAATACACACAGCCTTTTCATTTCCTTGTACACGCTTGAGAAATCGTCGCACTTGATGTCTGCAACTAAATTGACTTTTCAATGACTCGAAGCTCCTGTTGGTGGGATCATTCTGTGGCATGCAAAGGGAATTGTCTTTCCAAAGGACAGCATTTTTCAGTGTCCAGTTGTGGGTGTTTTGGGGGTTTGGGTTTTTGTTTGGGTTTTTTTTTTTTTCTCCTTCCTTTGGAGATGAATTTCCACACCCAAGTGACTCACATGCCAGCTGACTTGCCTAAAGTGGGAAAGTACCCTATCTAGTAAAATATCTCTTTCACTTTTTCCAGCACTTACAAAGAACGTTTTTAATTTACTGGTTTCTCCAGTGACACATTCGTGAAGACTTTCTTCTTTTTTTGGACGATTTTTTTTTTTTCCTCCTGAAAGCAAATGTTGCTACATAAAACTGATGTTCCGTTTTTGCTGCTGCTGGGTACGTGCTGCCCACATGCCATGACCTCCACCTCTTTACCTCCCCACGCCTGCTGTGCTGGTTCCGCCTTGCAGGCTCTCACCAGTCGCTAACTGGAAGTTTACAGCAGAACTTGATGTGGGCGCTTGAAGGTCAAACAAAACCCAACCCAAACCTCACCGCACCCCAAGCTGCTCTGTCCGATGTTAACGTCAATCGCTGATATTAAGGCTATGTATTAATGTTCCCGGTGCTGGAAGGATCTTCCTAGAGGGACCGTGAAGAGCCGTTGTGCACTGCCTCGGCCGGCAAAGACGAAAACAGGCGTGGCTGGAAGCCGTTCAACGAGCCGCCGAGAGGCTAGGAGTGCGGGCGGGGGCGGCAAGGTGTTCGCAATGGCCAGTGCATCCCCCTAGCCCGTGAGTCACCGGACACAGCCTCCCGCAGCTCGGGCCGAGCGGGGACGAGGCGGGGCGAGGCGGGCCTGGGCAGGCCGGGGCTGGCCGGGGCGGGCCGGGCCGCCTGCCTTAGAAAGAGGGAGGGAAGCAGCGCTACCTGCCCCCGTCGGGGCGGGCCGGCCGTTATAGTACATATAGTGTAGAGGAACGCTGCGCCCGGTTGTTGGTTGTAGGCGGTGCTGGGCAGGGGCTTGGTAGCACCATGAAGGATGGTGGTATGGAGAACCCAGCGTTTGAGCCACCCAGCCCTGACACCGTCCGCCAGCGCCAGGTTAGCCCAGCCGAGGCAGGTGTCAGCGTCACTGAGGAGGGGCCCTGCGGATGGGGCCGCTGCACCCCTAAGGCCCTGCAGCTGTGCAACAACCCAGAGGGCTACCTGGCTGCTTACAGCCTCCTCGCTATCTTCCAAGGTAAACCTGACCCTGCCACCTTGTCCGCAGCCATAGGCTCGCTGGCTGCCCTCCTCTTCACTTTCCCAGTAGGACCCCCCAGCCCTTACAAGTCGTCTGTTTCCCTGGGCACATTTTGCTCCCTGTCCTGGAGCCATTTGGTTAGCCAGTCAGGGGAAGCGTGGTGGTGATGGTGGTTTGGGTGGTGTATAATGGCAGGACGGGTTCCTCCAGCTGCCCAAGTACGGTGCTGTTGCTGGAGAGTAGGTAGTGGCTTTGCTAGGGGAAGGAAGTACCCTAGTGCCCTCGATGGGGAAGTTGCTCATACAGTATTATTCTCTGTGCTCCACTTTATTCCTCCTTCTTTTCTCAACTATGTGTTCTCTACTGCTGAGTTCATGGTCCCATGCTCTGGGTTTTATGCTGTTTCTATGCCGCATGCCCATTGATCACAGGGTAATAATAATGTGCCCCCTGCACCACAGGAGTTGAAACATAGGAGCCAGAGAATACATGATAAACACGAACAGACAAAACTAGTGTCCTAGGACATACTTTGCAACCTACCTGCCAATTAAAAAGGTACCTTGATAATGGCTTGATGGGGCCTTGGGTAATTGAGGTGACTTAAACTTGTTTTTGTTCTGTGGGTCCTAGTGTATCTGCCTTCCTAACCCTTAACTAATGGCTTAACTTAAACTTGGGGGTCACCTGAAGTTCAACTTGCCCATAATTTCTGCTGTTTAGTTTCAAATATTCTTGTCCATATTTTTTTTTGTGTTGAAAAGGTGTTAGGACACTGACAAGCCTTTGGAAGTAGTAATAATGACTGAGGGAGGAAGCATTAGTGTACCAAATGTACAGACTTGAGACTGGGAAATGTTAAGTATTTGTCCAACAAATGGAGCCTTTGTATTAATGTTTGGAGCCCTGCAACTTCATTTGACTACCTAGAAAAGAACACTGTATTTCCCCAAAAATTTGTGAGGCTTTAGAGCTCATCGTTGCTGCTCCTGAAGAGTAAGATTTATGTAGAGAGGTGGTGGGATACAGATGAGAAGATTCATTGCTAAATGTGCTGACAGTCTGTGCCAAAGGCATGTGGATGGCTGCATTTGTGCCTGGAACCACAATGGCATAACCAGGATAGTCTTAGGAGAGCTGAGCAGCAGGTTCTGCTTAAAACCTGATCTGACTACTATTTGTGTTGCATAGAAAATCTTTGGAACAAAATGGTGCTTCTCAGTATGTGTTGTTATGACCTCTTTTTAATTTCAACCTGTTAAGAATCTGTTCTTTTCACACATAGGTTGTATTAATAATCTAGACTACAGAGACAGTAGTTCCTTACTTATATTTGAAAGGTTGTGTTGCAGCTGATAGGACCAGGAGGTGGTTTTGTTGTAACTGTCTTTCTGTTAGCTCAAGTTTTTTCTCGAAAGAGGAGTAGAAAAAACTTCTTGCATGGCAGATTTCAGTGGCAGCTGAATAGTAGGCTTTTAGATGATGCATGCATACTTCTGTAGCTTAAGAACACGGTTAGGCAACCAAAAATGCTTTGATTGTAATGCTTTCAGGTTATATTACACTAGACAAAGTGTATCCAGTATTTCCAACACTTCTAATTTACTAGAGCAATATTTCTTAAAGTCTATTGTGCTGATATGATGATTTTGTCATCTAAATAATAAATTTAGTATCATTTAATTTTCTTATTAGTACTGTGGATAGGTGCCCAGTCATTAAAAGTATTGTATTATAAGAATCTCTGCCCCTTTAGGACACTATAGCTGTTGGTTATGCCACTTATCCAGGTCTCAGTCCTGCTACCTGAAGAGAAGGGCAACAAGGCTGGTGAAGGGCCTGGAACACAAACCCTATGAGGAGAGGCTGAGGGAGCTGGGGTTGTTTAGCCTGGAGAAGAAGAGGCTCAGGGGTGCCCTCGTTGCTGTCTACAACTACCTGAAGGAAGGCTGTAGCCAGGTGGGGGTTGGTCTCTTCTGCCAGGCAACCAGCATCAGAACAGAACAGTCTCAAGTTGTGCTGGGGAAGGTCTAGGCTGGATGTTAGGAGGAAGTTGTTGGCAGAGAGAGTGATTGGCATTGGAATGGGCTGCCCAGGGAGGTGGTGGAGTCACTGTCCCTGGAGGTGTTCGAGAGAAGACTGGATAAGGCACTTAGTGCTATGGTCTGGTTGACTGGATAGGGCTGGGTGCTAGGTTGGACTGGATGCTCTTGGAAGTCTGTTCCAACCTGGTTCATTCAGTTCTATTCTAACACAGATATTTAGCTAAACAACTTCAGGTTTTGGGCCTTAATATAAGGAAATTGATAATGCTTGTCTTGAAAGTTGATGTAAACATGTCTTTTATAGACCTTGTGGCACTCCTAATGATGTGTTATCTGGATTTTCTGGCTAGATCACAGTAAGGAATTTGGATGCTGAATGCTCAAGTTGCAATTCTTTCCTGACAGCAGAGAAAACAGGAATCATTTTCAGATGAAAACTTCAGTGCTCAGAGCTTGCAGCTTCAGAGTTTAGATAAAAGCACGGAAAATACAACAGGGATTTTGAAGTTATGCCAGTTCCTACTGCTAGCTTTAGGGATAGTTATTTAGTTCACCTTCTGAATAACAGAAATCATCACTGGGGGAAGACTGTATCTATAAAACTTGCTAATCCTCCTCTAGGCAAGTTTATTTCCTAGTGCACTGAAGGATTGTGCTAGTTTGAAGCTAGCTGGGATATTTTGGTGAGAGGAATTAGGTTTTATAGGCTGTGAAAAGGAAGCAGTGGTGATGTCTACCTCACTCTTAGGCTTGCTGAGATGTATAAAAACATGAACACAAACATAGATAAGAAAGTCCCACTCTGGCTTTCGCTGCAGGCACTTCTCTCCCTAACTCACCAAAATATCCCAGCTAGCTTCAAACTAGCACAAAGGTAATGAGCACACTTCTGATACATGTTTTTTTTATGACTTTATAGACAGTACATGAATATTGTACATAGTTATTTGCACCAACCTGGTTCTTGTGCATAGATATTTCCTTTTTTTTTTTTTTGGTAATGTGAGTGTCTAACTGAAGGCATAGATTTGTTGCATTGTTTTCTCATTGCCCTAGAAGAAAAGCTACTGTTTTCAAAGTCAGCTGGTATGCTGTAGTTCAGCTTTTTGGAAAATTCCAAGTGAAACTTCACTCTTCATTTCTGGCTGTTTGTGTTTCAAGTACATGTGAAACCTGTATTTCCAGAATAGAAGAAACTTCTTTAGTCGTGTAATCTTGTTCTATGTAACACCTGCTTTCTGTATGATACCTTAGAGTTGCACAAATGCATGACTGCATCTTGTAATACAGCAACCGGATGTGCTGCAGCTATAGTTCATAGCTATAGTAGCAAATAAAGCAGAAGTTATTTCACTATTCCAAGTGCTCCTTATTATTTGTGTCAATAGTAGGTTCTATTAAATGAAACCCAGAAGTGCTCCAGTCCAAGCTGTCAGAAAACTTCAATATTTTTCACCTTGATTATCAGTCCTGTTCAATATCTTTATTGATAATCTGGATCAGGGGATTGAGTCCAGCATCAGTAAGTTTGGAAATGACACAAAGCTAGGAGCAGGTGCNTCTTCCCCTGTACTCAGCACTGATCAGGCTACACCTTGAGTGCTGTGTCCAGTTCTGGGCTCCTCAATTCAAGAGAGATGTTGAGATACTGGAACATGTCCAGGGAAAGGCAGCAAAGCTGTTGAGGGCCCTGAAGCACAGCCTTGTGAGGAGAGGCTGAGGGAGCTGGGGGTGTGCAGCCTGGGGAGGAGGAGGCTCAGGGGTGACCTCATTGCTATCTACAACTACCTGAAGGGAGGCTGTAGCCAGGTGGGGGTTGGTCTCTTCTGCCAGGCAAGCAGCAACAGAACAAGGGGACACAGTCTCAAGTTGTGCTGGGGGAGATCGAGGCTGGATGTTAGGAGGAAGTTGTTGCCAGAAAGAGTGATTGGCATTGGAATGGGCTGCCCAGGGAGGTGGTGGACTTACTGTCCCTGGAGGTGTTGAAGAAAAGCCTGGATGAGGCACTTAGTGCCATGGTCTACTTGACTGGATAGGGCTGGTGCTAGGTTGGAGTGGATGATCTTGGAGGTCTCTTCCAACCTGGTTGGTTCTATGAGTGGATTTGTTACTGAAGGGACTTTTTAAAACTTGTTGTCTACAAACCACTGCTTTAAAGCCATCATACTTACAACATCTGTAGAGCATGGTTTTGGGTTTTCTTTGGGTTCTTTTGTTGTGTGTTTTGTTGTTTTGCCTGGGTTTTTTTTTTTTTAGTTTATGAATTAAGAGTACTCTTTCATGAGACGAATTGAGGTTGCTTTATGATTAATCTGGATTTTGTGGGTCAGTACACATTGTGACAGTTAGAGATCTAGTTACAGGTTAGAAAGTTTTGGTGAGAATAAAATAGTACTACAGGAATTCATTTTTAACTAGTGTTGAGAGATCCTTGTGGGAAGGACATAGACCTCATGGAGCAGGTCCAGAGGAGGGCCATGAAAATGATCAGGGGATTGGAGCAGCTCTGCTGCAAGGGCAGGCTGAGGGAACTGGGGGTGTTCAGCCTGAAGAAGAAGAGAAGGCTCCAGGGAGACCTAATTGCAACCTGCCAGTACCTGAATTTGGCCTGCAAGAAGGCTGCAGAGGGACAGTTTATGAAGACCTGCAGTGATAGGACAAAGGGCAATGGTTTGAAATTAGAGAAGAGTAAATGCTAGGGAAAAGGTCTTTACAATGAGAGTGGTCAAGCACTGGAATAGATTGCTCAGAGACATATGTGAGGACCCATCCCTGCAGATATTTAAGGTGAGAATTGTCAGGGCTTTGGGTGACCTGATCTAGTTGAGGAAGCCCCTGCTTAACTGCAGAGGAGGTTGGAATGGATGACCTTTAGAGGTCCCTTCCAACCCAGGTGTTTCTGTCATTCTCCAATTTGTTTTTCAGATCACGTTAATATCAGCCAGGTTCCATCTTTCCAAGCAAAACTGTAGTAATTAATCACCAGATGATGACATCAGAGAAGTTGTGCTGCCATGCATCACATGTGTATTTTTACAGGTTAAATCTAATTATCCAATAAAGTTGCATGTACATTAAAGGTGGCTGCTTTAAAGTACAAGCAAGAAACAAAGTCTTCTGCAGTCGGCTTGCGATGTAGCTCACCTACTAAATGTGAGTATTTTAAGGTCTTAGCAGGTGCCTGAAGTGCTGGCAAGTGGGAAGAACTTGTTTGTCATCATGCTATTAATCTATGGACAATGCTCCTTGAAAAGAAAAGAAAGAACCTGCCAAATGTATAATTAATGGCAGTGGCTGAACACCTGAATAGTTACATTAATTGCTTATGAATTTAAGTGTGGTGGTGTCATTGTTTAGGCCCAGGCAACCATAAAACACCACGTGGGAGTGAGAACTGTAAGAGGGAGGCAAATTGAACAAAGCTGAACCTAGGACAGGTGGTCAGTCTGGCAGGTGAAATCTACATGCTTAATAAAGAAGTTGTAGTGGGGTATTAGATAATTAATACTGCCAAGAGCTGCCTCCCTGTAGAAAGCTGAAGGTTTAGCTGTGTTGGGGGTTACAGATTATGTATTGGGTATAGGTTTCAAAGTAAGTAAGGAACACTCTAGACAGGTTAAGTCTGTTGAGATTCAGCTTCTATAGTGGAATTTCTGGATGGTAAAATGCTTGTTGAAAATTAACTTAAGACCATTACTCTCTCCAGTCCCTGTTCTGTTCCTGGAATGATAGTAAAGGATAATATTTGAATTTTAGAGAGAGGAAGAATAACTGTGAGGCCTGTGTCATGAGAGATCCTCATCAGTCATCTGTGAGGTTACAGAACTTTTATTTATAATGGTGAATCCAAGACTTCCTACATTTTTCCTAGGGTGTATATTTTATTGTGGACACAGTTTAATTACTTAACAGTGAAGTTATCTGACACTTAGGAAGTACAGCTGTTCATTAACTACAAGCCAGTCAGTCTCACCTCTGTGCCCAGTAAGATCATGGAGCAGATCCTCCTGGAGGCGCTACTGAGACAGGAGAATAGTGAAGAGGTGGTTTGGTACAGTCATCATGGCTTCACCAAGGGCAAATCCTGCCTGACAGACCTGGTGGCCTTCTGTGAACAGGTCACAGCATTAAAAGATGAGGGGCGAGCAACTTGTGTCATTTACCTGGACCTGAGCAAGGCCTTTGACACTGTCCCATACCACATCCTGGTCTCCAAGCTGGTAATACATGGGTTTGATGGGTGGACCACGAGATGGATAAAGAACTGGCTTGATGACCATACTCAAAGAGTGACCAAGTGGAGGCCAGTGACAAGCAGACTCCCTCAGAGATCAATCCTGGGACCAGTCTTGTTCAACATCTTTGTGGGTGCCATGGACAGAGGCATTGGGTGCACTCTCAGCAAGTTTGCTGCTGACACCAAGCTGTGTGTGCAGCAGACAGGCTGGAGGAGAGGGATCCATCCAGAGAGACCTGGACAGGCTGGAGAGGTGGGCACAAGCCAACCTCATGAGGTTCAACAAGAGCAAGTGCAGTGCCCTGCATCTAGCTCAGGGCAATGCCAGGCAAAAATCCAGGCTGGGCAGTGAGTGGCTGGAGAGCAGCCCTGACGAGAGGGACTTGTGGGTGCTGGTGGACGAGAAGCTCAACATGAGCCAGCAGTGTGCACTTGCAGCCCAGAAAGCCAACCAGCTCCTGGGCTGCATCAGGAGAAATGTGGCCAGCAGGTCAAGGGAGGTGATTCTGCCCCTCTGCACTGCTCTGGTGAGAGCTTGCATCTTTCCTTTGTGATGCCAGGAAGGAGATCTTTCTTTGTCAATTATTATTTGAAAGATACATCCTGAATTTGTCACACTCCTATATTTTATATACTAATGGAAGTCATAACCGTGACTAATCTTTTTAATTAGTGCAGTATCTTATAGCACTGTAAGACATTCTATTTGAAATCTATATACTATGAACTGAATCTGGAACTTTAACAGAGGAGCAGAGTTTGAGGCATGGTATTACACTGGCTTAATACTATTGAAGCTTTAATGCCCCCAAGTGAGAACAAAATCAATTAGGGCCTGTGCAGATTTACTGACTTGAATTGATGTTGTATAAATTCACTACGTGACACCATTATAAAGTAAATAAACGGCTTTAAAATGTAACTTTGTAAATACATAATAATGTATTTCTTTTTTTCTCCCCCCCCAGGTATTGTGGTAAATGGCTTGATTAACATCAGTATTTCGACAATCGAGAAGCGTTATGAGTTAAACAGCTCAAGCACTGGCTTAATCTCTGCAAGCTATGATATTGCTTTTTGTGTATTATCACTCTTTATATCTTTCTTTGGAGAAAGAGGGCACAAACCCAAATGGCTTGCTTTCTCAGCATTTATGCTGGGACTGGGCTCACTTGTGTTTTCTTTACCACACTTCAGTAGTGGAAAATACCGGTATGGAACTAAACTCGAAGGTAAGCTTCTCCTTATGTTTTGAAAACTATTAAAAACAATAATCTTAATTTGGTACAACATAGCTAATCTCTGTTGGAGTCCTAAAAAGAGATTATTATCTCTAACACTGAATATAAAATCTGTTTGCTTTTTAAAAATGTAAATTTCAGAATCTCTCTGTCTGCATTGAACTTTATTTTGCAGAAGGGATCTGAGTGTCAGTATCACACATATATTTGAATGCAATTAAAATTCACTTTGAGTAAATAATACCAGCCATTTCTTTGTGAATGGCAATGTAAGTTGGGTCAGCAATGTAGAATAAGTTAAAAGAAATCTGTTAGCCTTACTGTCTTGTTGAAATATAACTACACTACATGCTGCAGTTTTGGTTTCTTTACTACTAAAGACATCTTGAGTAATTCATTAACAAGTTTCACTAAGTTATTCTAAAATGTTGATTAAAACACGTGGTTTTCTTTGGAAGACAAATAAGCAGCAGTAGTGAACTATAAGGAATAAAGCTGTCTTCACATCACGAGTGTAGCCAGCTCTCAGGTCTTGCATACCTTTCCTCATAAAACAAGCCTAAGTGTAGCTTGCTTAATGCCAACTGGTTGCATCTCAACTTAATGGCACACCTATAACTAATCAAGAAGCATTCAGATACATGTAGAGGAGGATGATGTAATCTCATGGGGTTGTCTTAATTGTTATTGCAGTGCTTAAGCACATTTATTCCTTCAGTGACTAGGCATATTAGGCTGCTTACAGTAGCTATTAAGCAATCTGATGTTCTCAGTCCTCCAGTTGTTGATCCTCAGATTAAATTCTTAATCGCATCACACAAGCTGCATGAACTAACCAGACATTGACTATTAGTTAAATAACTTTAACCTATTGTTTCACATCTAATAAATGAGAATCTGAGGCAGAAGTTAATTGAGCTTTTATATGAGCAAGGCCAAAAGAAAAAACTTGTCAGTGTCTGGAAGCTCTGAGTGTAGGATTACGTGTTACCCCTTAGTAAAATGGCAACAGGCTTCTGGCTCTCTAAGGTCTATTTTCTCCATAATACCAGTATTACCTCACTACTGTGGAAAGGAAGCTTGAAGGAAAAAAATGCAACCTGATTGTAGTGGGTTCTTTTGGCAGTTTTTAAGAAATTGAAAGAAGATACTGACAGAGTGGGAATGTGAAGGGTGGTGGTCAGCTATCGCAAGTGATCCCTCCCTCTCCTACCAATTTTCATTAAAATCTCCAATAATCTGTTACTTTTTCACCAGACATTTCCCGCTTCATCTGGCATTAAAGATGTTGAAAGTTCTGATAGCTTATTAGCCATCATGCTTGGCATGGACTTCTGAAATCTAAAAGCTGTAGTGAAAATGTTAAATGGAACACATGTTAATCAGACCACAATCAAAGATGAAGATAATGTCTGCACCATGACAGACGTGTTGTAAATCTGCAGGTGCTGTGCAACATCATTCTTTAACAGTTGAGTAAACCACAGTAAATGATTTTATAGAATGTCTAGTTTAGCTACTGCTGATGAAGCATCTATATATTTAGGTGCAGAATTGAATAGCACCACACCTAAAAGTCTTCCCTGTTGCTTGTTTGGATTAATGATTTATGGAGATTTTAATGTATTGGGAGTTTTGTGTTAAAATCGACCACCTAATTTACTTCTGAACCATTCCTATCTGGTTTCTTAAGTATGTTTACCTGTTACATGTAAGTACAGTGAGTCTCATGTGCAGGACAACTTCAGAGTTGTCAGTGCAACATTTAATGTGGCTGTCAGGTTCATTTATTAGACCGAGTCTTAAATACAAAATATATTTAGCCTCCAGTATGCGTTTTACAGACATCTCGAGACTTGCTGTTTTACCTGAAGATTGATTTTACTTTTATTCTGTGTATATGCAGTCTCTACTCTGCAAAAGTATCCCACTGAAAATACTGACAAGGTTTAAGAAATAGTTCAACTGTTTCACATTGAAAGAGTAGGTAACCAATGTCCTGCCTATTTACGAAATGTTTCAGCCGTAGCAGATTTGTTGCTTTCTCATCGCCAGAAAGCCTTTATAGACGTTTGTAACCGAGATGTAGTAATCGGTATTTGTTCTGGTTAGTTTTCTACAGATTGCGTTGGTTCATCAGCAGCTCCGATGTTCTGCTAGTTCAAGTCGGGAGCTCCATCTAGTGGTTTCCGTAGTGAAACCATTGTGTATTTGGTTACCCTCTATACAACGGACTGTAAAAATTGCGGGTGCCAGAAGCAGTATAGTTCTAAGCTTCCATCTCAGATCTTACTGAAACGTATTTAAATATGTAAAATATGTCTGTCCCGGCAAGTATGAAATACAGATCTTCACTCGAAGTGAAGGAAGATACCATTACGATGGGACAGGTTACCCAGATAGACTGTGCAGTTGGTTATCTCTGTGGGGGTGTGTGTAAAGAATGAGTAAAGTCCTGAATAACTCAATCTTCACTCTGGTTTTGACACTGTCTGGATTAGGAGCTTGGACTACATCACTCCATGATGTCTGTACCGACTTGAATTATTCTGTGAGTCTTTTTAGTAACAGGATATGAAAAATATTTTTTTTGTGTGTATGGGGAATCTGTAAATAACAAATCTTAGTCATTTAAGTGGAAATGCATGTGGTGTGATTTTGAAAGAGGCCAGGTGACTTGAACACTTCAGTTCTTTGTATTTCTGGAAACTCAAGTGGTGGATAAGTCATGTGTTGCCCAAGAGGTAGAGAGGCTTCTGAGAAGGGTGTTAATTGATCTTCCTTCCCAGAACAAGCCAAGGACATTGAAAAGTGTAGAAGACTGTAGCATTTGGGTACTAATGGTGTCAGCCTCTAATTTGACTTTTTGTCTTGAACCACCAGTGTGTATGTGGATTTTCTAATGGTTTTGGTCTCTGAGGAGGCTGATAATTCAAATGATGGACAGTGCTGCTGATCACTATGCTGCTTCTCTGTTTTACTTAGATACTGTTTAATACTGTCAGTATCTATCTTCAGAAACTTAAAGCTTCAGTGAATATGCTGAGGGGAAAATAAGTTCTGTGTGACTTCAACATTCAAGATTTAAAGATAAGACAGATTTTTTAAGTTTAAAAAGGAGTAGAAAACAAGCTGCTATTTCTCACTCGACTCTCTTGAAACTATTCCTTGTCCCCTAGAAGACAAAAAGCCCCTCCTACACGGTTGAAAAATATTTAAGATGTGAGTAAAACTAGTCTTTACTTGTCTTGCTTCGGTTAGTGTAATTGCTAAAGCATCTCACAGTTGGTTTGGCCTTCTTGGCTGATATATTTATATTAGATATTTAAGCCTTTACATAACTCACATAACTCGGATTTGTTGGATGAAAACATGCAAGGAGACTTACGATTACTAACTCTGGTTTGTGTTGCCTTTACTCTTTAATTTCAGTAAAGCTCCAATCAGAGAGTTTTGCGGCAGAACGTGCCGCTGGCGGAATTAAGGAGACACTGTTGTGACTTGAACAAGAGAGTTGAGGTACTCACAAATCGGAGTTCTATTTCTGTGGTCCTCAAAATATAAGATGATGGGAGTCACGAAGTTGATCCAGGTAGGGATAGTGGTTCTTCGGGTTCTGGGGTGTGCTGTCTGCGAAGGTAAGGCTGAAGTGGCAGATCGCCGTGGAACAAAAGCGATAGCCTCCGGCAGAAAGCAGA
>WAAF01018000.1:0-29501 GCA_013400475.1 Tricholaema leucomelas | reverse complement strand
CCCTTCTCTGGATACGCTCAAGCATCTCGAGTGACCTTGCAGGGTGGTGCCACCAACCTCCCTCTCACCTTGGAGAGCCTCGTGCTGCCTAGGACATTACAATTCCCACAGCTGAAGATGGTGCAAGACTCCTATGTCTGAGCCTCCACCCAGGTGTGTGATTGCTGGTGGCAGGTGTCTCTACTTTTCTGGTTTCAGTTTCATTGCAGCAAAAGTCCACCATGGTTCAACTGATTCAGCTGTCACAAAGCAGCCCTCGTGTGTTTTAAGTTAAGAGAACTACAAGCAGGTGTTTTACTAAATCATGTGTGTAGGGCAGTGCCAGGGAAGCTGTGAAATCGAGACCTGCTCTGCTTAAGTGAGGCATAGTGGACACTGCATGAGAAGCACCACAGGCATTGGGAAGGGACAGGTTTTGTATCTCTGACTGTAGATCTGTGTCAGTATGTTGTTTCATAAAATGGTTTGAGTTGGGAGGGACCTTAAACATCATCTGGTTCCAACCTCTTTGCCATGGGTGGAACACCCTCCACTAGAGAAGGTTACTTGAGACCTCATCCCACCTGGCCTTGAACACTCACAAAGGCCTGCAGGGGTAGGATGAGGGGCAATGGATTCAAACTAGAGAAGAGCAGATTTAGGTTGGATGTTAGGAAGAGGTTCTTTAACCATGAGGGTAGTGGAACACTGGAACAGGTTGCCCAGGGAGGTGGTTGGGGCCCCATCCCTGGAGATATTTAAAGTGAGGCCAGATAGGGCTCTGGGCAACTTGATCTGGTTGAGGATGCCTCTGTGGACTGCAGAGAGGGTTGGACTAAATGGCCTTTGGAGGTTCCTTCCAATTCAGACCACTTTATGCAAACTGAGGAAAGACACAGCTGTATCATAGAATCAACCAGGTTGGAAGAGACCTCCAAGATCATTCAGTCCAACCTAGCACCCAGCCCTATCCAGTCAACCAGACCATGGCACTAAGTGCCTCATCCAGGCTTTGCTTGAACACCCCCTGGGATGCTGACTCCACCACCTCCCTGGGCAGCCCATTCCAATGCCAATCACTCTCTCTGGGAAGAACTTCCTCATAACATCCAGCCTATACTTCCCCTAGCACAACTTGACACTGTGTTCCCTTGTCCTGTTGCTGGTTGTCTGGGAGAAGAGACCAACTCCACCCATATAGAGCCTCCCTTCAGGTAGTTGCAGACAGCAATGAGGTCTGCCCTGAGCCTTCTCTTCTGCAGGCTGCACACCCCCAGCTCCCTCAGCCTCTCCTCATAGNCTATCCACCAGTAGCCCCAGGTCTATTTCTTTCTGACTGCTCTCCAGCCACTCTGTCCCCAGCCTGTAGTGCTGCTTGGGGTCGTTGTGGCCAAAGTGTAGAACCCTGCGCTTGGCCTTGTTCAATCTCATGTTCAATTGTAGTGGAGAACTGGGAAGTCCTGAATTTTACTGTAGTTTCAAGACAGTAGTTTGGACTTGATTGAAAATCAATGGTTAAATTCAGATTGCTTTGCCATCTACGTTTTAATCCAAACAGTAATGGACCACCCTGGCACTAATTGTTTTAAGAAAAACACTCTTTCTATTTTCATGTTTTGTTTACTGACTCACTTTAAAGAGAAAAATCATTATTTCTCCAGCCCTGCTGAAATCACAGCACTGGGTTGGTGGCTGGGGAGTGTGTTTCAGTTCAATAGGCCTTGACAATTCCAAAGAGGATTATTGCTCAGCATACTTAGGTCTTTTATGAAATTTAAAATATAATAAATTACAGCTGGGTTTGGGGTTGGTTTTTGTCTGTAAACCTCTCTTTGGAGTAAATGGGTAGGGAAAATGAAGTGGTTGTTTCACAGTCTGACTTAATGCAAAGTGTGGCCAGCAGCCTCCCTGTTGCTTATACTGGGGTCAAGACAATCATATTTTAGCATATTGCTGTACTTGACTACCTAAGGAGCAATCCTGTCTAATTCAATCCAGAGCAGGTCAGTAAATGATAGATTTTGTTTAGCTTGCAAGCATACTGATTTTCACAGTTCATTTACAGAAGAATCATGCAGCTCTGCATTTGAAGATGCTCCATTTGTTGAAGTCAGTGTGTCTCAGCGTTCCCAGTGAAAATGTGTGAGATGAAAAATACTGTTTTAATGGCTGCTTATTGTGGGAATATTTAGGGTGGAGAAATTGGGAACTTGAGCTCCTGTGGTTTGTGCAGAAACCATCTTTTGCTTGGGCTGAATATAACCAAATGTTTTTGCTGCATCTTGAGCTGTTAAGGCTTCTTATGGTTGTGTGGATGTGTCTGTCCTGCTGGTTGAGGATAGTCTTTCTCTAAACCTCTGAAAACAGGATCCATCTTTGCTACCACCCAGCCACATACTGGTACAGTTGCTTAGGACAGGGTGGGAGATGGGGATGAGTATCGGGGATTTTAACTGGAGCAGGGTAGATTTATGTTGGAGAGAAGGAGAAAGTTCTTCACAATGAGTGGTAAAATACTAGAGCGGGTTGCCCAGGGAGGCCTCATCCCTGGAGACATTCAAGATTAGACCTGATGTTGCCCTGGGCAGCCTGAGTTAGAGGTGTCTCTACTGACTGCAGGAGGGGAGTTAAACAAGATGACCTTCAAAGGTCTCTTCCAACCCAATGCAATCTGTAAGCTTGATGCTTACATGCTGGTGCAGGTGGTAACCCTTGGTGGTCTGTGTGCTGTGCATGCTGGACAGTAGAGCATAGAATCAGCCAGGTTGGAAGAGACCTCCGAGATCATCCAGTCCAACCTAGCACCCAGCCCTAGCCAGTCAACCAGACCATGGCACTAAGTGCCTCATCCAGGCTTTGCTTGAACACCTCCAGGGACAGTGACTCCACCACCTCCCTGGGCAGCCCATTCCAATGCCAATCACTCTCTCTGACAACAACTTCCTCCTAACATCCAGCCTAGACCCCCCCCTGGCACAACTTGAGACTGTGTCCCCTTGTTCTGTTGCTGGTTGCCTGGCAGAAGAGCCCAACCCCACCTGGCTACAGCCTCCCTTCAGGTAGTTGTAGACAGCAATGAGGTCTGCCCTGAGCCTTCTCTTCTGCAAGCTAAGCACTCTCAGGTCCCTCAGCCTCTCCTCACAGGGCTGTGTTCCAGGCCTCTCACCAGCTTTGTTGCCCTTCTCTGGACACCTTCCAGTATCTCAGCATCTCTCTTGAATTGAGGATGTGTCCTGTATGGTGGTGAAGTGTACACATGCAGCATCACGCACAGTTTTTGCAGGAAGAACTCATGCCTAAGATGTCAGCATTTACTGTGATGGCTTTTTCTTCAAACAGTAACTTTTTTGGTGCTTGCTGGTCAAAGTGGAGTGCAGGTTGTTGTGTGCACAAAGCTGAGGTGGAGAGTGGGAGGAAAGCTTTCTTCAGCATCTTGACTGATTTAACATCTCAGCCAAGTGCAATGTAGGCTGTACACAAGCAGCCTATTCTTTTGTGTCATTTATGTTTTACTAGAGTAAGCTAGAAAGTAGAGTACAGGTGGAGAGTGTTGCTGCTAGGTCACTGCTTGACCCACTGAAGTGTTGTGCTCTGGGTATGTGTGCTGGACCATTAGGAACAGCTTCTTAAATGATCTAAAGAAACCTGGCACAGTGATGAAGAACTATTAGTGTTACTCATCACATCTGAGCATGCACTTTGAGGCTTTCCCTTTATTAACATTAATTGAAGACCCTTTATGCTTTTTTTTGCTATTTCAAATCCAGTCATCCAAATGCTGTGAAAAATAGTGGTGAAAACTAACTCCAGTCCTTCAGAGCTGGAGTCAGGGGAATATACATTTAACTTTTTGGTTATTCTGTTGAGTTTTCTCTCTGCAGTTAACTATTTTGCCACAGGAAATTATATTCTCCATTGCCATAAGAGAGACCAGAGGGTATTTTTTTTAATAGTTCTAACTAATTGCTGCAATCTAGATACAACTTTAAACCAGCAGGATCAGAAATGGAGTAGAATAGGTGACTTAATGACTATATAGGTAGTTGTTGCCTATTAGTAAAATACTCTAGATTTGAATGTGGGATGTATTTTTTTTCTGGCACTTCCACAGTTACAGGAGAGAGTTCTTAACTGAGGATCTTCCTTAACTCTTATTGGCAGTGACTGTCTGCCTGGCCATATCATAGAATCAACCAGGTTGGAAGAGACCTCCAAGATCATCCAGTCCAACCTAGCACCCAGCCCTATCCAGTCAACTAGACCATGGCACAAAGTGCCCCATATGTTTCCAATTGGAAGCTTCTGGTTAGCTGATGAGGAGGATCTAATCTACACTGTGATGTAGTTTGAGCCCTGTAGTAGATGCTTAGCAGTGATGATAGGAAACCTTGCTTGTACTGGTGTGGCAGGGTCTCAGGGCTGTCACAAGTGTTCTTCTATTGCTGTAAAGCAATTAAATCCCACTGTACAGCTTTCTGTTGTTGCTTATGTAACAAAAAATAGGGATGGCTTAGGGCAGCCTCATTGGAGAGGTCAGCACTATATTAACTGTTAACAACCTGGTTGATTCTATGATAGGTTGGACTGGATGATCTTGGAGGTCTCTTCCAACCTGGTTGATTCTATGATAGGTTGGACTGGATGAACTTGGAGGTCTCTTTCAACCTAGTTGATTCTATGATAGGTTGGACTGGATGATCTTGGAGGTCTCTTCCAACCTGGTTGATTCTATGATAGGTTGGACTGGATGATCTTGGAGGTCTCTTCCAACCTGTTTGATTCTATGATAGGTTGGACTGGATGATCTTGGAGGTCTCTTCCAACCTGGTTGATTCTATGATTTATTGAGGTGGTGGAACAGGACTTTGTTCCACTAATGTTTTTGGCTGTTAAGTCCCTCCATCCACACTTCTCCTGTAAAACTTGGTCACTTTGAGTGATAAGGTGATAAGCTGTAGAGAAACCAGAGGTTTTTTAGAAGGAACAGGTGCTGCTCTCTCTTTTTTCTGCTGCTGCCAGCTATGGCTGGGGAGAAAGGTGAATCAAGGGCATGGTCACAGAAGGGAGGCCGTTCTGTTGAAGGTTGTACTTCATCACAGCCTTTCAACTGCCCTGAACACCCAGAATAATGCAGAAAGAGCCTGTGGCCAGCCCAGCATAGTGGTGGGATGCCCCATTAAAAGCCTTGTGCTCAAATCTGTTTCTGTGGATCTGAGACTGGAGCCAAGGAGCAGATCAGCGCTTGGTCTGCAGTGTCAGCCTTTTAATTTTTACAATGAGGGGTTTTCTGTTGTGGTTTTAATTACTTTATTTTTTGCAGAATGGAGTAATGCTTGAATAATTGGTAGGCTGCTGTTTCCACTTGGAGTTACAAGGGCACATTATTATAAATAATTGCCCTTGAAATGTGAACTTGCTCAGCGCTAACAATTTCTCCATCATGTTGATCTGTACTGAATTTAAGCTTCACTTCATTGGTCCATACAGAGGAATTCTTAATGATGTCAGTTGTTTCCTTTTTAACCTTGGGATTTAAGAATATGTTGCCTTAGAGTTATTAAAAGGCAATTGGAAATCTTTCTGCTACTTCACAGGGGGATATATTTAAGCATTGATTGATTGAAGTTCCAACCAGAGAGTAGCCTTGCCACTGTTGAAAGTGACCTAGTAAGTAAGCCCTAGTTTTGAGCAGTGCTGCTGGCTTCTGGATCATTCAGGTCTGCATCTGGCTCTTTAGGAGAATTCCTAATGTTTTTGTACATGAACTGGCATTCGTTACACACTGGTGCTGGCTCCAGCTCTTTCCTTTCCATCTGTCCTAGTTTTTTCTTGTACTGACTAAATATATCAAGTGTGGGTTTTTAAGTGTGCAGATGAAGGTATGAAGATGAATATCTGAGTTGGACAGTCTAGGTGGAAAGAATGAGGCTTGGAACTTTTCTCTCCTCTTTTGTAGAAAGGTGCCTGTAAATATGTGAAGTGAGTCATCTGTTAGCATAATGGCTTGAAGAGAGTAAGGGGTGTGATTTACTCAGGGTTTCTAAGTGTTTTAATGTCAGTGTCCTTCCAGTGAAGATGAAGCCACAAGATACAGGGAAGTGACGCTTTCCCTGACACCACAGATAAAGCAGTAGGTGACTATTAATATCAGTTATCTTTTCCAGTCATGCTTTCCTATGTCTGGATCTTATGAAATGGACACTAGAGTGATTTAAATCAATAGCAGATATTACTGAGCAATATCTCCAGAAGGGCTCCTCAATTCAAGAGAGATGTTGAGATACTGGAACGTGTGCAGAGAAGGGTGATGAAGCTGGAGAGAGGCCTGGAGCACAGCCCTGTGAGGAGAGGCTGAAGGAGCTGGGGGTGTGCAGCCTGCAGAAGAGGAGGCTCAGGGCAGAGCTCGTTGCTGTCTATGACTAACTGAAGGGAGGCTGTAGCCAGGTGGGGTTGGTCTCTTCTGCCAGGCAACCAGCAACAGAACAAGGGGACACAGTCTCAAGTTGTGCTGGGGGAGGTCTGAGCTGGATGTTAGGAGGAAGTTGTTGTCAGAGAGAGTGATTGGCATTGGAATGGGCTGCCCAGGGAGGTGGTGGAGTTGCTGTCTGTGGAGGTGTTCCAGCAAAGCCTGGATGAGGCACTTAGTGCCATGGTCTGGTTGATTGTCCAGGACTAGGTGCTAGGTTGGAGTGGATGATCTTGGAGCTCTCTTCCAACTAGTTGATTCTGTGGTAAGGTTTAGTGGCAATGGCATTGGAGTCTGTTAGTAGTAAAGTTGATCAGCTTACAGCCGGAAAGGGAACCAACAGTCCAAAACAGAGACTCCTATCTTGATATTTGAATGTTTTTCGTGTTTGTTCTCCCACTCATGAGCACAAATATTTGCCTTAATAACTAATGAGTGGATTAACTGATAGGCAAAAGGTTAGATTTATGAAAGCTCAGCTACAATTCATGCCGAGTGCTGCATGTGTGCTTGATTTCATTCTCTCTTACATTTTCTTGTGCCCAGCTCTTTTCTCTGGGGGGAGTTGCGCAGTTGGAAAACCAGAAATTTGAAGATGCTTCAAGGTGACCTTCTTGTGGCCTTCCACTATCTGAAGGGGGCCTACAAAAAAGCTGGAGAGGGACTTTTTAGGATATCAGGGAGTGACAGGACTAGGGGTAATGGAGCAAAGCTGGAGATGGGTAGGTTCAGACTGGACTTGAGGAGGAAGTTGTTCAGCATGAGAGTGGTGAGAGCCTGAAACGGGTTGCCCAGGAAGGTGGTTGTGGCCCCATCCCTGTCAGTGTTTAAGGCCAGGCTGGATGAGGCTCTGGCCAGCCTGATCTAGGGGAGAGTATCCCTGCCTATGGCCGGGGGGGTTGGAACTAGATGATCCTTTTGTTCCCTTCCAACCCTGACTGATTCTATGATTATTTAAGTCAGATATTGGAATCTTCAGGCAAACAAGGTATCCCAGTCCAGTGCTTCAGGTAGATGAAGAGGATGGCTGCTTGCTCCTTGAAGTTTGGGGTATGATTGGGGTAGTACTTGCTATTCCTCAAAATGTCATCCTGGGGGCAGACCTCATTGCTGTCTACAACTACCTGAAGGGTGCTTGTAGCCAGGTGGGGGTTGGTCTTCTCCCAGGCAACCAGCAAAAGGACAAGGGGACACAGCCTCAAGTTATGCCGAGGGAGGTATAGGCTGGATGTTAGGAGGAAGTTCTTCACAGAGAGAGTGATTGGCATTGGAATGGGCTGCCCAGGGAGGTGGTGGAGTCACTGTCCCTGGGGGTGTTCAGGAAAAGCTTGGATGAGGCACGTAGTGCCATGGTCTAATTGACTGGATAGGGCTGGGTGCTAGGTTGGACTTGGATCATCTTGGAGGTCTTTTCCAACCTGATTGATTCTATTCTAACTACTGGAGTGAGAGTGAGTAGCAGTGAATGGAAACAGGGCAGAAATCTGCATCCCTGTGTCTATGAATGAAACAAATGCTGAAAAGACGATGCAAACAGATATCCATCCTAGAATCATAGAATATGAAGAACTGGATACTTAAAATCCCTTTAAACAGTAACTATTGCAATGTTGGCAATGTGCTTGGTATCTTCTGGTCGGTGGAATGCTATTTCTGGCAGATTACTACCAACACACTAAGGTCTTCTATGATACTGAGTGACTTTGTAGCCATTTTAAAAGGACTTGCATGTAGCTCTTAAAGTTTATGGAATGCTCTTTGGATTGTTTCATCTCTGCAGATGAGGAGATCTGGAGGGGTGAGGAAAGGTATTCATCAACACTGGTGTGGTCAGGGTGTTGTGAATTCCTCAGGTTCCCTGCAGCTTATCCCCCATCTTGCCTCCAAGGGGAACATGGATGGAAATGGTGCGTTAATTAGACTCACGATGAGGGCTTGGTATTTGTAGGTAGAACAGGGACCACTGTGTGCTAGTTTGAAGCTAGCTAGAATGTTTTGGTGAGAAGGCCTAGATCATAGGCTGTGAAATGAAAACAGTGGTGATGTCTGCTTCCCTCATGGTCTTGCTGAGATGTGTAGAAAGGAAAAGCAAAACATAGATAAAGTCACTTGCTCACTTCGCTCTGGGCTTTGCTTTTGGCTCTTGGCCTGCTGGGGAGCTGGGGCTGCTGGCTGAACTCCATCTTACTCTCTAACTTCACCCTCCATTTGCTTTGGCTGATTCACCTTTATGGGTTGGACTTGATGATCTATGAGGTCTCTTCCAACCTTGGTGATACTGTGATACCTTGCTTCTTACTCCCTCTGGCCAAACCTTCATTCTTCCTTGCGACTGGAGTAAGGTTGAGAGGGGTAGGAGGAAGGTGAGGGGGTGGTTGGGAGCCCCTCCTGGGGACTCAGGTTTCTGGGAGGGGAGTTGTGTTTCTGTATTGCCTTTTTACCTTGTCTATTTCTGTCTATAACTGTATATACTGTAAATATCTGCTTGTAAATTGTGCCAGCTGTAAATATAAGCTTCATTCAATTTCCAGAGCTGGCTGAGTCTAGTCTGGGTGATTTCTAAAGTGGGGGGAGGGGGGGGCAGGGGACACCCAAACCACTACACAGTGGAGCACTTTGAGTTCTGACTTTCTTCTACCCTCTTTCCCAAAAGCTTCTTGTCCTCTGACTCAATATATCTAGTCAGCCAGCAGGACATCTGCTTTTCCTTATGGATGGAGGAGCATCTGAGGAAGGTGACCAGCTCTTGGGCCTTTTCTAAGGGAGAGCTACAACATGATGCTGAGCAACTTTGCTGAACCATCTGCTGGGATTTTTTCTTTTCCCCTTTTTTTGATAAAATCAGAGAACATTAGAATGGAGAAATGATTCTTCACTTTAAGTGAATTGACTTCTTCATTTTATCAGTGTCGTAACCTGATTTAAAGCAGGCAAACTAAACCAGCTTTAAGAGGGAGAGGTTTTATGTTTATCAGCCATATGCTATAGTGGACTTTTAATGTATCAGTTTCTATCACATTTTATCTGTAGGAATTTTCTTACTACTTTTTTTCCCATTTAAAATCTGAGGCAAGCTGCCAAGATCAGGAGGTTGCAGATGATGCAGCTGTGTTAAAGTGGGAGGGAGAAGGTTTGTAGTGGAAATCATAGTTTGGGGTAAGAAACTTGCTGAATTAATTGAGGCTGAGTTGTAGTGGAAAACACACATCACTACCTGTGTCTTGGGGTTTTTTCCACTTCCAAGTGATGTGTGAGACATAAGGTTTTAAGTCTCCTTGATGTATAATCGTTGGTTTATGGGATAAAAAAAAAGCAAAGATAAAACTGGGAGAAGAGAAGGTAAACAAAACTAATTTAGCAGCTAGGAAGGAAGGAGATATGGTTAAGAAGAGAGGTAATTTAAATTTGTTTAATCCTTTCTAGATTTGAAAGATTTTGGGGATAACAAGTGAAAATTTGTAGGTGTCAAAGTGACTTAGCTTTTTCAGAGCTCTAATCTTTGAGCTAAGGGTGATGTAGAGGGGATCAAATCACCTATATCCTTGATGACCCTTTAATTAAGCCTCTATCAACTCTGATTTTGGCCATTGTAGGTCTGACAAATGGCTGTGCTGGCATCACCTAAGAAGTGAATAATGAGTAGGTGAGGCTCCAGGCTAAATCAGCATTGCTTCTGGAAAAAAACAACATCCCTGTAATTGACCCCTCTGATTTCTAAATGATGAAGTCTTTTAGGGTGGAAACCAGAACTCTACTTTCTAAGATTTGTATTCCTTCATGTGAGGTCTTCAACTGTGCAGCCTCTAGTATCTGTTTGAGCATTTAAGCCTATGTTTTATCACCATGCACCTCCTCCAGATAAAGATTTATTGATTCTACAGGGATGCTCTAAATGGTCATTAGGTTCCTGTGCATGTCATTAGCGGTGTATGAAGAGCCTTCATTTGTACAGCAAACTTTTTACACCGTAGGAAATGCTCTTCTCTTCTTGTAAACTGAAGATCATTCCTACAGAATGGAGAGAGATATGTAGGTGTTTGACCAGAAGGTTCCCTGATAAAGCTGGCAGGGAGCAGCTGGTTACACTACTGCTATAAACTTTTCCCCCCCTTTCCCTCTTCCATCTGGGCTGAGTGGCAGTTTCTGTGGACTTGTACTTAGACCAGTGCTGAATCACAGAATGATAGGGGTTGGAAGGGACCTTCAGAGATTGATTCCAACTCCCCTGCCAAAACAGGATCACCAAAGGCAGGCTGGATAGGAATGCATCCAGGTGGATTTTGACTCTCCACAGAGGGAGACTCCACAACCACTCTGGGCAGCCTTTTCCAGTGCTGTCAACTTCTCCATTAAAAAGTGTCTCTGTATGTTGAGGTGGAACCTCTCTATGTTCTAGCTTGTACCATTGTTTCTTACCCTGTCACTGGGCACCACCAAAAAGAGCCTGGCACCTCCATTTTTGACACCCACCCTTCAGGTATTTATAGATGTTAAGATATCCTCTCAGCCTTTGCTTCTCCAGACTTGGCCCCAGGCCTTGCTATCTTTCTTTGTAGGATAGATGTTCAAGTTCTGCAGCCATCCTTGTAGCAGAAGCTGTGGAGCCCAGTGCTGCTGTATGCAGGTCTGATGAGCTCTGTTGCCATCACCCAGCTGTGATGGAAGTGCACTTAAACATGTTTTTCTTCTTGACAAGATAAAGGGCAGCAGCTGCTCATGTGTAACACTTTTCCCATTCTTAGACATTTATTTGTTTGTCTGTTTTCTACTCTTGACTAAGCAAGAGTTAGCTTTTGTCCCAGAAGTAGCTAAATTAATGTAAACAGGAGATATTTTCCTGTTCTTCCCTCACTTTTGAGGGTCTGCCCTTTCACAAAGCACTTTCCCTCTTGCTACTTGTCTATTACTGTTGTACAGTGAAAAGGCAATGAAGCCTTGCAGAGGGCTGGCAAATGATTTGTGGAATCAAATACAATTACTGAAGTAGTTGCATGTATACAGTAGTTTTCCTTTTTGTATGTTTAGTTTAGTCTCTTTGTAGATTTTGGAGTTTATCCATTTCTTACTCTAATTGTTGCAACAATTAGAATCTCATGTTGGTCATCTTTGCTGTTGTGGTGCTCAAGAAACCAAAAATCTGTGTGACTCTGATAAAGAGCTGTTTCTAGTGCTTTAGAAGCTAAGGGTTTTGTCTGCTTGGGCATTGTTTTTTCCTAGATAAGATCTCTACCGTTTGCATTTAAGCTTCTGTGACCATTACATGGAGAACAAGTTGGGTTTCTTCCCCTTTTCTCCTTTGGAGAATAACAAAAGGTGGTGGATTTTGCTTGGCATTTTGTTTTGCAGTGAGTTCTTCACTGTCTTTAACTGTAGTTTGCACACTGGGGAGTTCCAGTATTCCATCAGGTAGATGTAGATCTGAAAGCCCTTCTGCAAAGCAGCTGAAATAAGTGAATCTTCAAAAGCACAGCCTGAGAACTGGCCCCTGTGAAGCTGCTATGGTGAGTGCTGTACTTTCACCTGACATTTGATACCAATGTTGTGTTTTCTCTGAAGTGGTGATGGAGGTATTTAGTGCCTCTTCATAAAAACGCTGTAATCCAGAAAAGGAGGATCCTGGGCTGTTCTCAGCTTTTTCCATGTTTTCTTCAACTTCCAAAAGGTGCATGGTGGTTTTCTTGTATTCATTCATCAATCAAATTGAGCTTTGATGCATCTTGATCAAGACTCTTTGTAACACGTTCAAAGTTTTGAACACATCCAGAACATTCTTCTAACAAGACAGGGATAAAAAGTCTTGTGGGTTCATCGGTTTACTTTCAGACAAAAATCTAAACAGTTAATTCTAAATATCCTTTTTTGACTGCAGTTACTACACTATTTCTACAAGTAGTTGTCAGTCTCCACATAGAAAGTGTGAAACAGTCTCTTGCTCATACTTTTTCAAAGCTGGAGTTCATATGCAGATGTTCCCATGTCATGCAAAATAAAATGTCAAGAGAAGTAAACATTGGTTGGATTTTTTTTCTTGGTTGGGTTGTTTGTTGTTTCTTTTTTCCTCTCTTGGCTTATATATCAGGAACAGTGTGGCCAGTAGGACGAGGGAGGTTATTCTGCCCCTGTACTCAACACTGGTCAGGCCACACCTTGAGTACTGTGTCCAGTTCTGGGCTCCTCAATTCAAGAGAGATGTTGAGGTGCTGGAAGGTGTCCAGAGAAGGTCAACAAGGCTGGTGAGGGGCCTGGAGCACAGCCCTGTGAGGAGAGACTGAGGGAGCTGGGGTTGTTTAGAGGAGGCTCAGGGGTGACCTCATTGCTGTCTACAACTACCTGAAGGGAGGCTGTAGCCAGGTGGGGTTGGTCTCTTCTGCCAGGCAACCAGCAACAGAACAAGGGGACACAGCCTCAAGTTGTGCCAGGGGAGGTCTAGGCTGGATGTTAGGAGGAAGTTGTTGGCAGAGAGAGTGATTGGCATTGGAATGGGCTGCCCAGGGAGGTGGTGGAGTCACCGTCCCTGGAGGTGTTCAAGCAAAGCCTGGATGAGGCACTTAGTGTCATGGTCTGGTTGACTGGATAGGGCTGGGTGCTAGGTTGGACTGGATGATCTTGGAGGTCTCTTCCAACCTGGTTGATTCTATTCTATTTCATTGGTAAAAGGGTAGAATTACAGTACTCAAGAGGTATCTGTCCCAAGTGCAACTTAACTTTCAAACTGTTTTGATAGCACTGGCTGAATGTACTCCAGAGTGAAAAGTTGTATAAGCTCCTTATCAGAAGCTAAGCAGCTTAAGGAAGTTGCAAAGCTGTAGCACCTTGTGCTTCCTGCTGCTGTGAGCTGTTTTGACATCTTCCCCCAGCATCTGAAAGTCTTAATGTTACAGATTGTGATAAATTGCCCAGTTAACTGCTCATACCTGAATGTTACCTTGAAAGAACAAAAAGCTTCCAGCATTTTGAATAGTTGTGTTTAAAAAAAAATGGGGGGGGGGGGGGGGTTGACAAAATGTGTGAAATTGATAGAAAATGGTAATGAGGTTTGAGATTAAACCTGAAGTTGTCCTCCAGTCTGCTTTCATTCTGAGGTGGACTCTCAATTGTTCCATGCAAAGTAGCCATGAGTTCTGGTTTGGGTTATTTGATACCTCATGAGGTATCCACTGCCTTTCTGAGAACCTCAGATATTGTTGTGGTGGAAGTTTTCAGGTTCTTCCTAGAGCTTTTTACATTACAGTAAGGAAAGACTTACATGTAAGCCCCAAACATATAAATCACTAACAACAAAGATATGCTTTGTCTTTTGTGTCAAAGGATGCTCTCGTTACAGGAGGTAATACTCTGCAATGCCACTTAAGAGAACCAGGCTTGGAATTTTTAGTTGCTGCATACAGCATCATCCAGAAGGGGAAAATCACATTTGTTTTCTCTGCAGGTATCTTAACAAAATAAGTAGAAGAAAATAATCTCCCTTTGTCCTTATGACCCTTTACAATACTATAAGGAAAGGAATCTTCTCCCAGCCTTTAGTTTCCTATGGCAAGTGGGAAGAATCAGCATTTCCATGATATTTTCAGAGACAAATTCAAGTGCATCAGTCTGGGGAGTAAGCACAGAATCATAGAGTTTCTTAGATTGGAAAAGACCTTCAAGCTCATCGAGTCCAATCATTAGTTTCACACTGACAAGTGCTTGGCTAAACCAAATCCCTCAGTGCAACATCTAATCACTGTGGTCGGAAAGGATCATCAGGATCATNTAAGGTCCCCTGTCAGCCTCCTCTTCTCCAGACTAAACACCCCCAGCTCCCTCAGCCGCTCCTCATAGGTCATGTTTGCCAGACCTCTCCCCAGCCTCACCACCCTTCTCTGCACCCACTCCAGCACCTCAATGTCCTTCCTATACTGTGGTGAACAAAACTGGACATAGTACTGGAGCTGTGGTCTCACAAGTGTGGAGTACAGGGACATGATCACCTCCCCACTCCTGCTGGTCACACCATTGCTGATCCAGGCCAGGATGCTGTTGGCCTTCTTGAATTTTTCTTCTAATTGAAATTTCCCCCAGCTCTAAACTTGTAAAAACCTGTTGTATGTTTCTTTGTTTTCTGAAAGACTCAGTGACTTGTCCAATAAGCCTAATTAAGGTGATAATGAACATATCAATCTTGGATGAATTTATTCCTGTGCTTCCTGGGAAGTAACATTAACTAGTGATTGGAATTAGTGAAATGACCCAAGCAAAAAGAAGTTGTTTGAGATACAAAGAGTAGAGAACACAGATGAAATGTCCATGTTGCAGTGATGCTACACAGATTTATACTTTACATATGTTAAGTTTAACCTGTGGTGGCCTTATTGAATATGCAGTCTTACGCTTCTGAATCAGAGGGTAGAGAATTCATAGTCTGTGTTTTTTCTTTTCTTTTTTGACCCCAACCAGGTCAGATTTTGCTTTGGCAACAGGGAAAAATGATTTTTTTTCCCTGGACATAGTTAGTAAATGATGGCAAAAGGTGGTTCTATCAAAGTCTCAGTTATGAGAAGTCACATTTAATATTTACATGAATCATAGGATCACAGAATGTTAGGGGTTGGAAGGAACCCAAAGAGATCATCAAGTCCACCCCCCCTGCCAGAGCAGGACAATGCTATCTAACACAGATTACAGAGGAACACATCCAGAAAGGCCTTGAAAGGCTCCAGAGAAGGAGACTCCACGACCTCTCTGGGGAGCCTGTGCCAGTGCTCTGTGACCCTTATGGTAAAGAAGTTCCCCCTTGTGTTGAGGTGGAACCTCTTTTGCTGCAACTTACACCTGTTGCTCCTAGTCCTATCCCAGGGAGCAAGTGAAAAAAGCAAAGAGTCAACCCCAATTACCTGGAGAAAGGTGGAAGGAGTCTGGTGGGGTCTGTTTCTACAGCTGCTGTTGCATGAAACTGGTTCCTCTCTCTGACAGGTACAAGCTGTGTCCTGTGGTGCTGGCTCCAGTCCCTATTTAATCTGCAAATGCAGGCAACTCCAATTCTGGGCACGCTTGTTATTTGTGTTGTTTATCTGGTTCCTTTGCAAATCCTCCTGAGTGATGTGTGATTCTGATAAATCCCCAAGTGTTTTTCTGTGTTGTGTGGAGGACTTTGGGAGAGGGAAGAATCCAGCCCTTCTTTGTTGCTCTGGGATATACTTTACATTGTGCCCCTGGTGAAGGGCCTGGAACACAAACCCTATGAGAAGAGGCTGAGGGAGCTGGGGGTGTGCAGCCTGCAGAAGAGGAGGCTCAGGGGGGACCTTATTGCTGTCTACAACTACCTGAAGGGAGACTTTATATGGGTGGGGTTGATCTCTTCTCCCAGGCAAGCAGCAACAGGACAAGGGGACACAGTCTCAAGTTGTGCTGGGGTAGGTCTAGGCTGGATGTTAGGAGGAAGTTGTTGGCAGAGAAAGTGATTGGCATTGGAATGGGCTGCCCAGGGAGGTGGTGGAGTCACCGTCCCTGGAGGTGTTCAGGAAAAGCCTGGATGAGGCACTTAGTGCCGTGGTCTGGTTGACTGGATAGGGCTGGGTGCTAGGTTGGACTGGATGCTCTTGGCGGTCTCTTCCAACCTGATTGATTCTATTCTAATTCTTTTTTAACTAAGACAGCAGTACTTTTAGAGACAAAATCCCAGCAAGGCTGTATTGTCACTTGATGATGGTGCCATCATGGTATTCTTCTTCTCCACCGTATCAAATATATGCAGATTCAATTAATAGTACAGGAATATGAAAGAAGTCTTGAAAGCCTCTTTTAACATGAGGCTTTGAAAACTTCTGCTTCCTGAATTCATTGTGTGTTCAGGTGGCTTTAATGCTCTAATAGTCAAAAAAGGCTCCAAAATCCTTTGTAGGACTAAAATTACTTTTCATGACTTATAAACACGAGCACTGTAGGCACAGCTTCACCTAATCTTCTACAAGATTTTTCATAGTGGAGTTTATACTTTAGTGATAATGCTTAAAGCTAGGGCTAATACTTGTGGATTCATAGAGTGGTTTGGGTTGGAAGGGACCTTAAAGATCATCTGAATCCAACCCTCTTGTCATGGGCACTAGCCCAGGTTGCTCAAGGCCTCTTCCAACTTTGCCTTGAACACTTCCAGGGAGGGAGCATCCACAACCTCCCTGGGCAACCTGTTCCAGTGTCTCACACACTCACTGTGAACAGTTTCTTCCTCATCTGCCCTTATCATGCTTCAATCCATTCCTTCTCAAACTTACAAACCTTTAAAGTGTATTCATATAATCTTTAAAGCTCTGTTTCAGCATGCACGTTTCACCTTCCCTTTGCTGTGCAGTGAAGGATGCAGAAGTCTCACAAATATTTTAGTTGCTGTGCAGTGAAGGATGCAGAAGTCTCACAAATATTTTAGTGATGTACCTTTTGTACTGTATATCACAGTTTGGACCATGCCATTTTCACTCCCTGGAGGTGTTCAAGGCCAGGTTGGATGAGACCTCAGCAACTTGATCTGGCGGAAGGTGTCCCTGTCCATAACAGGTGGGTTGGAACTGGATGATCTTTAAGGTCCTTTCCAACCCAAGCTATTCTATGAACTTAACCCATGTTGAGAGGCACAGCTACCCATTTTTCATAGATAATTGTTTCCCCTGATGAAGGTAACTCCAGAAAATTGTGATGCAGAAGCTCTCTTTCTGTAGGCAGTGGAAAGTGGTTAAGTGATGTTCAAGTAGGTCTTAGAGGGTTAAGAAAAAGTACTAGGCTTGTCCAGGACTCTTTACTCCTTTTGACTCTAACACAAGAAAATCCAAATTCAGTGACAGATTGAAGCTCTGTAACATGTCTGTGGTGTAACTGTTCATAAAGGATTTTTGTTGTCTTCTGGCTGCTGCTTCCCCTCCTGGCTGAAGACACGGATATGTTGTTAAACTACACAAACAGTTTCCGCTCAGTGCTTTAACTAAAAGGTGGTTGTGTATCTTGCTAAAGGGAGGAAAGCAGCTTGGCTGCTTTGTAGCCTGTGGCAGAAGGGCTGAGCGTTCTGGTTCAGTGGGTTTATTGGTTCTTAAAGAATTATGAATTTAGTTTAAGGTCACTTCTGCAAAAGTGCTTCCTCTTGGCCCCACAGTGCACGATTAATAGTGAGAGCGGTGCCAAGTGCGGTGTGACACGAAGTGAACCTTGGAGATCCAGAAGAAAAAACAGCATCTTCTGGGGTCTGGGGCTTCTTGCTGCTTTATTGTCACCGTGGAAAAGAATTCTTCTTCTCTGAAGAAAAGGTAAAGGGATATGTGGGAAGTGAAGCTTTTCAGTTAGAAAAGCTCCAAGTGTAGGTTTGCTGAAGTTTCAGACTTGCTTTGGCTCTGTAAATGATTTCAGAACAGTGTTAGGAAGACGAAAGAAACCTCTTGAACTTCCAAAACATTAAATTTGGGGTTGTTCTTGCATCCCTCTCTCTGCTGCAAACTCCATGTGCTCTCTCCTGATGGCTCTTCTGCAGGTTTGTTTTCCTGCCAGGGCACTCAGCAAGCTACTCAATACTTTACAAAACACTTCACATCCCTTCTCCTGTTCTTTTCTTCCCATGCTTTTTTGAACTTCTGTCAGACAGAGATTTCCTAATTTTGAATTCAGTTCCCAAGTCAAGGATTTGATTATTTGCTTTAATTTCTCTTTTATTTTCAGCTCTTTAGATATCCTTGAGTTCATTGTGCCTGAACGTTAGCTTGTTATTGCTTTCTGCTCCTGCCAGTTTGGTTTGCTGCTTTATGAACCAAAGCTGTCGAACTTACCCAGCAAAGCTGATGTAGTCTGTATCACATCTAACCTTGTGCTGATGTTTAGAGAGATCTTGTTAAGTCATTTTAAACACTTCATTTTGTGAAGGCTGCTTTTTTTTTTTCAGTAGCCTGCAAGTGAGGCCTTGCTACACAGGAAGAATTAAAGAGGATGTTTTTGCGGCTGCAGATCAGCTGTGGTTGCATGCATTAATTTTGGGATAGACCCTGAAATTCCTCTTGTAGTATCAGTGGAAGAGAACTCAGTTGATATTTAACCTCTAGTATTCTGCTTTTTTCATATTAGTGGCCTTATGCTGAGACTTGGTTCCTGCCAGGACGCAAAAGTGACGAGATCATAGAATCAACCAGACTGGAAGAGACCTCCATGCTCCTCCAGTCCAACCTAGCACCCAGCCCTGTCCAGTCAACCAGACCATGGCACTAAGTGCCTCATCCAGGCTTTGCTTGGACACCTCCCTGGGCGACTCCACCACCTCCCTGGGCAGCCCATTCCAATGCCAATCATTCTCTCTGTGCAGAACTTCCTCCTAACATCCAGCTTAGACCTCCCCCAGCACAACTTGAGATTGTGTCCCCTTGTTCTGTTGCAATAATCTCTAAATTATGCAAAACTGGCATTACCTGCTGGCATTTAGTTGCTCATAGTATTTTCTCTTCCTTCCCTTTGCTTTCCATCACAACAGTCTGGGTACTCTCCTTCCAGTTGAAAAAGCAAATAAAGGAATGATGAAATTCATACTGCAGGGATGTGTGGGGCAAAAGAGAGACAGTGAAGAGTAAAGAAGTGTTCTGTTAAAGCAAAGAATTCAAAGGTGCCATGGTCTGTGGTCTTAATAGTAGCCATAAAATGATCAGATTGTGTTTAACAGTGCACTGTCTTCAGCAAGCTAATCAGCCACACTAATCAACTGAACATCTGTAATGGCTTGAACATATTCTCCAGTGGGCGTTTTTCTGCCTCCTAGTTCAGTTTAAGTGTGGCTTCTTGTGTGGGTTTTTTTTTTTCCTGCTACAATCTCACTTTGGGGTTAATAATTCTGCTCCCAGTTTGAAATTTGACTAAAATGTAATAATAAAGTTTTCAGGCAGCATCTCATAGTTTCTGCTTTTAAAAAGCTTTGCATAAAGATCTGTGAGCATTTTAGTTCTCTTTGTAAGAGAGGCAAGTCTCTGGGGGTGAATAACGTCTTTAAAAGTGAGACTTCGTAGGCATCAGCGCAGATTAAGCTGCTTTGGTCTCAAGAAAGGGGGGAGGAGGTGCAAACCTCCTGAAATGGGTTCAGCTCTAGCCATTCAGCTGTGACTTGGAGCTTTTCTTTCCTTTCACATCAGTGCTCTATGCTGCAGGGGATTATTTTCTTGCATGTGACTGAGCGAGATAATCACAGATAGGATAGATTAAGGATACCTGTGGCCATATCTCCTGAAGCTGTTGCCTTGCTAAAATTGGTGAATTCTTCTATCTGGCTCCTCTATTCCCAGGCTATGGATAGATCAAAAGAATAAGAAAAGGCTGGTAAGGCTGTCTAGAAAATGTTATTTCATTTCTTTCACCTTTTTTGTGCTCCCCTTGTTTACCAATACTCAAAGCATGTGTGGTAGTTTGCTTTATTAGTATCTTATTTGGGAATTGATATTTTCCCTTGCACCATTAGACAATAAATCTCATTACCCATTGTATGTTACCTGCCAAGCTGCAAACAAGGGTGCCTGTGGAACATGTGGGGAAACTAGGGCTGGCCCTTAACTTTGCAGGGTGAAATCTCAGCTTGGGGCATGCAATGATGCATTCTCCCAGTGCTGTTTTTCTGTTCTCTTCAGCCGTATATAAGGTGGTTTGAGAGTTATTCCCTGTCAGGCAACTGCTCATGTAGTGCACCAAGTATGGCCTAGCATTAAGCTTAGCTTCTCCATTGCTGGAGGCAGTTTGAAGATGCATTGGGCTTTGGAGCAGAAGACTCTCCAGAGAAGCCTTTTGCTGTTGGCTTCCCCACACAAACTCCTCCACGGATCACCACTGACTGATGTTTCCAATAAAATCTATCCACTGTGTACATGTGGGTTTAAAGGCTGTTGTACTTGGAGATGTGTGCTGACCTTAAAAACAAGGATTTACAGATAGTTCAGTGATGTATGTGATGCCTCACCCTTGCCTGCCATGTAGATGTCTAATAGCTAAAAAAGAAACAACAAAAGATCCCCTGTGTTCACCTGAGGGCTTCTTCCTCTGCTTATTTGGCCATGAGGCAGAAAACAAGCCTGTGGGGTCTGTCTCAGGTCAGCCTGCCTGTAGGTCATCTCTTCCTTTAGACTGCCTTCTGCTTGGAGAGAGAGAAAAAACAAAATGAGTGAAGCACCTAGAAAGATAAATTTTCTCGAGTGGAGCAGTGTGTCTCAGCAATGTTTGCATCCATTTGATGTCATTGTAGTTCTAGGGAGTTTCTCTTGCTATTAGTCAAGAGGAAACAACCATTTAGTGTAATGGTAAAATAGAATCATGGAATCAGTCAAGGTTAGAAGGGACCACAAGGACCATCTAGTTCCAACCCCCTTGCCATGGGCAGGGACACCCTAGCCTAGATCAGGCTGGCCACAGCCTCATCCAGCCTGGCCTTAAACACCTCCAGGGATGGGGCCTCAACCACCTCCCTGGGCAATCCATTCCAGCCTCTCACCACTCTCATGCTGAACAACTTCCTCCTCACCTCCAGGCTGACTCTCCCCACCTCCAGCTTTGCTCCATTTCCTCCAGTCCTGTCACTCCCTGATAACCTACAAAGTCCCTCCCCAGCGTTTTTGTAGGCCCCTTCAGATCCTGGAAGGCCTCAAGAAGGTCACCTGGGAGCCTCCCTCCTCCAGACTGAACAGTCTCAGCTCTTTCAGCCTGTCCTCACAGCAGAGCTGCTGCAGCCCTCTGAGCATCCTCCTGGCCCTTCTCTGGACACACTCCAGCATCTCCACATCGCTCTTGTACTAGGGGCTCCAGAACTGGATGCAATACTCCAGGTGGGGTCTCACCAGAGCAGAGGGGGAGAATCACCTCCCTCAACCAGGTGGCCACACTTCTCCTGCTGCAGCCCAGGCTCTGGTTGGCTTTCTGGGCTGCAAGTGCACACTGCTGGCTCATGTTGAGCTTCTCATGCACCAGCATCCCCATGTCCCTCTTCTCAGGGCTGCTCTCTAGACAGTTACTGCCCAGCCTGGATTTGTGCTTAAGATTGTCTCTACCCAGATGCAGGACCTTGCACTTGGTCTTGTTGAACCTCACGAGGTTGGCTTGTGTCCACCTCCCCAGCCTATCAAATACTAAATTTGCAGTTTTAAGCCTACAAATCTACCAGAGGAGCCATGTAAGGGAATAATTACATATGTTAGAGTCATGTAATGCAGTTGTTTGGGTTTGTTTCTACTATCCTTATAATGACTTGCTGCTAAAGCTTATGTAAAAAGCCCACTTAATGGTTAAAAATGTACATCTGACAAATTAGACACAGAATGGATGGGTTCTCTCCTAAACTAGTTTAAATTCTCAGCTTAATGAAAAGTTGGGATAGAAACATTGCACTTCTGCATGCACTCCTGTAATGAGAGAGACAAGAAAGGCTGGAGTGTACATTTTGAGTATCTTTGGGACTAAGAGCAGCAATATTTGTTGCACAGAGCTTTGCAGTTCAGAGTCATTTCTTCTCATGAAAAGTTACTTAAGCACAGAGGTCTATTGGTTTGGTGCAGTCTGTTGTGGAGAGCATTTCTCTGCATTGTGTGTGCTTTTTGAATTGCAGCTGTCTGACCAAGTGCTATGTCAACACTTCGAGTGGATTGACTCTGTTGCTGTTTGGTTTGATGACATTTAGTGCTCTGGCTATGCTTAGGGTTTTTGTTTTGTTGGTTGGGTTCTTTAAATCTTTTTGTGTTGGGAGAGAGCCTGGGAAATATTTAAGGAGGTTGGAATTTCTTTGTTTCATTTTTAGAATAGAATAGCATCAACCAGATTGGAAGAGACCTTCAAGATCATCCAGTCCAACCTAGCACCCAGCCCTATCCAGTCAACTACACCATGGCACTAAGTGCCTCATCCAGGCTTTTCTTGAACACCCCCAGGGATGATGACTCCATCACCTCCCTGGGCAGCCCATTCCAATGCCAATCACTCCCTCTGCCAACAACTTCCTCCTAACATCCAGCCTAGACCTCCCCCAGCACAACTTGAGGCTGTGTCCCCTTGTTCTGTTGCTGGTTGTCTGGGTGCTTACAGTCTATGACTACTTCATAGTGTTTCATTGCTCCCTCCGTGCCTCACTGAAGGTAAGTAAAGCTGTCTGAATTTCGGTTACTGAGTTTTGAACCATCTTTCAAGTGTGGGATGAGTTTTAGTTGTCCCACACTTTGATTTTATGTGGGTACTGCATTTCTCAATGGGATAAACATGAGAAAGAACAGCACTTTTTGTTCAAAAGGATATCTGAACTAGATAGTAATACAGTGAGCAAAAGGGTTCTTGGGAATTCATCAGTCTTTAAATTTCTGAAGAGGCAACTGCTGACAAATTGCTGCAGGTAACCCTTGGAGCCAGGTCATCAGGCCATAAGCAGCATTCCTGGGAGGCCCTAGCCAGAGGTGGATGCTAGGATCAGCTGGAACAAGGCAAGATGTACAGACCAGCTTTGTTCTGGCCAAAGAATATCAAAGTGAAATTATGTATGCATTGGAAAGTGATGAGTTATACTTGAGCAACCATGCAGGATAAAAGAAGCTTTTGAAGTTCTGATTTGTAGGAGATGGCACCAAAAGTCTTTTGAAAGAAATATTGCATTACTTGTACCTCACCAGAGACTTTTCTCCATTCAATATGAAGGCTCCTTGCAGGAGAATGAGGAATGTCTTAAAAGTGACTCTAACTGCCAAAGGTCAGTTGCATTTTGGGGAGTACCTTGTCCAGGTCTGGGGTTCCCAGTTTAAGAGGGACATAGAATTGCTTGAGTCCAGAGCAGAGCCACAAAGATGACGAAGGGAATGAAACACCTCTGTTACCTCACCAGAGACTTTTCTCCATTCAATATGAAGGCTCCTTGCAGGAGAATGAGGAATGTCTTAAAAGTGACTCTAACTGCCAAAGGTCAGTTGCATTTTGGAGTACCGTGTCCAGGTCTGGGGCTCCCAGTTTAAGAGGGACATGGAATTGCTTGAGTCCAGAGCAGAGCCACGAAGATGATGAAGGGAATGGAATAGCTCTGTTACGAGGAGAGCCTGAGGGAGCTGGGGCTGTGCTGCTGGGAGAGGAGGAGACTGAGAGGTGACCTCAGCAATGTTCACAAATAGGTAAAGGTGAGTGCCAGGAGACTGGAGCCAGGCTCTGCTGGATGATGCCTATTGACAGAACAAGGGGTCATGGGTGAAAAGTGAAGCATAGGAAGTTTCATTTAAACATGAGGAGGAATTTTTTTCCCTGTGAGGGTGACAGAGCACTGGAACAGGCTGCCCAGGGGGGTTGTGGAATCTTCCTCTCTGGAGATATTGAAGACCTGCCTGGATGCATTCCTGTGTGATCTGGTGTAGGAGGTCCTGCTCTGGCAGGGGGTTTGGACTGGATGAGCTTTTGAGATCCCTTCCAGCCTCTGAGATTGTGTGATTTTTCAGAAGTGGTTCATCAGGAACATCTCTTGCCATGCCAAGGCTTGCTGTGCTAATAGCCAGCAGGTGCTCTGGCAGCCTTGGAGAGCTGCTGATAGCGAGACAGACATCAGAGTTATAAAAACAGAAATGAGATAGTCAGGTTCTCCCTTTTCCCCCTTCTGCAGCTACATAATGTATAGTTCATCCAACTTCATGTTTGATTTTTCCAGTAGCCTTGATTTATTTATCATAATTCTAGACCCTTAGATTATTTTGCAGTGATTTGTGACATCTTGGTGTCTGGGTGCAAAGAATTTCTGACCTCTGGAAGTACTGGTCTTGGGGTGCCTGGTTGAAGGTGATGACCCACGTGTGTTATCAAAAGGGTGTCTGAAATTGGTAAGTTGCAGGGGAAAAGCCTCAGGCATACAAATTATAGGAACAGGGGTTTGGAAATAACAGAGGAAATACTTTTAGTTGTGACACATCACTCTTCTGGAGTTAAAAGAAGATGAGCCTTGTGGAAGCTGGTTATTGGTTTGAAATATTGCCATTGCAGGGAAGGAAGAATTGATGGCCGAGAGTTCAAGTTGTGTCATCAAGGGTGCATTACCATTTTAACCTTGCAGTATGTTAATCAGAGGGTTTTGAAATGCAAGAGGCTGTTTTACTGACATTTGTGTATTATGGGTTGGCAAGGCATTTAATAATCGACTCAAGTGTAGAGGAACGTATCTGTGTGATGGTAATAAATGGCAGTGTTCAAAGTGGCAGCAGAAGTTAGCTTTTGGCCATGACTGGTGAGGAGTAATATATATGTATTTAAATTTTAATGACACTTGTAGGGAATTTGAAACTTTTCTTTGTGCTAGTTTCCTGATTACTGGAGGGGAAGAAGTTTTACCAAGGAGTTTCAGCCTGGAACTCTTAGTTTGCTGTAAAAAATACCCTTTTCTCCTCTACTGTTTGAAAGTACAGTTTTGGTGCTGAAGAGAAGGTTCTACTTGGGTGTTGGAGCTTGATAGTATGTGTGCAGATGAATACTGCACCACACATACAAGTCTGTTCCTTAGGGCTCCAGAAACAGATTTCAGATCAAGGACAGAATCTGTGCTGCATCCATATCAGAACCATGCTTTTGCCATTTGAAATCAAATGTCTTGGCTGATGCTTCTGCTGTAAATATTATCACAGCAGATGCATTGTCTAGTAGTATTTTAACTTTGTTTCCTCTGTGAGTAGATGTCTTGTAGCCAGGTGGGGTTTAGTCTCTCCTGCCAGGCAACCAGCAACGTAACAAGGGGACACAGTCTCACGTTGAGCCAAGAGAGGTCTAGGCTGGATGTCAGCAGGAAGTTCTTCCCAGAGAGAGTGACTGGCATTGAAGTGGTGGAGTCACTATACCTGGAGCTGTTCAAGAAAAGCCTGGGTGAGGCACTTAGTGCCATGGTCTGGTTGACTGGATAGGGCTGGGTGCTAGGTTGGACTGGATGATCTTGGAGGTCTCTTCCAACCTGGTTGATTCTATGATGCATTGTATGATGTATTTTCAATCAAACCTTCAAAACAGTATGGCAAAACTCCCAACATAAGTTTTTTGCTTATTTATGATTAATTAGTTAATCAGAAGCCCTGACTGGACAGAAAACTACCTGAAGGGAGGCTGTAGCCAATTGAGGTTGGTCTCTTCTGCCAGACAACCAGCAACAGAGCAAGGGGACACAGTTTCAAGTTGTGCCGAGGGAGGTACAGGCTGGATGTTAGGAGGAAGTTGTTGCCACAGAAAGTGATTGGCATTGGAATGGGCTGCCCAGGGAGGTGGTGGAGTCGCCGTACCTGGAGGTGTTCATGCAGAGCCTGGATAAGGCACTTAGTGCCATGGTCTGGACAGGGCTGGGTGCTAGGTTGGACTGGATGATCTTGGAGGTCTCTTCCAACCTGGTTGATTCTATGTTTCTATTAAAAAGCAGATAGTGTCAAGATAAGTTTTGAGGTATCACATGTGAACTTTTGTACAAGTCTATTGTCTCCTCAACTTCTGTTTACCACTGTGTGAATGTTTTGTGAAGTAACATAGAAAAAAGCAGTATAATTGTTTAAATGTAGTATTTGTGTCAAATTTGAGCAATTCACCTACCTTATGAGCATACCAACAGCTGAAATAGGCATCATTTAAGGTTTTTTATGAGAGTAACTTAAGATACCATCAAGCTGAAATCACTCTGAAATAGGGCATTATAGAATCATTAAGGTCAGGAAATAACCTTTTAAGATTCATGTATTTTGGGGGTCTGGAGTTGCTGTGGCTTAGATTTCCTGTTTTTAGATGGCATCAGGTAGTTGTTTAGCTTGAAAGAGTTAAAAGATTCTTATAAACATTTCCCTGTAAACCTGGGTGGGGAGGAGGGGGAAAGCAAAGCTGGTTCTTTTGTGAAGTGTTCACATGAGTGTCCCAAAACTGATCAAGGCAGACTGTCTCCACCAGTGCTGCAAGGTAAAACCCTCTGGCTTGAAAGAAGCTCTCAAATTGATGATAGAGAGTTGTGGAAAGCAGTGGCCTTAAAGTGGGATTTCTGAGGACTTCAAAATGAATGTCATTCTTGATTTCCTTTTTTGCAGCTTCAATGTTTTTGCTGACTCAGGTGGAATAACTCCCTGTGGGAAAAGGCTCAGCTGAATTAAAGCTTTGTTCGGTGGTTACGGCTCTTAAATGGCAGAACTGCAGATACTGAGTTCTGTAAACCTGTTGGTGTGTTCAGAGAGGATTGTAACATCATGACAAAGAGGAGATATAAAGCAGAGATGCTCTGTGACACTGCCTGGAGAACAATGAGTATGTGGGGAAAGTGGGCGTTCAGATGTTCTTTGTTCCAGGGGGAAAAGGAAGGACTGAAATAAATATGAGGCTAGGGGAAGATGCTCTGTAAGCTAGAATCACCTGCATGGTCCATGTAACAGTGATGGTTTGGGTGTTAGCCACCCCACACACACCTAAGAAAGTCATCCAGAGTAGACTCAGCCCATATAGCAATTAAAGAATGAAGCTTTATATTTATAGCTTAGCACAACATACAAGCAGATATTTACAGCTGTAGACAGAAACAGACAAGTTAAAAAGTAATACAGAAACACAACAGCCCCCCCAGGAAACCAGAGTCCCCAGGAGGGGCTCCCAATCACCCTTCCACCTTCTTCCCGTCCATCTATCCCAGACTTTACATTCAAGGGGAGTTTAGGGGGTCGGCCAGGAGGGTTAGGAAGCAGAAGGATTAGTCATGCAGATGGCAGGTTGGAGAGAGAGAAGTGCAGCCCAAAGCCAGAGAGCAAACTCTGTTCTCTCTGTTTGTATTCTTGCTTTCATCCATCTCAGCAAGCCTGTGAGTGCAGCAGACATCACCATTGTTTCCTTTTCACAGCCTATCACCTAATTCTTCTCACCAAAATATCCCAGCTAGGCTCAAACTAGCACAGTAACAGAAAGATTTAGGTAAGTGCAAAGGATGGATGGCCAGGTGAAGCAGGGCACTCTGGCTGAAAGAGTCCCAGGCACCCAGTGACAGAACAAGAGGACATAGCCTCAAACTGCACCAGGGCAGGTTTAGGCTGGACGTTAGGAAGAAGCTCTTCACAGAAAGAATGATTGGCATTGGAATGGGCTGCCTGGGGAGGTGGTGGAGTCATCCTCCCTGGAGGTGTTTAAAAGGAGGCTGAACGAGGCACTTAGTGCCATGGTTTAGTTAATTTGAAGGGTTAGGTGATAGGTTGGACTCTGATCTTGGAAGTCTTTCCCAAGCTGGTTAATTCTGTCATTGTGTAAATGCAGCCAGGTGAGAGAGGGTGATGAAAGTGCCCAGAGAACAGTTGCTTGTTCTTCTGGTTTAAGCTTTTGTAAATGAATTTGGTTTAAAATGACATTTAGCGAAGTCTCTGCTAATGACACACTGGAGGTGACTTTGAATCCTATTTAGTGCTTCACAATGGTTTCCCTAAAAGTTTCTTTTATTCTCTTTGTGCTTACAGTCCAACTTGATCAGGATGATTTGTCTATTGTCAAAGTCCCTGTAGGGATAGAAGGAAGCGCCACAGGCAGCCTCACAACTACCGCTTGCAAAGGCTCCTTCTAATGAGTGGTGCTACCATGCAGCCATGGAACAAAGATCTAATGAGGCCCCAAAGGAGTCAGAGCTGCCATGATTTTCCTTGGAGCACCATTTGAAACTTTTTTTTTGGGGGAGCAAGGCACAGTGTTGTTCAACAGGGTTTATTAACTCTTTTGTCATACTTCTTTAGCTTTCAACTGGTCAATTCTTGCTTATTTATCATCTTTCTGGTGTATTAGCTGCATCTGCGTTTCTTTCAGAAGCATGCTACTGGTTCTGACTCTGCAGGAGCCAATACTTCCTCTCCAGCTTTGTTTTTTCAGAGCCTATCAATCTCAAACATTACTCAGATACCCTGCTCTCTAGGTTTGCCAATTGGATTATCACAGTATCACCAAGGTTGGAAGAGACCTCACAGATCATCAAGTCCAAGCCGTTAGCACAGAGCTCAAGGCTAGACCATGGCACCAAGTGCCACGTCCAATCCTGCCTTGAACAGCTCCAGGGACGGCGACTCCACCACCTCCCTGGGCAGCCCATTCCAGCAGCCAATGACTCTCTCAGTGCAGAACTTTCTCCTCACCTCAAGCCTAAATTTCCCCCGGCGTAGCTTGAGGCTGGGTTGCCCATGGTAGATGCCTCACCTCTGGAAGCATTCCAGCTCAGATTGAATGGAGATCTGAGCAACTTGATCTAGTTGAAAATGCTTATTGAAGAGGGGTTAGGCTAGGTGACCCTTAGGAAGGTCCCTTCCAACCCAAACTATTCTTGGGTTGTATTAAGAAGAGTGTGTCCAGCAAATCAAGAGAGGTTCTCCTTCCCCTCTATTTTGCCCTGGTGAGACCTCATCTTGAATGCTGCCTTCAGTTTTGGGCTCCCCAGTTTAGGAAGGACAGGGATCTGCTGGAGAGGGTCCAGCAGAGGGCTACAAGGATGATTAGGTGACTGGAGGGCATGGCTTATGAGGAGAGGCTGAGGGACCTGGGGCTGCTTAGTCTGGAGAAGACTGAGAGTGGATTTAAAAAAATGTTTCTAAATATCTGAAGGCTGATTAAGAGGGGGTGGGGGGAGGTGGGGACAGGCTCTGCTCACTTGCTCTCTGGGATAGGACAAAGAGCAATGGATGTAAGTTGCAGCACAGGAGGTTCCAGATCAACACAAGGATCAATGCCTTTACTGTAAGGGTACAGAGCACTGGCACAGGCTTCCCAGAGAGGTTGTGGAGTCTCCTTCCCTGGAGACTTTCAAGGCCTGTCTGGATGTGTTCCTCTGTGACCTGAGCTAGATGGTGTGGTTCTGCTCTGGCAGGGGGGTTGGACTCGATGATCTTCTTGGGTCCTTTCCAACCCCTAATATCCTGTGATCCTGTGATATCCCTGCTTACTGCAGCGGTCTGGACTAAATGACCTCTAAACATCCCTTCCAACACAAAGTATTCTGTGATTCTATGAATTAGATATTTTCTTCAAATAACAAACCACTTCTGAATTCCCATCTTGAACTGACAGGTCTGCATCAGTGGGACTGTAGTGGTTTGGGTGTTACCTGCCC